>HG995154.1:36601920-37181734 GCA_905333025.2 Pyrochroa serraticornis | reverse complement strand
TCTTGAATAAACAGGGGTCAAGGAACAGGAATATGCAGTTAGTTTTTCGATATGTCTTTTGGTTCTCGAGATATGGCAAGAAGAAGAATTAAAGATTAAAAAGTCGAGCGGGTACTTTTTCTTGAATAAACAGGGGTCAAGGAATAAGAATATGCAGTTAGTTCTTGGATATCTCCTTCGGTAAATTGTCGAAGATTTGAAATTGGCGCGAAAACCGCGCCAGTTTGCTAGAACTAAAATTTGAAGTTTGAGATTTGACAGTCAATCTGTTAACCTCACTTCTGAAAGTGAAATTAAAATTTGTTTTCGGATCTTTCGTAGGGTGTAAAGCACCGAGATGATAACGACACCGTTAAACTGAATGTCTCAAAAATTGTAATTCTTTTTGATTTCGCGGTAAGCTACTTTGCCTCCAGACTCTGCAATTTTAATGATGTTTGCGTTTCTTTAGGAATTAAAATCCTTTTATTGAACTTTTTAGTGTTTAATAGTCTTGCAATGGTAACTACATCTTTTAAAATGAAGACCTCATAATTTTTCCGTTCAATTTCGGCTATTGAGATACTCCAGACAAAGTTTATATTTGGATGCAACATGAATATATCCATCAAAACAATTATTCGTTTCTCAAACTCGTGGTATTTCTAGGAAAATGGCTAACTACAGTTTAGATGGGAAATTCTTCTTGATTCAAAATTCAAAATTACTCATTAATTTAACAGTTACATATGTTCAAATAAGACATTCGGTTCTACCGCAATAAGTTTACTAATATCATACTTTCAGAGCACTTTAATGGAAAATCATGAATTTAGAGTTAAATTCTTGTCATCCACATCATGTCCTCCAGTCTCCAGTTGATGTCCACATCCCACAAATCTTCCAGACTAGAAACACTTGAAGTACTACACGACATTTATTATATATATGCGTTTGGCGTTTGTTATACACGTTTGCATTAGTAGATGCGCAAAATCTAATTCAATGTTTGCAGGAAACACAAGAAATTAAGTGGAATTTCTGAATTATGGAGTTAAGAAGAAGGATGTGGCTTCCTCTAGGAAGAATTTTGTTCTTCTCCATCAATTTTTTTGCTATTACATTTAAGCTGTCTGTTGAAGTAATTCCATATTTGGTTTTGTATTAGCCCAACTATTTGCAAAATTGGTAAAATTCGTTTTAAAAAGCATATTGTCAACGGTTCTAGCAGTTTACTCTATTCAGACTTCTTTTTTAACCAGTTCATTTGCTTACATTCTGTTTTCACTTAGTTTTAATAGTTACCCTTGTGGTTTAATCAAAATTTCAGTCTCAGTGTTTATTTAGATGAAGTAGTTACTAATTCGTGCTTTTATGATTTATGTTAATCACTTATTCAATTCAATATCTTTTGACTATGTTGTTTACTTGTCTTCTGTTTAAGAGCATACCATTAACTGATTAGTCCTTCTGAGATGGTTAATTAAACCATGTACAAGGCCCTGTGGCTTATTTATATGTTAGGATAGTCCCTTAGATTTTGTTAGTTCTAGCTGTGTTATGTTTAGATTTTTTTATTTCCAATGAAATTTTATTAGTGACCATAGAACACTTTTTTTATTACAAAACATTTGCTTTTATAAATCTCACCCCGATAGTTTTTTTTTAGAAAATCACGTTCAACTTTATTGCAGTGTTAAGATTTGCTTTTAAAGCGTTAATTTACATTGTTAGGTAGAGAGAGCCAAGATCGTATTGGTTTCTTTTTCTTAAATAATTATTACTTTGCTTTTGCTTTGAAATTTTAATATGTCCTCAAGGAGGTAAAGCTGAATCCACTGGCACTATTCATTTCCCGCTAGCTATTACGGTTTTTGAATTATTTATGAAGTTGTAATAAAAAAATTGTCAACGATGGTGTATTATTGGTTGCCTACATTTAGGGTGACAACATTGAATTTTGGAAATTTTAAATACTACTCGGAAAAATCTGAAAACCTCAAATCGTCATCGAAAAAAATCAATGATCTTAAAAATGTTAATAGATTAATGCTAGTTATTTCGGTTCAAAAGATATTGCCGTTTTGACATTAACCACCTTAAGATCGATATTTCAAAAAGTAAACGAGCTACAAAGCAACTGACTACTCTCCGATGTTCAGAATTCAATTCTCCACTCGTGCGCAAAGTTTCATCGAAATCTGGAGATAAAAATATTTTTGCTCAAAAAAGATGGAAGGTTATAGTCTTACGATTTCTTCGCCGAAAAGTTGAAAAAAATATTTTTTTCTTCCGATCTTCATGAAATTTGGCACACAGATTGAGAATTAAATTTTGAATTCATTTCTACTGGCAGTTCCTACATGTTTCGTACAGTTTCCGAATTATCGACCTAATAATTTTAAAAAGAAAATAATCAATTACTCGAAAAATTCAAAGTTTAGAAAAAAACTAATTACACTTTCCGATCTTGCGATTTTTTTCTATCCAACTTTTGCGGGATTTATATTTTTAGGATAAACTTTAAGAATCTCGAATATCTGTGAGGAGATCTTATCTAAAGTTTGCTACATGTGTTGTTAGGACCTATTCACATGAAACTTTACACATACATTCAGAATTAAATTTGAAACTCAATTCTGCAAGTTGTTCCGAAATACTGGCGAAAGTTTTTCAATGATAGAACATCGAACTGCAAAAAATACAATTATTCATGACGTCTGAGGGGTAAGACATAAATAATTGCAGTAATAAATTTTGCGATTTTTTTTCTATCGATTTATGCAATTTCTATACTTTGGGAATAAACATTAAGAATTTCGGAAATTGTTTACAAAATTCAATTTACCCCCTGATGTACAGGCAGCACCACATACAGATCAGACTTTGACAGATAACCTCACTTTTCTATCTTTCTCAATTAGTTTATTTACTCATTAAGTCAACTGTTGTACGTGTTCAAAGAAGACATTTGGTTCTACCGCAATAAGTTTACTAATATCATCACTTTCAGAGCACTTTAATGGAAAATCATGAATTTAGAGTTAAATTCTTGTCATCCACATCATGTCCTCCAGTCTCCAGTTGATGTCCACATCCCACAAATCTCCTTCCAGACTAGAAACACTTGAAGTACTACACTACATTTATATTTATTATTTATATGCGTCTGGCGTTTGTTATACACGTTTGCATTCATAGCTGCGCAAAATCTAATTCAATTTTTGCAGGAAACACAAGAGATTTGGTGGGATTTCTGAGTTCTGTAGTTAAGAAGAAAGATGTGGCTTCTTCAAAGAAGAATTTTGTTCTTCTCCATCAATTTTTTTGCTATTACATTTAAGCTGTCTGTTGAAGTAATCCCATGTTTGGTTTTGTATTAGCCAAACTATTTGCAAGATTGGTAAAATTTGTTTTAAAAGGCGTATTGTCAACGGTTCTAGCAGTCTACTCTATTCAGACTTCCTTTTTAACCATTTCATTTGCTTACATTCTGTTTTCACTTAGTTTTAATAGTTACCCTTGTGGTTTAATCAATATTTCTGTCCCAATGGTTATATAGATGAAGTAGTTACTAATTCTTGCTTTTATGATTTATGTTAATCACTTATTTGATATCTTTCTTTTAACAATATTGTTTGCTTGTCTTCTGTTAAAGAGCATACCTTTAACTGGTTAGTTCTTCTAGGATAGTTAATTAAACCATGTTTAAAGGCCTGTGGCTTATTTATATGTTAGGATAGTCCCTTAGATTTTGTTAGTTCTAGCTGTGTTATGTTAGATTTCTTGATTTCCAATGAAATTCTATTTCTGATGGAACACTTTTTTTATTACAATACATTTGCTTTTATAAATCCCACCCTGATAGTTCTTTTTCGAAAATCACGTACAACTTTATTGCAATGTTAAGATTTTTTTTTAAAGCGTTAATTTAAATTGTGAGGTAGAAAGAGCCAAGATCGTATTGGATTCTTTTTCTTAAATAATTATTACTTTGATTTTGCTTTGAAATTTTAATATGTCCTCAAGGAGGTAAAGCTGAATCCACTGGCACTATTCATTTCCCGCTAGCTATTACGGTTTTTGAATTATTTATGAAGTTGTAATAAAAAAATTGTCAACGATGGTGTATTATTGGTTGCCTACATTTAAGGTGACAACATTGAATTTTGGAAATTTTAAACACTACTCGGAAAAATCTGAAAACCTTAAATCTTCATCGAAAAAAATCACTGATCTTAAAAATGTTAATAGATTAATGCTAGTTATTTCGGTTCAAAGGATATTGCCGTTTTGACATTAACCACCTTAAGATCGATATTTCAAAAAGTAAACGAGCTACAAAGCAACTGACTACTCTCCGATGTTCAGAATTCAATTCTCCACCCGTGTGCAAAGTTTCATTGAAATCTGGAGATAGAAATATTTTTGCTCAAAAAAGATGGAAGTTTATAGTCTTACGATTTCTTCGCCGAAAAGTCGAAAAAAATATTTTTTTCCTCCGATCTTCATGAAATTTGGCACACAGATTGAGAATTGAATTTTGAATTCATTTCTGCTGGCAGTTCCTACATGTTTCGTATAGTTTCCGAATTATCGACCTAAAAATTTTAAAAAGAAAATAATCAATTACTCGAAAAATTCGAAGTTTAGGAAAAATCTAATTACACTTTCCGATCTTGCGATTTTTTTCTATTCAACTTTTGTGGGATTTATATTTTTAAGATGCACTTAAAGAATCTCGAATATCTGTGAGGAGATCTTATCTAAAGTTTGCTACATGTGTTGTTAGGACCTATTTACATGAAACTTTGCACATACATTCAGAAATAAATTTGGAACTCAATTGTGCGTGAAGTTTTGAAATGGTGCTCGTAGTTTTTAAATGATGGAGCTTCGAACCCCAAAAAGTACAATTAGTCAACAAGTATGAGGGCTAGGACAAATATAATTACACTATTAGATTTAGCAATATTTTTTCTATCTATTTATGCAATTTCTGTATTCTGGAAATAAATATTAAGAATTTCCAAAATAAAGTAGAAAAATTAAAAATAGAAATTGGAATGGGTACTTTTTCTTGAATAAACATGGTTCAAGGAAGAAGAATATGCAGTTAGTTTTTCCATATCTCTTTTAGTTCTCGAGATATGGCAAGAAGAAGAATTAAAGATTAAAAAGTCGAGCGGGTACTTTTTCTTGAATAAACAGGGGTCGACGATCAAGCATATGCAGTTAGTTTTTCGATATGTCTTTTGGTTCTCGAGTTATAGCAAGAAGAAGAATCAAAGATTAAAGAGTCGAGCGGGTACTTTTTCTTGAAAAAAGAGGGGTCAAACAACAAGAATATGCAGTTAGTTTTTCGATATGTCTTTTGGTTCTCGAAATATGACAAGAAGAAGAATTAAAGATTAAAAAGTCGAGCGGGTACTTTTTCTTGAATAAACAGGGGTCGAGGAACAAGAATATGCAGTTAGTTTTTCGATATGTCTTTTGGTTCTCGAGTTATAGCAAGAAGAAGAATTAAAGATGAAAGAGTCGAGCGGGTACTTTTTCTTGAATAAACAGGGGTCAAGGAACAAGAATATGCAGTTAGTTTTTCGATATCTCTTTTGGTTCTCGAGATATGGCAAGAAGAAGAATTAAAGATTAAAAAGTCGAGCGGGTACTTTTTCTTGAATAAACAGGGGTCAAGGAACAAGAATATGCAGTTAGTTTTTCGATATGTCTTTTGGTTCTCGAGATATGGCAAGAAGAAGAATTAAAGATTAAAAAGTGGAGCGGGTACTTTTTCTTGAATAAACAGGGGTCAAGGAACAAGAATATGCAGTTAGTTTTTCGATATGTCTTTTGGTTCTCGAGATATGGCAAGAAGAAGAATTAAAGATTAAAAAGTGTAGCGGGTACTTTTTCTTGAATAAACAGGGGTCAAGGAACAAGAATATGCAGTTAGTTTTTCGATATGTCTTTTGGTTCTCGAGATATGGCAAGAAGAAGAATTAAAGATTAAAAAGTGGAGCGGGTACTTTTTCTTGAATAAACAGGGGTCAAGGAACAAGAATATTCAGTTAGTTTTTCGATATGTCTTTTGGTTCTCGAGATATGGCAAGAAGAAGAATTAAAGATTAAAAAGTGGAGCGGGTACTTTTTCTTGAATAAACAGGGGTCAAGGAACAAGAATATTCAGTTAGTTTTTCGATATGTCTTTTGGTTCTCGAGATATGGCAAGAAGAAGAATTAAAGATTAAAAAGTGGAGCGGGTACTTTTTCTTGAATAAACAGGGGTCAAGGAACAAGAATATGCAGTTAGTTTTTCGATATGTCTTTTGGTTCTCGAGATATGACAAGAAGAAGAATTAAAGATTAAAAAGTCGAGCGGGTACTTTTTCTTGAATAAACAGGGGTCAAAGTATAAGAATATGCAGTTAGTTTTTCGATATGTCTTTTGGTTCTCGAGATATGGCAAGAAGAAGAATTAAAGATTAAAAAGTGGAGCGGGTACTTTTTCTTGAATAAACAGGGGTCAAGGAACAAGAATATTCAGTTAGTTTTTCGATATGTCTTTTGGTTCTCGAGATATGGCAAGAAGAAGAATTAAAGATTAAAAAGTGGAGCGGGTACTTTTTCTTGAATAAACAGGGGTCAAGGAACAAGAATATGCAGTTAGTTTTTCGATATGTCTTTTGGTTCTCGAGATATGGCAAGAAGAAGAATTAAAGATTAAAAAGTGGAGCGGGTACTTTTTCTTGAATAAACAGGGGTCAAGGAACAAGAATATGCAGTTAGTTTTTCGATATGTCTTTTGGTTCTCGAGATATGGCAAGAAGAAGAATTAAAGATTAAAAAGTCGAGCGGGTACTTTTTCTTGAATAAACAGGGGTCAAGGAACAAGAATATGCAGTTAGTTTTTCGATATCTCTTTTGGTTCTCGAGATATGGCAAGAAGAAGAATTAAAGATTAAAAAGTGGAGCGGGTACTTTTTCTTGAATAAACAGGGGTCAAGGAACAAGAATATGCAGTTAGTTTTTCGTTATGTCTTTTGGTTCTCGAGATATGGCAAGAAGAAGAATTAAAGATTAAAAAGTCGAGCGGGTACTTTTTCTTGAATAAACAGGGGTCAAGGAACAAGAATATGCAGTTAGTTTTTCGATATCTCTTTTGGTTCTCGAGATATGGCAAGAAGAAGAATTAAAGATTAAAAAGTCGAGCGGGTACTTTTTCTTGAATAAACAGGGGTCAAGGAACAAGAATATGCAGTTAGTTTTTCGATATGTCTTTTGGTTCTCGAGATATGGCAAGAAGAAGAATTAAAGATTAAAAAGTGGAGCGGGTACTTTTTCTTGAATAAACAGGGGTCAAGGAACAAGAATATGCAGTTAGTTTTTCGATATGTCTTTTGGTTCTCGAGATATGGCAAGAAGAAGAATTAAAGATTAAAAAGTGTAGCGGGTACTTTTTCTTGAATAAACAGGGGTCAAGGAACAAGAATATGCAGTTAGTTTTTCGATATCTCTTTTGGTTCTCGAGATATGGCAAGAAGAAGAATTAAAGATTAAAAAGTCGAGCGGGTACTTTTTCTTGAATAAACAGGGGTCAAGGAACAAGAATATGCAGTTAGTTTTTCGATATCTCTTTTGGTTCTCGAGATATGGCAAGAAGAAGAATTAAAGATTAAAAAGTCGAGCGGGTACTTTTTCTTGAATAAACAGGGGTCAAGGAACAAGAATATGCAGTTAGTTTTTCGTTATGTCTTTTGGTTCTCGAGATATGGCAAGAAGAAGAATTAAAGATTAAAAAGTCGAGCGGGTACTTTTTCTTGAATAAACAGGGGTCAAGGAACAAGAATATGCAGTTAGTTTTTCGATATCTCTTTTGGTTCTCGAGATATGGCAAGAAGAAGAATTAAAGATTAAAAAGTGGAGCGGGTACTTTTTCTTGAATAAACAGGGGTCAAGGAACAAGAATATGCAGTTAGTTTTTCGTTATGTCTTTTGGTTCTCGAGATATGGCAAGAAGAAGAATTAAAGATTAAAAAGTCGAGCGGGTACTTTTTCTTGAATAAACAGGGGTCAAGGAACAAGAATATGCAGTTAGTTTTTCGATATCTCTTTTGGTTCTCGAGATATGGCAAGAAGAAGAATTAAAGATTAAAAAGTCGAGCGGGTACTTTTTCTTGAATAAACAGGGGTCAAGGAACAAGAATATGCAGTTAGTTTTTCGATATGTCTTTTGGTTCTCGAGATATGGCAAGAAGAAGAATTAAAGATTAAAAAGTGGAGCGGGTACTTTTTCTTGAATAAACAGGGGTCAAGGAACAAGAATATGCAGTTAGTTTTTCGATATGTCTTTTGGTTCTCGAGATATGGCAAGAAGAAGAATTAAAGATTAAAAAGTGTAGCGGGTACTTTTTCTTGAATAAACAGGGGTCAAGGAACAAGAATATTCAGTTAGTTTTTCGATATGTCTTTTGGTTCTCGAGATATGGCAAGAAGAAGAATTAAAGATTAAAAAGTCAAGCGGGTACTTTTTCTTGAATAAACAGGGGTCAAGGATCAAGAATATGCAGTTAGTTTTTGGATATCTCTTTTGGTTCTCGAGATATGGCAAGAAGAAGAATTAAAGATTAAAAAGTCGAGCGGGTACTTTTTCTTGAATAAACAGGGGTCAAGGAACAAGAATATGCAGTTAGTTTTTCGATATCTCTTTTGGTTCTCGAGATATGGCAAGAAGAAGAATTAAAGATTAAAAAGTGGAGCGGGTACTTTTTCTTGAATAAACAGGGGTTAAGGAACAAGAATATGCAGTTAGTTTTTCGATATGTCTTTTGGTTCTCGAGATATGGCAAGAAGAAGAATTAAAGATTAAAAAGTGGAGCGGGTACTTTTTCTTGAATAAACAGGGGTCAAGGAACAAGAATATGCAGTTAGTTTTTCGATATCTCTTTTGGTTCTCGAGATATGGCAAGAAGAAGAATTAAAGATTAAAAAGTCGAGCGGGTACTTTTTCTTGAATAAACAGGGGTCAAGGAACAAGAATATGCAGTTAGTTTTTCGATATCTCTTTTGGTTCTCGAGATATGGCAAGAAGAAGAATTAAAGATTAAAAAGTCGAGCGGGTACTTTTTCTTGAATAAACAGGGGTCAAGGAACAAGAATATGCAGTTAGTTTTTCGATATCTCTTTTGGTTCTCGAGATATGGCAAGAAGAAGAATTAAAGATTAAAAAGTCGAGCGGGTACTTTTTCTTGAATAAACAGGGGTCAAGGAACAAGAATATGCAGTTAGTTTTTCGATATCTCTTTTGGTTCTCGAGATATGGCAAGAAGAAGAATTAAAGATTAAAAAGTCGAGCGGGTACTTTTTCTTGAATAAACAGGGGTCAAGGAACAAGAATATGCAGTTAGTTTTTCGATATGTCTTTTGGTTCTCGAGATATGGCAAGAAGAAGAATTAAAGATTAAAAAGTGGAGCGGGTACTTTTTCTTGAATAAACAGGGGTCAAGGAACAAGAATATGCAGTTAGTTTTTCGATATGTCTTTTGGTTCTCGAGATATGGCAAGAAGAAGAATTAAAGATTAAAAAGTGGAGCGGGTACTTTTTCTTGAATAAACAGGGGTCAAGGAACAAGAATATTCAGTTAGTTTTTCGATATGTCTTTTGGTTCTCGAGATATGGCAAGAAGAAGAATTAAAGATTAAAAAGTGGAGCGGGTACTTTTTCTTGAATAAACAGGGGTCAAGGAACAAGAATATTCAGTTAGTTTTTCGATATGTCTTTTGGTTCTCGAGATATGGCAAGAAGAAGAATTAAAGATTAAAAAGTCGAGCGGGTACTTTTTCTTGAATAAACAGGGGTCAAGGAACAAGAATATGCAGTTAGTTTTTCGATATCTCTTTTGGTTCTCGAGATATGGCAAGAAGAAGAATTAAAGATTAAAAAGTGGAGCGGGTACTTTTTCTTGAATAAACAGGGGTCAAGGAACAAGAATATGCAGTTAGTTTTTCGTTATGTCTTTTGGTTCTCGAGATATGGCAAGAAGAAGAATTAAAGATTAAAAAGTCGAGCGGGTACTTTTTCTTGAATAAACAGGGGTCAAGGAACAAGAATATGCAGTTAGTTTTTCGATATGTCTTTTGGTTCTCGAGATATGGCAAGAAGAAGAATTAAAGATTAAAAAGTGTAGCGGGTACTTTTTCTTGAATAAACAGGGGTCAAGGAACAAGAATATGCAGTTAGTTTTTCGATATGTCTTTTGGTTCTCGAGATATGGCAAGAAGAAGAATTAAAGATTAAAAAGTGGAGCGGGTACTTTTTCTTGAATAAACAGGGGTCAAGGAACAAGAATATGCAGTTAGTTTTTCGATATCTCTTTTGGTTCTCGAGATATGGCAAGAAGAAGAATTAAAGATTAAAAAGTGGGGCGGGTACTTTTTCTTGAATAAACAGGGGTCAAGGAACAAGAATATTCAGTTAGTTTTTCGATATGTCTTTTGGTTCTCGAGATATGGCAAGAAGAAGAATTAAAGATTAAAAAGTGGGGCGGGTACTTTTTCTTGAATAAACAGGGGTCAAGGAACAAGAATATTCAGTTAGTTTTTCGATATGTCTTTTGGTTCTCGAGATATGGCAAGAAGAAGAATTAAAGATTAAAAAGTGGGGCGGGTACTTTTTCTTGAATAAACAGGGGTCAAGGAACAAGAATATTCAGTTAGTTTTTCGATATGTCTTTTGGTTCTCGAGATATGGCAAGAAGAAGAATTAAAGATTAAAAAGTCGAGCGGGTACTTTTTCTTGAATAAACAGGGGTCAAGGAACAAGAATATGCAGTTAGTTTTTCGATATCTCTTTTGGTTCTCGAGATATGGCAAGAAGAAGAATTAAAGATTAAAAAGTGGGGCGGGTACTTTTTCTTGAATAAACAGGGGTCAAGGAACAAGAATATGCAGTTAGTTTTTCGATATGTCTTTTGGTTCTCGAGATATGGCAAGAAGAAGAATTAAAGATTAAAAAGTGGGGCGGGTACTTTTTCTTGAATAAACAGGGGTCAAGGAACAAGAATATTCAGTTAGTTTTTCGATATGTCTTTTGGTTCTCGAGATATGGCAAGAAGAAGAATTAAAGATTAAAAAGTGGAGCGGGTACTTTTTCTTGAATAAACAGGGGTCAAGGAACAAGAATATGCAGTTAGTTTTTCGTTATGTCTTTTGGTTCTCGAGATATGGCAAGAAGAAGAATTAAAGATTAAAAAGTCGAGCGGGTACTTTTTCTTGAATAAACAGGGGTCAAGGAACAAGAATATGCAGTTAGTTTTTCGTTATGTCTTTTGGTTCTCGAGATATGGCAAGAAGAAGAATTAAAGATTAAAAAGTCGAGCGGGTACTTTTTCTTGAATAAACAGGGGTCAAGGAACAAGAATATGCAGTTAGTTTTTCGATATCTCTTTTGGTTCTCGAGATATGGCAAGAAGAAGAATTAAAGATTAAAAAGTGGGGCGGGTACTTTTTCTTGAATAAACAGGGGTCAAGGAACAAGAATATGCAGTTAGTTTTTCGATATGTCTTTTGGTTCTCGAGATATGGCAAGAAGAAGAATTAAAGATTAAAAAGTGGGGCGGGTACTTTTTCTTGAATAAACAGGGGTCAAGGAACAAGAATATTCAGTTAGTTTTTCGATATGTCTTTTGGTTCTCGAGATATGGCAAGAAGAAGAATTAAAGATTAAAAAGTGGAGCGGGTACTTTTTCTTGAATAAACAGGGGTCAAGGAACAAGAATATGCAGTTAGTTTTTCGATATGTCTTTTGGTTCTCGAGATATGACAAGAAGAAGAATTAAAGATTAAAAAGTCGAGCGGGTACTTTTTCTTGAATAAACAGGGGTCAAAGTATAAGAATATGCAGTTAGTTTTTCGATATGTCTTTTGGTTCTCGAGATATGGCAAGAAGAAGAATTAAAGATTAAAAAGTGGAGCGGGTACTTTTTCTTGAATAAACAGGGGTCAAGGAACAAGAATATGCAGTTAGTTTTTCGATATGTCTTTTGGTTCTCGAGATATGGCAAGAAGAAGAATTAAAGATTAAAAAGTGGAGCGGGTACTTTTTCTTGAATAAACAGGGGTCAAGGAACAAGAATATTCAGTTAGTTTTTCGATATGTCTTTTGGTTCTCGAGATATGGCAAGAAGAAGAATTAAAGATTAAAAAGTGGGGCGGGTACTTTTTCTTGAATAAACAGGGGTCAAGGAACAAGAATATGCAGTTAGTTTTTCGATATGTCTTTTGGTTCTCGAGATATGACAAGAAGAAGAATTAAAGATTAAAAAGTCGAGCGGGTACTTTTTCTTGAATAAACAGGGGTCAAGGAACAAGAATATTCAGTTAGTTTTTCGATATGTCTTTTGGTTCTCGAGATAGGGCAAGAAGAAGAATTAAAGATTAAAAAGTGGAGCGGGTACTTTTTCTTGAATAAACAGGGGTCAAGGAACAAGAATATGCAGTTAGTTTTTCGATATGTCTTTTGGTTCTCGAGATATGGCAAGAAGAAGAATTAAAGATTAAAAAGTGGAGCGGGTACTTTTTCTTGAATAAACAGGGGTCAAGGAACAAGAATATTCAGTTAGTTTTTCGATATGTCTTTTGGTTCTCGAGATATGGCAAGAAGAAGAATTAAAGATTAAAAAGTGTAGCGGGTACTTTTTCTTGAATAAACAGGGGTCAAGGAACAAGAATATGCAGTTAGTTTTTCGATATGTCTTTTGGTTCTCGAGATATGGCAAGAAGAAGAATTAAAGATTAAAAAGTGTAGCGGGTACTTTTTCTTGAATAAACAGGGGTCAAGGAACAAGAATATTCAGTTAGTTTTTCGATATGTCTTTTGGTTCTCGAGATATGGCAAGAAGAAGAATTAAAGATTAAAAAGTGTAGCGGGTACTTTTTCTTGAATAAACAGGGGTCAAGGAACAAGAATATGCAGTTAGTTTTTCGATATGTCTTTTGGTTCTCGAGATATGGCAAGAAGAAGAATTAAAGATTAAAAAGTGTAGCGGGTACTTTTTCTTGAATAAACAGGGGTCAAGGAACAAGAATATGCAGTTAGTTTTTCGATATGTCTTTTGGTTCTCGAGATATGGCAAGAAGAAGAATTAAAGATTAAAAAGTGGAGCGGGTACTTTTTCTTGAATAAACAGGGGTCAAGGAACAAGAATATTCAGTTAGTTTTTCGATATGTCTTTTGGTTCTCGAGATATGGCAAGAAGAAGAATTAAAGATTAAAAAGTGGAGCGGGTACTTTTTCTTGAATAAACAGGGGTCAAGGAACAAGAATATGCAGTTAGTTTTTCGATATGTCTTTTGGTTCTCGAGATATGACAAGAAGAAGAATTAAAGATTAAAAAGTCGAGCGGGTACTTTTTCTTGAATAAACAGGGGTCAAAGTATAAGAATATGCAGTTAGTTTTTCGATATGTCTTTTGGTTCTCGAGATATGGCAAGAAGAAGAATTAAAGATTAAAAAGTGGAGCGGGTACTTTTTCTTGAATAAACAGGGGTCAAGGAACAAGAATATGCAGTTAGTTTTTCGATATGTCTTTTGGTTCTCGAGATATGGCAAGAAGAAGAATTAAAGATTAAAAAGTGGGGCGGGTACTTTTTCTTGAATAAACAGGGGTCAAGGAACAAGAATATTCAGTTAGTTTTTCGATATGTCTTTTGGTTCTCGAGATATGGCAAGAAGAAGAATTAAAGATTAAAAAGTGGAGCGGGTACTTTTTCTTGAATAAACAGGGGTCAAGGAACAAGAATATGCAGTTAGTTTTTCGATATGTCTTTTGGTTCTCGAGATATGGCAAGAAGAAGAATTAAAGATTAAAAAGTGGGGCGGGTACTTTTTCTTGAATAAACAGGGGTCAAGGAACAAGAATATGCAGTTAGTTTTTCGATATGTCTTTTGGTTCTCGAGATATGGCAAGAAGAAGAATTAAAGATTAAAAAGTCGAGCGGGTACTTTTTCTTGAATAAACAGGGGTCAAGGAACAAGAATATGCAGTTAGTTTTTCGATATCTCTTTTGGTTCTCGAGATATGGCAAGAAGAAGAATTAAAGATTAAAAAGTGGGGCGGGTACTTTTTCTTGAATAAACAGGGGTCAAGGAACAAGAATATTCAGTTAGTTTTTCGATATGTCTTTTGGTTCTCGAGATATGGCAAGAAGAAGAATTAAAGATTAAAAAGTGGAGCGGGTACTTTTTCTTGAATAAACAGGGGTCAAGGAACAAGAATATGCAGTTAGTTTTTCGTTATGTCTTTTGGTTCTCGAGATATGGCAAGAAGAAGAATTAAAGATTAAAAAGTCGAGCGGGTACTTTTTCTTGAATAAACAGGGGTCA
This sequence comes from Pyrochroa serraticornis, assembly GCA_905333025.2. NCBI lineage: Eukaryota > Metazoa > Arthropoda > Insecta > Coleoptera > Pyrochroidae > Pyrochroa > Pyrochroa serraticornis. The sequence goes on along the minus strand of HG995154.1, from coordinate 37,167,375 downwards.
AGGAACAAGAATATGCAGTTAGTTTTTCGATATCTCTTTTGGTTCTCGAGATATGGCAAGAAGAAGAATTAAAGATTAAAAAGTCGAGCGGGTACTTTTTCTTGAATAAACAGGGGTCAAGGAACAAGAATATGCAGTTAGTTTTTCGATATGTCTTTTGGTTCTCGAGATATGGCAAGAAGAAGAATTAAAGATTAAAAAGTGGAGCGGGTACTTTTCCTTGAATAAACAGGGGTCAAGGAACAAGAATATGCAGTTAGTTTTTCGATATGTCTTTTGGTTCTCGAGATGTGGCAAGAAGAAGAATTAAAGATTAAAAAGTGTAGCGGGTACTTTTTCTTGAATAAACAGGGGTCAAGGAACAAGAATATGCAGTTAGTTTTTCGATATGTCTTTTGGTTCTCGAGATATGGCAAGAAGAAGAATTAAAGATTAAAAAGTGGAGCGGGTACTTTTTCTTGAATAAACAGGGGTCAAGGAACAAGAATATGCAGTTAGTTTTTCGATATCTCTTTTGGTTCTCGAGATATGGCAAGAAGAAGAATTAAAGATTAAAAAGTGGGGCGGGTACTTTTTCTTGAATAAACAGGGGTCAAGGAACAAGAATATTCAGTTAGTTTTTCGATATGTCTTTTGGTTCTCGAGATATGGCAAGAAGAAGAATTAAAGATTAAAAAGTGGGGCGGGTACTTTTTCTTGAATAAACAGGGGTCAAGGAACAAGAATATGCAGTTAGTTTTTCGATATGTCTTTTGGTTCTCGAGATATGGCAAGAAGAAGAATTAAAGATTAAAAAGTGGAGCGGGTACTTTTTCTTGAATAAACAGGGGTCAAGGAACAAGAATATGCAGTTAGTTTTTCGATATCTCTTTTGGTTCTCGAGATATGGCAAGAAGAAGAATTAAAGATTAAAAAGTGGGGCGGGTACTTTTTCTTGAATAAACAGGGGTCAAGGAACAAGAATATGCAGTTAGTTTTTCGATATGTCTTTTGGTTCTCGAGATATGGCAAGAAGAAGAATTAAAGATTAAAAAGTGGGGCGGGTACTTTTTCTTGAATAAACAGGGGTCAAGGAACAAGAATATGCAGTTAGTTTTTCGTTATGTCTTTTGGTTCTCGAGATATGGCAAGAAGAAGAATTAAAGATTAAAAAGTCGAGCGGGTACTTTTTCTTGAATAAACAGGGGTCAAAGTATAAGAATATGCAGTTAGTTTTTCGATATCTCTTTTGGTTCTCGAGATATGGCAAGAAGAAGAATTAAAGATTAAAAAGTGGGGCGGGTACTTTTTCTTGAATAAACAGGGGTCAAGGAACAAGAATATTCAGTTAGTTTTTCGATATGTCTTTTGGTTCTCGAGATATGGCAAGAAGAAGAATTAAAGATTAAAAAGTGGGGCGGGTACTTTTTCTTGAATAAACAGGGGTCAAGGAACAAGAATATTCAGTTAGTTTTTCGATATGTCTTTTGGTTCTCGAGATATGGCAAGAAGAAGAATTAAAGATTAAAAAGTGGAGCGGGTACTTTTTCTTGAATAAACAGGGGTCAAGGAACAAGAATATGCAGTTAGTTTTTCGATATGTCTTTTGGTTCTCGAGATATGACAAGAAGAAGAATTAAAGATTAAAAAGTCGAGCGGGTACTTTTTCTTGAATAAACAGGGGTCAAAGTATAAGAATATGCAGTTAGTTTTTCGATATGTCTTTTGGTTCTCGAGATATGGCAAGAAGAAGAATTAAAGATTAAAAAGTGGAGCGGGTACTTTTTCTTGAATAAACAGGGGTCAAGGAACAAGAATATGCAGTTAGTTTTTCGATATGTCTTTTGGTTCTCGAGATATGGCAAGAAGAAGAATTAAAGATTAAAAAGTCGAGCGGGTACTTTTTCTTGAATAAACAGGGGTCAAGGAACAAGAATATGCAGTTAGTTTTTCGATATGTCTTTTGGTTCTCGAGATATGGCAAGAAGAAGAATTAAAGATTAAAAAGTGGAGCGGGTACTTTTCCTTGAATAAACAGGGGTCAAGGAACAAGAATATGCAGTTAGTTTTTCGATATGTCTTTTGGTTCTCGAGATGTGGCAAGAAGAAGAATTAAAGATTAAAAAGTGTAGCGGGTACTTTTTCTTGAATAAACAGGGGTCAAGGAACAAGAATATGCAGTTAGTTTTTCGATATGTCTTTTGGTTCTCGAGATATGGCAAGAAGAAGAATTAAAGATTAAAAAGTGGAGCGGGTACTTTTTCTTGAATAAACAGGGGTCAAGGAACAAGAATATGCAGTTAGTTTTTCGATATCTCTTTTGGTTCTCGAGATATGGCAAGAAGAAGAATTAAAGATTAAAAAGTGGGGCGGGTACTTTTTCTTGAATAAACAGGGGTCAAGGAACAAGAATATTCAGTTAGTTTTTCGATATGTCTTTTGGTTCTCGAGATATGGCAAGAAGAAGAATTAAAGATTAAAAAGTGGGGCGGGTACTTTTTCTTGAATAAACAGGGGTCAAGGAACAAGAATATTCAGTTAGTTTTTCGATATGTCTTTTGGTTCTCGAGATATGGCAAGAAGAAGAATTAAAGATTAAAAAGTGGAGCGGGTACTTTTTCTTGAATAAACAGGGGTCAAGGAACAAGAATATGCAGTTAGTTTTTCGATATCTCTTTTGGTTCTCGAGATATGGCAAGAAGAAGAATTAAAGATTAAAAAGTGGGGCGGGTACTTTTTCTTGAATAAACAGGGGTCAAGGAACAAGAATATGCAGTTAGTTTTTCGATATGTCTTTTGGTTCTCGAGATATGGCAAGAAGAAGAATTAAAGATTAAAAAGTGGGGCGGGTACTTTTTCTTGAATAAACAGGGGTCAAGGAACAAGAATATGCAGTTAGTTTTTCGATATGTCTTTTGGTTCTCGAGATATGGCAAGAAGAAGAATTAAAGATTAAAAAGTCGAGCGGGTACTTTTTCTTGAATAAACAGGGGTCAAGGAACAAGAATATGCAGTTAGTTTTTCGATATCTCTTTTGGTTCTCGAGATATGGCAAGAAGAAGAATTAAAGATTAAAAAGTGGGGCGGGTACTTTTTCTTGAATAAACAGGGGTCAAGGAACAAGAATATGCAGTTAGTTTTTCGATATGTCTTTTGGTTCTCGAGATATGGCAAGAAGAAGAATTAAAGATTAAAAAGTGGGGCGGGTACTTTTTCTTGAATAAACAGGGGTCAAGGAACAAGAATATTCAGTTAGTTTTTCGATATGTCTTTTGGTTCTCGAGATATGGCAAGAAGAAGAATTAAAGATTAAAAAGTGGAGCGGGTACTTTTTCTTGAATAAACAGGGGTCAAGGAACAAGAATATGCAGTTAGTTTTTCGATATGTCTTTTGGTTCTCGAGATATGACAAGAAGAAGAATTAAAGATTAAAAAGTCGAGCGGGTACTTTTTCTTGAATAAACAGGGGTCAAAGTATAAGAATATGCAGTTAGTTTTTCGATATGTCTTTTGGTTCTCGAGATATGGCAAGAAGAAGAATTAAAGATTAAAAAGTGGAGCGGGTACTTTTTCTTGAATAAACAGGGGTCAAGGAACAAGAATATGCAGTTAGTTTTTCGATATGTCTTTTGGTTCTCGAGATATGGCAAGAAGAAGAATTAAAGATTAAAAAGTGGAGCGGGTACTTTTTCTTGAATAAACAGGGGTCAAGGAACAAGAATATTCAGTTAGTTTTTCGATATGTCTTTTGGTTCTCGAGATATGGCAAGAAGAAGAATTAAAGATTAAAAAGTGGAGCGGGTACTTTTTCTTGAATAAACAGGGGTCAAGGAACAAGAATATGCAGTTAGTTTTTCGATATGTCTTTTGGTTCTCGAGATATGGCAAGAAGAAGAATTAAAGATTAAAAAGTGGAGCGGGTACTTTTTCTTGAATAAACAGGGGTCAAGGAACAAGAATATGCAGTTAGTTTTTCGATATGTCTTTTGGTTCTCGAGATATGGCAAGAAGAAGAATTAAAGATTAAAAAGTCGAGCGGGTACTTTTTCTTGAATAAACAGGGGTCAAGGAACAAGAATATGCAGTTAGTTTTTCGATATCTCTTTTGGTTCTCGAGATATGGCAAGAAGAAGAATTAAAGATTAAAAAGTGGAGCGGGTACTTTTTCTTGAATAAACAGGGGTCAAGGAACAAGAATATTCAGTTAGTTTTTCGATATGTCTTTTGGTTCTCGAGATAGGGCAAGAAGAAGAATTAAAGATTAAAAAGTGGAGCGGGTACTTTTTCTTGAATAAACAGGGGTCAAGGAACAAGAATATGCAGTTAGTTTTTCGATATGTCTTTTGGTTCTCGAGATATGGCAAGAAGAAGAATTAAAGATTAAAAAGTCGAGCGGGTACTTTTTCTTGAATAAACAGGGGTCAAGGAACAAGAATATGCAGTTAGTTTTTCGATATCTCTTTTGGTTCTCGAGATATGGCAAGAAGAAGAATTAAAGATTAAAAAGTCGAGCGGGTACTTTTTCTTGAATAAACAGGGGTCAAGGAACAAGAATATGCAGTTAGTTTTTCGATATCTCTTTTGGTTCTCGAGATATGGCAAGAAGAAGAATTAAAGATTAAAAAGTCGAGCGGGTACTTTTTCTTGAATAAACAGGGGTCAAGGAACAAGAATATGCAGTTAGTTTTTCGATATGTCTTTTGGTTCTCGAGATATGGCAAGAAGAAGAATTAAAGATTAAAAAGTCGAGCGAGTACTTTTTCTTGAATAAACAGGGGTCAAGGAACAAGAATATGCAGTTAGTTTTTCGATATGTCTTTTGGTTCTCGAGATATGGCAAGAAGAAGAATTAAAGATTAAAAAGTGGGGCGGGTACTTTTTCTTGAATAAACAGGGGTCAAGGAACAAGAATATTCAGTTAGTTTTTCGATATGTCTTTTGGTTCTCGAGATATGGCAAGAAGAAGAATTAAAGATTAAAAAGTGGGGCGGGTACTTTTTCTTGAATAAACAGGGGTCAAGGAACAAGAATATTCAGTTAGTTTTTCGATATGTCTTTTGGTTCTCGAGATATGGCAAGAAGAAGAATTAAAGATTAAAAAGTCGAGCGGGTACTTTTTCTTGAATAAACAGGGGTCAAGGAACAAGAATATGCAGTTAGTTTTTCGATATCTCTTTTGGTTCTCGAGATATGGCAAGAAGAAGAATTAAAGATTAAAAAGTGGGGCGGGTACTTTTTCTTGAATAAACAGGGGTCAAGGAACAAGAATATTCAGTTAGTTTTTCGATATGTCTTTTGGTTCTCGAGATATGGCAAGAAGAAGAATTAAAGATTAAAAAGTGGGGCGGGTACTTTTTCTTGAATAAACAGGGGTCAAGGAACAAGAATATTCAGTTAGTTTTTCGATATGTCTTTTGGTTCTCGAGATATGGCAAGAAGAAGAATTAAAGATTAAAAAGTGGAGCGGGTACTTTTTCTTGAATAAACAGGGGTCAAGGAACAAGAATATGCAGTTAGTTTTTCGTTATGTCTTTTGGTTCTCGAGATATGGCAAGAAGAAGAATTAAAGATTAAAAAGTCGAGCGGGTACTTTTTCTTGAATAAACAGGGGTCAAGGAACAAGAATATGCAGTTAGTTTTTCGTTATGTCTTTTGGTTCTCGAGATATGGCAAGAAGAAGAATTAAAGATTAAAAAGTCGAGCGGGTACTTTTTCTTGAATAAACAGGGGTCAAGGAACAAGAATATGCAGTTAGTTTTTCGATATCTCTTTTGGTTCTCGAGATATGGCAAGAAGAAGAATTAAAGATTAAAAAGTGGGGCGGGTACTTTTTCTTGAATAAACAGGGGTCAAGGAACAAGAATATTCAGTTAGTTTTTCGATATGTCTTTTGGTTCTCGAGATATGGCAAGAAGAAGAATTAAAGATTAAAAAGTGGGGCGGGTACTTTTTCTTGAATAAACAGGGGTCAAGGAACAAGAATATTCAGTTAGTTTTTCGATATGTCTTTTGGTTCTCGAGATATGGCAAGAAGAAGAATTAAAGATTAAAAAGTGGAGCGGGTACTTTTTCTTGAATAAACAGGGGTCAAGGAACAAGAATATGCAGTTAGTTTTTCGATATGTCTTTTGGTTCTCGAGATATGACAAGGAGAAGAATTAAAGATTAAAAAGTCGAGCGGGTACTTTTTCTTGAATAAACAGGGGTCAAAGTATAAGAATATGCAGTTAGTTTTTCGATATGTCTTTTGGTTCTCGAGATATGGCAAGAAGAAGAATTAAAGATTAAAAAGTGGAGCGGGTACTTTTTCTTGAATAAACAGGGGTCAAGGAACAAGAATATGCAGTTAGTTTTTCGATATGTCTTTTGGTTCTCGAGATATGGCAAGAAGAAGAATTAAAGATTAAAAAGTGGAGCGGGTACTTTTTCTTGAATAAACAGGGGTCAAGGAACAAGAATATTCAGTTAGTTTTTCGATATGTCTTTTGGTTCTCGAGATATGGCAAGAAGAAGAATTAAAGATTAAAAAGTGGAGCGGGTACTTTTTCTTGAATAAACAGGGGTCAAGGAACAAGAATATGCAGTTAGTTTTTCGATATGTCTTTTGGTTCTCGAGATATGACAAGAAGAAGAATTAAAGATTAAAAAGTCGAGCGGGTACTTTTTCTTGAATAAACAGGGGTCAAGGAACAAGAATATTCAGTTAGTTTTTCGATATGTCTTTTGGTTCTCGAGATAGGGCAAGAAGAAGAATTAAAGATTAAAAAGTGGAGCGGGTACTTTTTCTTGAATAAACAGGGGTCAAGGAACAAGAATATGCAGTTAGTTTTTCGATATGTCTTTTGGTTCTCGAGATATGGCAAGAAGAAGAATTAAAGATTAAAAAGTGGAGCGGGTACTTTTTCTTGAATAAACAGGGGTCAAGGAACAAGAATATGCAGTTAGTTTTTCGATATGTCTTTTGGTTCTCGAGATATGGCAAGAAGAAGAATTAAAGATTAAAAAGTGGAGCGGGTACTTTTTCTTGAATAAACAGGGGTCAAGGAACAAGAATATGCAGTTAGTTTTTCGATATGTCTTTTGGTTCTCGAGATATGGCAAGAAGAAGAATTAAAGATTAAAAAGTGTAGCGGGTACTTTTTCTTGAATAAACAGGGGTCAAGGAACAAGAATATGCAGTTAGTTTTTCGATATGTCTTTTGGTTCTCGAGATATGGCAAGAAGAAGAATTAAAGATTAAAAAGTGGAGCGGGTACTTTTTCTTGAATAAACAGGGGTCAAGGAACAAGAATATTCAGTTAGTTTTTCGATATGTCTTTTGGTTCTCGAGATATGGCAAGAAGAAGAATTAAAGATTAAAAAGTGGAGCGGGTACTTTTTCTTGAATAAACAGGGGTCAAGGAACAAGAATATTCAGTTAGTTTTTCGATATGTCTTTTGGTTCTCGAGATATGGCAAGAAGAAGAATTAAAGATTAAAAAGTGGAGCGGGTACTTTTTCTTGAATAAACAGGGGTCAAGGAACAAGAATATGCAGTTAGTTTTTCGATATGTCTTTTGGTTCTCGAGATATGACAAGAAGAAGAATTAAAGATTAAAAAGTCGAGCGGGTACTTTTTCTTGAATAAACAGGGGTCAAAGTATAAGAATATGCAGTTAGTTTTTCGATATGTCTTTTGGTTCTCGAGATATGGCAAGAAGAAGAATTAAAGATTAAAAAGTGGAGCGGGTACTTTTTCTTGAATAAACAGGGGTCAAGGAACAAGAATATGCAGTTAGTTTTTCGATATGTCTTTTGGTTCTCGAGATATGGCAAGAAGAAGAATTAAAGATTAAAAAGTGTAGCGGGTACTTTTTCTTGAATAAACAGGGGTCAAGGAACAAGAATATTCAGTTAGTTTTTCGATATGTCTTTTGGTTCTCGAGATATGGCAAGAAGAAGAATTAAAGATTAAAAAGTGTAGCGGGTACTTTTTCTTGAATAAACAGGGGTCAAGGAACAAGAATATTCAGTTAGTTTTTCGATATGTCTTTTGGTTCTCGAGATATGGCAAGAAGAAGAATTAAAGATTAAAAAGTGTAGCGGGTACTTTTTCTTGAATAAACAGGGGTCAAGGAACAAGAATATGCAGTTAGTTTTTCGATATGTCTTTTGGTTCTCGAGATATGGCAAGAAGAAGAATTAAAGATTAAAAAGTGTAGCGGGTACTTTTTCTTGAATAAACAGGGGTCAAGGAACAAGAATATTCAGTTAGTTTTTCGATATGTCTTTTGGTTCTCGAGATATGGCAAGAAGAAGAATTAAAGATTAAAAAGTGTAGCGGGTACTTTTTCTTGAATAAACAGGGGTCAAGGAACAAGAATATGCAGTTAGTTTTTCGATATGTCTTTTGGTTCTCGAGATATGGCAAGAAGAAGAATTAAAGATTAAAAAGTGTAGCGGGTACTTTTTCTTGAATAAACAGGGGTCAAGGAACAAGAATATGCAGTTAGTTTTTCGATATGTCTTTTGGTTCTCGAGATATGGCAAGAAGAAGAATTAAAGATTAAAAAGTGGAGCGGGTACTTTTTCTTGAATAAACAGGGGTCAAGGAACAAGAATATTCAGTTAGTTTTTCGATATGTCTTTTGGTTCTCGAGATATGGCAAGAAGAAGAATTAAAGATTAAAAAGTGGAGCGGGTACTTTTTCTTGAATAAACAGGGGTCAAGGAACAAGAATATGCAGTTAGTTTTTCGATATGTCTTTTGGTTCTCGAGATATGACAAGAAGAAGAATTAAAGATTAAAAAGTCGAGCGGGTACTTTTTCTTGAATAAACAGGGGTCAAAGTATAAGAATATGCAGTTAGTTTTTCGATATGTCTTTTGGTTCTCGAGATATGGCAAGAAGAAGAATTAAAGATTAAAAAGTGGAGCGGGTACTTTTTCTTGAATAAACAGGGGTCAAGGAACAAGAATATGCAGTTAGTTTTTCGATATGTCTTTTGGTTCTCGAGATATGGCAAGAAGAAGAATTAAAGATTAAAAAGTGGAGCGGGTACTTTTTCTTGAATAAACAGGGGTCAAGGAACAAGAATATTCAGTTAGTTTTTCGATATGTCTTTTGGTTCTCGAGATATGGCAAGAAGAAGAATTAAAGATTAAAAAGTGGAGCGGGTACTTTTTCTTGAATAAACAGGGGTCAAGGAACAAGAATATGCAGTTAGTTTTTCGATATGTCTTTTGGTTCTCGAGATATGGCAAGAAGAAGAATTAAAGATTAAAAAGTGGAGCGGGTACTTTTTCTTGAATAAACAGGGGTCAAGGAACAAGAATATGCAGTTAGTTTTTCGATATGTCTTTTGGTTCTCGAGATATGGCAAGAAGAAGAATTAAAGATTAAAAAGTCGAGCGGGTACTTTTTCTTGAATAAACAGGGGTCAAGGAACAAGAATATGCAGTTAGTTTTTCGATATCTCTTTTGGTTCTCGAGATATGGCAAGAAGAAGAATTAAAGATTAAAAAGTGGAGCGGGTACTTTTTCTTGAATAAACAGGGGTCAAGGAACAAGAATATTCAGTTAGTTTTTCGATATGTCTTTTGGTTCTCGAGATATGGCAAGAAGAAGAATTAAAGATTAAAAAGTGGAGCGGGTACTTTTTCTTGAATAAACAGGGGTCAAGGAACAAGAATATGCAGTTAGTTTTTCGTTATGTCTTTTGGTTCTCGAGATATGGCAAGAAGAAGAATTAAAGATTAAAAAGTGGAGCGGGTACTTTTTCTTGAATAAACAGGGGTCAAGGAACAAGAATATGCAGTTAGTTTTTCGATATCTCTTTTGGTTCTCGAGATATGGCAAGAAGAAGAATTAAAGATTAAAAAGTCGAGCGGGTACTTTTTCTTGAATAAACAGGGGTCAAGGAACAAGAATATGCAGTTAGTTTTTCGATATGTCTTTTGGTTCTCGAGATATGGCAAGAAGAAGAATTAAAGATTAAAAAGTGGAGCGGGTACTTTTCCTTGAATAAACAGGGGTCAAGGAACAAGAATATGCAGTTAGTTTTTCGATATGTCTTTTGGTTCTCGAGATGTGGCAAGAAGAAGAATTAAAGATTAAAAAGTGTAGCGGGTACTTTTTCTTGAATAAACAGGGGTCAAGGAACAAGAATATGCAGTTAGTTTTTCGATATGTCTTTTGGTTCTCGAGATATGGCAAGAAGAAGAATTAAAGATTAAAAAGTGGAGCGGGTACTTTTTCTTGAATAAACAGGGGTCAAGGAACAAGAATATGCAGTTAGTTTTTCGATATCTCTTTTGGTTCTCGAGATATGGCAAGAAGAAGAATTAAAGATTAAAAAGTGGGGCGGGTACTTTTTCTTGAATAAACAGGGGTCAAGGAACAAGAATATGCAGTTAGTTTTTCGATATGTCTTTTGGTTCTCGAGATATGGCAAGAAGAAGAATTAAAGATTAAAAAGTGGGGCGGGTACTTTTTCTTGAATAAACAGGGGTCAAGGAACAAGAATATTCAGTTAGTTTTTCGATATGTCTTTTGGTTCTCGAGATATGGCAAGAAGAAGAATTAAAGATTAAAAAGTGGAGCGGGTACTTTTTCTTGAATAAACAGGGGTCAAGGAACAAGAATATGCAGTTAGTTTTTCGATATCTCTTTTGGTTCTCGAGATATGGCAAGAAGAAGAATTAAAGATTAAAAAGTGGGGCGGGTACTTTTTCTTGAATAAACAGGGGTCAAGGAACAAGAATATGCAGTTAGTTTTTCGATATGTCTTTTGGTTCTCGAGATATGGCAAGAAGAAGAATTAAAGATTAAAAAGTGGGGCGGGTACTTTTTCTTGAATAAACAGGGGTCAAGGAACAAGAATATGCAGTTAGTTTTTCGTTATGTCTTTTGGTTCTCGAGATATGGCAAGAAGAAGAATTAAAGATTAAAAAGTCGAGCGGGTACTTTTTCTTGAATAAACAGGGGTCAAAGTATAAGAATATGCAGTTAGTTTTTCGATATCTCTTTTGGTTCTCGAGATATGGCAAGAAGAAGAATTAAAGATTAAAAAGTGGGGCGGGTACTTTTTCTTGAATAAACAGGGGTCAAGGAACAAGAATATTCAGTTAGTTTTTCGATATGTCTTTTGGTTCTCGAGATATGGCAAGAAGAAGAATTAAAGATTAAAAAGTGGGGCGGGTACTTTTTCTTGAATAAACAGGGGTCAAGGAACAAGAATATTCAGTTAGTTTTTCGATATGTCTTTTGGTTCTCGAGATATGGCAAGAAGAAGAATTAAAGATTAAAAAGTGGAGCGGGTACTTTTTCTTGAATAAACAGGGGTCAAGGAACAAGAATATGCAGTTAGTTTTTCGATATGTCTTTTGGTTCTCGAGATATGACAAGAAGAAGAATTAAAGATTAAAAAGTCGAGCGGGTACTTTTTCTTGAATAAACAGGGGTCAAAGTATAAGAATATGCAGTTAGTTTTTCGATATGTCTTTTGGTTCTCGAGATATGGCAAGAAGAAGAATTAAAGATTAAAAAGTGGAGCGGGTACTTTTTCTTGAATAAACAGGGGTCAAGGAACAAGAATATGCAGTTAGTTTTTCGATATGTCTTTTGGTTCTCGAGATATGGCAAGAAGAAGAATTAAAGATTAAAAAGTCGAGCGGGTACTTTTTCTTGAATAAACAGGGGTCAAGGAACAAGAATATGCAGTTAGTTTTTCGATATGTCTTTTGGTTCTCGAGATATGGCAAGAAGAAGAATTAAAGATTAAAAAGTGGAGCGGGTACTTTTCCTTGAATAAACAGGGGTCAAGGAACAAGAATATGCAGTTAGTTTTTCGATATGTCTTTTGGTTCTCGAGATATGGCAAGAAGAAGAATTAAAGATTAAAAAGTGTAGCGGGTACTTTTTCTTGAATAAACAGGGGTCAAGGAACAAGAATATGCAGTTAGTTTTTCGATATGTCTTTTGGTTCTCGAGATATGGCAAGAAGAAGAATTAAAGATTAAAAAGTGGAGCGGGTACTTTTTCTTGAATAAACAGGGGTCAAGGAACAAGAATATGCAGTTAGTTTTTCGATATCTCTTTTGGTTCTCGAGATATGGCAAGAAGAAGAATTAAAGATTAAAAAGTGGGGCGGGTACTTTTTCTTGAATAAACAGGGGTCAAGGAACAAGAATATGCAGTTAGTTTTTCGATATGTCTTTTGGTTCTCGAGATATGGCAAGAAGAAGAATTAAAGATTAAAAAGTGGGGCGGGTACTTTTTCTTGAATAAACAGGGGTCAAGGAACAAGAATATTCAGTTAGTTTTTCGATATGTCTTTTGGTTCTCGAGATATGGCAAGAAGAAGAATTAAAGATTAAAAAGTGGAGCGGGTACTTTTTCTTGAATAAACAGGGGTCAAGGAACAAGAATATGCAGTTAGTTTTTCGATATCTCTTTTGGTTCTCGAGATATGGCAAGAAGAAGAATTAAAGATTAAAAAGTGGGGCGGGTACTTTTTCTTGAATAAACAGGGGTCAAGGAACAAGAATATTCAGTTAGTTTTTCGATATGTCTTTTGGTTCTCGAGATATGGCAAGAAGAAGAATTAAAGATTAAAAAGTGGGGCGGGTACTTTTTCTTGAATAAACAGGGGTCAAGGAACAAGAATATGCAGTTAGTTTTTCGTTATGTCTTTTGGTTCTCGAGATATGGCAAGAAGAAGAATTAAAGATTAAAAAGTGGAGCGGGTACTTTTTCTTGAATAAACAGGGGTCAAGGAACAAGAATATGCAGTTAGTTTTTCGATATCTCTTTTGGTTCTCGAGATATGGCAAGAAGAAGAATTAAAGATTAAAAAGTGGGGCGGGTACTTTTTCTTGAATAAACAGGGGTCAAGGAACAAGAATATGCAGTTAGTTTTTCGATATGTCTTTTGGTTCTCGAGATATGGCAAGAAGAAGAATTAAAGATTAAAAAGTGGGGCGGGTACTTTTTCTTGAATAAACAGGGGTCAAGGAACAAGAATATGCAGTTAGTTTTTCGATATGTCTTTTGGTTCTCGAGATATGGCAAGAAGAAGAATTAAAGATTAAAAAGTGGAGCGGGTACTTTTTCTTGAATAAACAGGGGTCAAGGAACAAGAATATGCAGTTAGTTTTTCGATATGTCTTTTGGTTCTCGAGATATGACAAGAAGAAGAATTAAAGATTAAAAAGTCGAGCGGGTACTTTTTCTTGAATAAACAGGGGTCAAAGTATAAGAATATGCAGTTAGTTTTTCGATATGTCTTTTGGTTCTCGAGATATGGCAAGAAGAAGAATTAAAGATTAAAAAGTGGAGCGGGTACTTTTTCTTGAATAAACAGGGGTCAAGGAACAAGAATATGCAGTTAGTTTTTCGATATGTCTTTTGGTTCTCGAGATATGGCAAGAAGAAGAATTAAAGATTAAAAAGTGGAGCGGGTACTTTTTCTTGAATAAACAGGGGTCAAGGAACAAGAATATTCAGTTAGTTTTTCGATATGTCTTTTGGTTCTCGAGATATGGCAAGAAGAAGAATTAAAGATTAAAAAGTGGAGCGGGTACTTTTTCTTGAATAAACAGGGGTCAAGGAACAAGAATATGCAGTTAGTTTTTCGATATGTCTTTTGGTTCTCGAGATATGGCAAGAAGAAGAATTAAAGATTAAAAAGTGGAGCGGGTACTTTTTCTTGAATAAACAGGGGTCGAGGAACAAGAATATGCAGTTAGTTTTTCGATATGTCTTTTGGTTCTCGAGTTATAGCAAGAAGAAGAATTAAAGATTAAAAAGTCGAGCGGGTACTTTTTCTTGAATAAACAGGGGTCAAGGAACAAGAATATGCAGTTAGTTTTTCGATATCTCTTTTGGTTCTCGAGATATGGCAAGAAGAAGAATTAAAGATTAAAAAGTGGAGCGGGTACTTTTTCTTGAATAAACAGGGGTCAAGGAACAAGAATATTCAGTTAGTTTTTCGATATGTCTTTTGGTTCTCGAGATAGGGCAAGAAGAAGAATTAAAGATTAAAAAGTGGAGCGGGTACTTTTTCTTGAATAAACAGGGGTCAAGGAACAAGAATATGCAGTTAGTTTTTCGATATGTCTTTTGGTTCTCGAGATATGGCAAGAAGAAGAATTAAAGATTAAAAAGTCGAGCGGGTACTTTTTCTTGAATAAACAGGGGTCAAGGAACAAGAATATGCAGTTAGTTTTTCGATATCTCTTTTGGTTCTCGAGATATGGCAAGAAGAAGAATTAAAGATTAAAAAGTCGAGCGGGTACTTTTTCTTGAATAAACAGGGGTCAAGGAACAAGAATATGCAGTTAGTTTTTCGATATCTCTTTTGGTTCTCGAGATATGGCAAGAAGAAGAATTAAAGATTAAAAAGTCGAGCGGGTACTTTTTCTTGAATAAACAGGGGTCAAGGAACAAGAATATGCAGTTAGTTTTTCGATATGTCTTTTGGTTCTCGAGATATGGCAAGAAGAAGAATTAAAGATTAAAAAGTCGAGCGAGTACTTTTTCTTGAATAAACAGGGGTCAAGGAACAAGAATATGCAGTTAGTTTTTCGATATGTCTTTTGGTTCTCGAGATATGGCAAGAAGAAGAATTAAAGATTAAAAAGTCGAGCGGGTACTTTTTCTTGAATAAACAGGGGTCAAGGAACAAGAATATGCAGTTAGTTTTTCGATATCTCTTTTGGTTCTCGAGATATGGCAAGAAGAAGAATTAAAGATTAAAAAGTCGAGCGGGTACTTTTTCTTGAATAAACAGGGGTCAAGGAACAAGAATATGCAGTTAGTTTTTCGATATCTCTTTTGGTTCTCGAGATATGGCAAGAAGAAGAATTAAAGATTAAAAAGTCGAGCGGGTACTTTTTCTTGAATAAACAGGGGTCAAGGAACAAGAATATGCAGTTAGTTTTTCGATATCTCTTTTGGTTCTCGAGATATGGCAAGAAGAAGAATTAAAGATTAAAAAGTGGAGCGGGTACTTTTTCTTGAATAAACAGGGGTCAAGGAACAAGAATATGCAGTTAGTTTTTCGATATGTCTTTTGGTTCTCGAGATATGGCAAGAAGAAGAATTAAAGATTAAAAAGTCGAGCGGGTACTTTTTCTTGAATAAACAGGGGTCAAGGAACAAGAATATGCAGTTAGTTTTTCGATATCTCTTTTGGTTCTCGAGATATGGCAAGAAGAAGAATTAAAGATTAAAAAGTGGAGCGGGTACTTTTTCTTGAATAAACAGGGGTCAAGGAACAAGAATATGCAGTTAGTTTTTCGATATGTCTTTTGGTTCTCGAGATATGGCAAGAAGAAGAATTAAAGATTAAAAAGTCGAGCGAGTACTTTTTCTTGAATAAACAGGGGTCAAAGAATAAGAATATGCAGTTAGTTTTTCGATATCTCTTTTGGTTCTCGAGATATGGCAAAAAGAAGAATTAAAGATTAAAAAGTCGAGCGGGTACTTTTTCTTGAATAAACAGGGGTCAAGGAACAAGAATATGCAGTTAGTTTTTCGATATCTCTTTTGGTTCTCGAGATATGGCAAGAAGAAGAATTAAAGATTAAAAAGTGGAGCGGGTACTTTTTCTTGAATAAACAGGGGTCAAGGAACAAGAATATGCAGTTAGTTTTTCGATATGTCTTTTGGTTCTCGAGATATGGCAAGAAGAAGAATTAAAGATTAAAAAGTCGAGCGAGTACTTTTTCTTGAATAAACAGGGGTCAAAGAATAAGAATATGCAGTTAGTTTTTCGATATCTCTTTTGGTTCTCGAGATATGGCAAAAAGAAGAATTAAAGATTAAAAAGTCGAGCGGGTACTTTTTCTTGAATAAACAGGGGTCAAGGAACAAGAATATGCAGTTAGTTTTTCGATATGTCTTTTGGTTCTCGAGATATGACAAGAAGAAGAATTAAAGATTAAAAAGTCGAGCGGGTACTTTTTCTTGAATAAACAGGGGTCAAGGAATAAGAATATGCAGTTAGTTCTTGGATATCTCCTTCGGTAAATTGTCGAAGATTTGAAATTGGCGCGAAAACCGCGCCAGTTTGCTAGAACTAAAATTTGAAGTTTGAGATTTGACAGTCAATCTGTTAACCTCACTTCTGAAAGTGAAATTAAAATTTGTTTTCGGATCTTTCGTAGGGTGTAAAGCACCGAGATGATAACGACACCGTTAAACTGAATGTCTCAAAAATTGTAATTCTTTTTGATTTCGCGGTAAGCTACTTTGCCTCCAGACTCTGCAATTTTAATGATGTTTGCGTTTCTTTAGGAATTAAAATCCTTTTATTGAACTTTTTAGTGTTTAATAGTCTTGCAATGGTAACTACATCTTTTAAAATGAAGACCTCATAATTTTTCCGTTCAATTTCGGCTATTGAGATACTCCAGACAAAGTTTATATTTGGATGCAACATGAATATATCCATCAAAACAATTATTCGTTTCTCAAACTCGTGGTATTTCTAGGAAAATGGCTAACTACAGTTTAGATGGGAAATTCTTCTTGATTCAAAATTCAAAATTACTCATTAATTTAACAGTTACATATGTTCAAATAAGACATTCGGTTCTACCGCAATAAGTTTACTAATATCATACTTTCAGAGCACTTTAATGGAAAATCATGAATTTAGAGTTAAATTCTTGTCATCCACATCATGTCCTCCAGTCTCCAGTTGATGTCCACATCCCACAAATCTTCCAGACTAGAAACACTTGAAGTACTACACGACATTTATTATATATATGCGTTTGGCGTTTGTTATACACGTTTGCATTAGTAGATGCGCAAAATCTAATTCAATGTTTGCAGGAAACACAAGAAATTAAGTGGAATTTCTGAATTATGGAGTTAAGAAGAAGGATGTGGCTTCCTCTAGGAAGAATTTTGTTCTTCTCCATCAATTTTTTTGCTATTACATTTAAGCTGTCTGTTGAAGTAATTCCATATTTGGTTTTGTATTAGCCCAACTATTTGCAAAATTGGTAAAATTCGTTTTAAAAAGCATATTGTCAACGGTTCTAGCAGTTTACTCTATTCAGACTTCTTTTTTAACCAGTTCATTTGCTTACATTCTGTTTTCACTTAGTTTTAATAGTTACCCTTGTGGTTTAATCAAAATTTCAGTCTCAGTGTTTATTTAGATGAAGTAGTTACTAATTCGTGCTTTTATGATTTATGTTAATCACTTATTCAATTCAATATCTTTTGACTATGTTGTTTACTTGTCTTCTGTTTAAGAGCATACCATTAACTGATTAGTCCTTCTGAGATGGTTAATTAAACCATGTACAAGGCCCTGTGGCTTATTTATATGTTAGGATAGTCCCTTAGATTTTGTTAGTTCTAGCTGTGTTATGTTTAGATTTTTTTATTTCCAATGAAATTTTATTAGTGACCATAGAACACTTTTTTTATTACAAAACATTTGCTTTTATAAATCTCACCCCGATAGTTTTTTTTTAGAAAATCACGTTCAACTTTATTGCAGTGTTAAGATTTGCTTTTAAAGCGTTAATTTACATTGTTAGGTAGAGAGAGCCAAGATCGTATTGGTTTCTTTTTCTTAAATAATTATTACTTTGCTTTTGCTTTGAAATTTTAATATGTCCTCAAGGAGGTAAAGCTGAATCCACTGGCACTATTCATTTCCCGCTAGCTATTACGGTTTTTGAATTATTTATGAAGTTGTAATAAAAAAATTGTCAACGATGGTGTATTATTGGTTGCCTACATTTAGGGTGACAACATTGAATTTTGGAAATTTTAAATACTACTCGGAAAAATCTGAAAACCTCAAATCGTCATCGAAAAAAATCAATGATCTTAAAAATGTTAATAGATTAATGCTAGTTATTTCGGTTCAAAAGATATTGCCGTTTTGACATTAACCACCTTAAGATCGATATTTCAAAAAGTAAACGAGCTACAAAGCAACTGACTACTCTCCGATGTTCAGAATTCAATTCTCCACTCGTGCGCAAAGTTTCATCGAAATCTGGAGATAAAAATATTTTTGCTCAAAAAAGATGGAAGGTTATAGTCTTACGATTTCTTCGCCGAAAAGTTGAAAAAAATATTTTTTTCTTCCGATCTTCATGAAATTTGGCACACAGATTGAGAATTAAATTTTGAATTCATTTCTACTGGCAGTTCCTACATGTTTCGTACAGTTTCCGAATTATCGACCTAATAATTTTAAAAAGAAAATAATCAATTACTCGAAAAATTCAAAGTTTAGAAAAAAACTAATTACACTTTCCGATCTTGCGATTTTTTTCTATCCAACTTTTGCGGGATTTATATTTTTAGGATAAACTTTAAGAATCTCGAATATCTGTGAGGAGATCTTATCTAAAGTTTGCTACATGTGTTGTTAGGACCTATTCACATGAAACTTTACACATACATTCAGAATTAAATTTGAAACTCAATTCTGCAAGTTGTTCCGAAATACTGGCGAAAGTTTTTCAATGATAGAACATCGAACTGCAAAAAATACAATTATTCATGACGTCTGAGGGGTAAGACATAAATAATTGCAGTAATAAATTTTGCGATTTTTTTTCTATCGATTTATGCAATTTCTATACTTTGGGAATAAACATTAAGAATTTCGGAAATTGTTTACAAAATTCAATTTACCCCCTGATGTACAGGCAGCACCACATACAGATCAGACTTTGACAGATAACCTCACTTTTCTATCTTTCTCAATTAGTTTATTTACTCATTAAGTCAACTGTTGTACGTGTTCAAAGAAGACATTTGGTTCTACCGCAATAAGTTTACTAATATCATCACTTTCAGAGCACTTTAATGGAAAATCATGAATTTAGAGTTAAATTCTTGTCATCCACATCATGTCCTCCAGTCTCCAGTTGATGTCCACATCCCACAAATCTCCTTCCAGACTAGAAACACTTGAAGTACTACACTACATTTATATTTATTATTTATATGCGTCTGGCGTTTGTTATACACGTTTGCATTCATAGCTGCGCAAAATCTAATTCAATTTTTGCAGGAAACACAAGAGATTTGGTGGGATTTCTGAGTTCTGTAGTTAAGAAGAAAGATGTGGCTTCTTCAAAGAAGAATTTTGTTCTTCTCCATCAATTTTTTTGCTATTACATTTAAGCTGTCTGTTGAAGTAATCCCATGTTTGGTTTTGTATTAGCCAAACTATTTGCAAGATTGGTAAAATTTGTTTTAAAAGGCGTATTGTCAACGGTTCTAGCAGTCTACTCTATTCAGACTTCCTTTTTAACCATTTCATTTGCTTACATTCTGTTTTCACTTAGTTTTAATAGTTACCCTTGTGGTTTAATCAATATTTCTGTCCCAATGGTTATATAGATGAAGTAGTTACTAATTCTTGCTTTTATGATTTATGTTAATCACTTATTTGATATCTTTCTTTTAACAATATTGTTTGCTTGTCTTCTGTTAAAGAGCATACCTTTAACTGGTTAGTTCTTCTAGGATAGTTAATTAAACCATGTTTAAAGGCCTGTGGCTTATTTATATGTTAGGATAGTCCCTTAGATTTTGTTAGTTCTAGCTGTGTTATGTTAGATTTCTTGATTTCCAATGAAATTCTATTTCTGATGGAACACTTTTTTTATTACAATACATTTGCTTTTATAAATCCCACCCTGATAGTTCTTTTTCGAAAATCACGTACAACTTTATTGCAATGATAAGTTTTTTTTTTAAAGCGTTAATTTAAATTGTGAGGTAGAAAGAGCCAAGATCGTATTGGATTCTTTTTCTTAAATAATTATTACTTTGATTTTGCTTTGAAATTTTAATATGTCCTCAAGGAGGTAAAGCTGAATCCACTGGCACTATTCATTTCCCGCTAGCTATTACGGTTTTTGAATTATTTATGAAGTTGTAATAAAAAAATTGTCAACGATGGTGTATTATTGGTTGCCTACATTTAAGGTGACAACATTGAATTTTGGAAATTTTAAACACTACTCGGAAAAATCTGAAAACCTTAAATCTTCATCGAAAAAAATCACTGATCTTAAAAATGTTAATAGATTAATGCTAGTTATTTCGGTTCAAAGGATATTGCCGTTTTGACATTAACCACCTTAAGATCGATATTTCAAAAAGTAAACGAGCTACAAAGCAACTGACTACTCTCCGATGTTCAGAATTCAATTCTCCACCCGTGTGCAAAGTTTCATTGAAATCTGGAGATAGAAATATTTTTGCTCAAAAAAGATGGAAGTTTATAGTCTTACGATTTCTTCGCCGAAAAGTCGAAAAAAATATTTTTTTCCTCCGATCTTCATGAAATTTGGCACACAGATTGAGAATTGAATTTTGAATTCATTTCTGCTGGCAGTTCCTACATGTTTCGTATAGTTTCCGAATTATCGACCTAAAAATTTTAAAAAGAAAATAATCAATTACTCGAAAAATTCGAAGTTTAGGAAAAATCTAATTACACTTTCCGATCTTGCGATTTTTTTCTATTCAACTTTTGTGGGATTTATATTTTTAAGATGCACTTAAAGAATCTCGAATATCTGTGAGGAGATCTTATCTAAAGTTTGCTACATGTGTTGTTAGGACCTATTTACATGAAACTTTGCACATACATTCAGAAATAAATTTGGAACTCAATTGTGCGTGAAGTTTTGAAATGGTGCTCGTAGTTTTTAAATGATGGAGCTTCGAACCCCAAAAAGTACAATTAGTCAACAAGTATGAGGGCTAGGACAAATATAATTACACTATTAGATTTAGCAATATTTTTTCTATCTATTTATGCAATTTCTGTATTCTGGAAATAAATATTAAGAATTTCCAAAATAAAGTAGAAAAATTAAAAATAGAAATTGGAATGGGTACTTTTTCTTGAATAAACATGGTTCAAGGAAGAAGAATATGCAGTTAGTTTTTCCATATCTCTTTTAGTTCTCGAGATATGGCAAGAAGAAGAATTAAAGATTAAAAAGTCGAGCGGGTACTTTTTCTTGAATAAACAGGGGTCGACGATCAAGCATATGCAGTTAGTTTTTCGATATGTCTTTTGGTTCTCGAGTTATAGCAAGAAGAAGAATCAAAGATTAAAGAGTCGAGCGGGTACTTTTTCTTGAAAAAAGAGGGGTCAAACAACAAGAATATGCAGTTAGTTTTTCGATATGTCTTTTGGTTCTCGAAATATGACAAGAAGAAGAATTAAAGATTAAAAAGTCGAGCGGGTACTTTTTCTTGAATAAACAGGGGTCGAGGAACAAGAATATGCAGTTAGTTTTTCGATATGTCTTTTGGTTCTCGAGTTATAGCAAGAAGAAGAATTAAAGATGAAAGAGTCGAGCGGGTACTTTTTCTTGAATAAACAGGGGTCAAGGAACAAGAATATGCAGTTAGTTTTTCGATATCTCTTTTGGTTCTCGAGATATGGCAAGAAGAAGAATTAAAGATTAAAAAGTCGAGCGGGTACTTTTTCTTGAATAAACAGGGGTCAAGGAACAAGAATATGCAGTTAGTTTTTCGATATGTCTTTTGGTTCTCGAGATATGGCAAGAAGAAGAATTAAAGATTAAAAAGTGGAGCGGGTACTTTTTCTTGAATAAACAGGGGTCAAGGAACAAGAATATGCAGTTAGTTTTTCGATATGTCTTTTGGTTCTCGAGATATGGCAAGAAGAAGAATTAAAGATTAAAAAGTGTAGCGGGTACTTTTTCTTGAATAAACAGGGGTCAAGGAACAAGAATATGCAGTTAGTTTTTCGATATGTCTTTTGGTTCTCGAGATATGGCAAGAAGAAGAATTAAAGATTAAAAAGTGGAGCGGGTACTTTTTCTTGAATAAACAGGGGTCAAGGAACAAGAATATTCAGTTAGTTTTTCGATATGTCTTTTGGTTCTCGAGATATGGCAAGAAGAAGAATTAAAGATTAAAAAGTGGAGCGGGTACTTTTTCTTGAATAAACAGGGGTCAAGGAACAAGAATATTCAGTTAGTTTTTCGATATGTCTTTTGGTTCTCGAGATATGGCAAGAAGAAGAATTAAAGATTAAAAAGTCGAGCGGGTACTTTTTCTTGAATAAACAGGGGTCAAGGAACAAGAATATGCAGTTAGTTTTTCGATATCTCTTTTGGTTCTCGAGATATGGCAAGAAGAAGAATTAAAGATTAAAAAGTCGAGCGGGTACTTTTTCTTGAATAAACAGGGGTCAAAGTATAAGAATATGCAGTTAGTTTTTCGATATGTCTTTTGGTTCTCGAGATATGGCAAGAAGAAGAATTAAAGATTAAAAAGTGGAGCGGGTACTTTTTCTTGAATAAACAGGGGTCAAGGAACAAGAATATTCAGTTAGTTTTTCGATATGTCTTTTGGTTCTCGAGATATGGCAAGAAGAAGAATTAAAGATTAAAAAGTGGAGCGGGTACTTTTTCTTGAATAAACAGGGGTCAAGGAACAAGAATATGCAGTTAGTTTTTCGATATGTCTTTTGGTTCTCGAGATATGGCAAGAAGAAGAATTAAAGATTAAAAAGTGGAGCGGGTACTTTTTCTTGAATAAACAGGGGTCAAGGAACAAGAATATGCAGTTAGTTTTTCGATATGTCTTTTGGTTCTCGAGATATGGCAAGAAGAAGAATTAAAGATTAAAAAGTCGAGCGGGTACTTTTTCTTGAATAAACAGGGGTCAAGGAACAAGAATATGCAGTTAGTTTTTCGATATCTCTTTTGGTTCTCGAGATATGGCAAGAAGAAGAATTAAAGATTAAAAAGTGGAGCGGGTACTTTTTCTTGAATAAACAGGGGTCAAGGAACAAGAATATGCAGTTAGTTTTTCGTTATGTCTTTTGGTTCTCGAGATATGGCAAGAAGAAGAATTAAAGATTAAAAAGTCGAGCGGGTACTTTTTCTTGAATAAACAGGGGTCAAGGAACAAGAATATGCAGTTAGTTTTTCGATATCTCTTTTGGTTCTCGAGATATGGCAAGAAGAAGAATTAAAGATTAAAAAGTCGAGCGGGTACTTTTTCTTGAATAAACAGGGGTCAAGGAACAAGAATATGCAGTTAGTTTTTCGATATGTCTTTTGGTTCTCGAGATATGGCAAGAAGAAGAATTAAAGATTAAAAAGTGGAGCGGGTACTTTTTCTTGAATAAACAGGGGTCAAGGAACAAGAATATGCAGTTAGTTTTTCGATATGTCTTTTGGTTCTCGAGATATGGCAAGAAGAAGAATTAAAGATTAAAAAGTGTAGCGGGTACTTTTTCTTGAATAAACAGGGGTCAAGGAACAAGAATATGCAGTTAGTTTTTCGATATCTCTTTTGGTTCTCGAGATATGGCAAGAAGAAGAATTAAAGATTAAAAAGTCAAGCGGGTACTTTTTCTTGAATAAACAGGGGTCAAGGATCAAGAATATGCAGTTAGTTTTTGGATATCTCTTTTGGTTCTCGAGATATGGCAAGAAGAAGAATTAAAGATTAAAAAGTCGAGCGGGTACTTTTTCTTGAATAAACAGGGGTCAAGGAACAAGAATATGCAGTTAGTTTTTCGATATCTCTTTTGGTTCTCGAGATATGGCAAGAAGAAGAATTAAAGATTAAAAAGTGGAGCGGGTACTTTTTCTTGAATAAACAGGGGTTAAGGAACAAGAATATGCAGTTAGTTTTTCGATATGTCTTTTGGTTCTCGAGATATGGCAAGAAGAAGAATTAAAGATTAAAAAGTGGAGCGGGTACTTTTTCTTGAATAAACAGGGGTCAAGGAACAAGAATATGCAGTTAGTTTTTCGATATCTCTTTTGGTTCTCGAGATATGGCAAGAAGAAGAATTAAAGATTAAAAAGTCGAGCGGGTACTTTTTCTTGAATAAACAGGGGTCAAGGAACAAGAATATGCAGTTAGTTTTTCGATATCTCTTTTGGTTCTCGAGATATGGCAAGAAGAAGAATTAAAGATTAAAAAGTCGAGCGGGTACTTTTTCTTGAATAAACAGGGGTCAAGGAACAAGAATATGCAGTTAGTTTTTCGATATGTCTTTTGGTTCTCGAGATATGGCAAGAAGAAGAATTAAAGATTAAAAAGTGGAGCGGGTACTTTTTCTTGAATAAACAGGGGTCAAGGAACAAGAATATGCAGTTAGTTTTTCGATATGTCTTTTGGTTCTCGAGATATGGCAAGAAGAAGAATTAAAGATTAAAAAGTGTAGCGGGTACTTTTTCTTGAATAAACAGGGGTCAAGGAACAAGAATATGCAGTTAGTTTTTCGATATGTCTTTTGGTTCTCGAGATATGGCAAGAAGAAGAATTAAAGATTAAAAAGTGGAGCGGGTACTTTTTCTTGAATAAACAGGGGTCAAGGAACAAGAATATTCAGTTAGTTTTTCGATATGTCTTTTGGTTCTCGAGATATGGCAAGAAGAAGAATTAAAGATTAAAAAGTGGAGCGGGTACTTTTTCTTGAATAAACAGGGGTCAAGGAACAAGAATATTCAGTTAGTTTTTCGATATGTCTTTTGGTTCTCGAGATATGGCAAGAAGAAGAATTAAAGATTAAAAAGTCGAGCGGGTACTTTTTCTTGAATAAACAGGGGTCAAGGAACAAGAATATGCAGTTAGTTTTTCGATATGTCTTTTGGTTCTCGAGATATGACAAGAAGAAGAATTAAAGATTAAAAAGTCGAGCGGGTACTTTTTCTTGAATAAACAGGGGTCAAAGTATAAGAATATGCAGTTAGTTTTTCGATATGTCTTTTGGTTCTCGAGATATGGCAAGAAGAAGAATTAAAGATTAAAAAGTGGAGCGGGTACTTTTTCTTGAATAAACAGGGGTCAAGGAACAAGAATATGCAGTTAGTTTTTCGATATGTCTTTTGGTTCTCGAGATATGGCAAGAAGAAGAATTAAAGATTAAAAAGTGGAGCGGGTACTTTTTCTTGAATAAACAGGGGTCAAGGAACAAGAATATTCAGTTAGTTTTTCGATATGTCTTTTGGTTCTCGAGATATGGCAAGAAGAAGAATTAAAGATTAAAAAGTGGAGCGGGTACTTTTTCTTGAATAAACAGGGGTCAAGGAACAAGAATATGCAGTTAGTTTTTCGATATGTCTTTTGGTTCTCGAGATATGGCAAGAAGAAGAATTAAAGATTAAAAAGTGGAGCGGGTACTTTTTCTTGAATAAACAGGGGTCAAGGAACAAGAATATGCAGTTAGTTTTTCGATATGTCTTTTGGTTCTCGAGATATGGCAAGAAGAAGAATTAAAGATTAAAAAGTCGAGCGGGTACTTTTTCTTGAATAAACAGGGGTCAAGGAACAAGAATATGCAGTTAGTTTTTCGATATCTCTTTTGGTTCTCGAGATATGGCAAGAAGAAGAATTAAAGATTAAAAAGTCGAGCGGGTACTTTTTCTTGAATAAACAGGGGTCAAGGAACAAGAATATGCAGTTAGTTTTTCGTTATGTCTTTTGGTTCTCGAGATATGGCAAGAAGAAGAATTAAAGATTAAAAAGTCGAGCGGGTACTTTTTCTTGAATAAACAGGGGTCAAGGAACAAGAATATGCAGTTAGTTTTTCGATATCTCTTTTGGTTCTCGAGATATGGCAAGAAGAAGAATTAAAGATTAAAAAGTCGAGCGGGTACTTTTTCTTGAATAAACAGGGGTCAAGGAACAAGAATATGCAGTTAGTTTTTCGATATGTCTTTTGGTTCTCGAGATATGGCAAGAAGAAGAATTAAAGATTAAAAAGTGGAGCGGGTACTTTTTCTTGAATAAACAGGGGTCAAGGAACAAGAATATGCAGTTAGTTTTTCGATATGTCTTTTGGTTCTCGAGATATGGCAAGAAGAAGAATTAAAGATTAAAAAGTGTAGCGGGTACTTTTTCTTGAATAAACAGGGGTCAAGGAACAAGAATATGCAGTTAGTTTTTCGATATCTCTTTTGGTTCTCGAGATATGGCAAGAAGAAGAATTAAAGATTAAAAAGTGGAGCGGGTACTTTTTCTTGAATAAACAGGGGTCAAGGAACAAGAATATTCAGTTAGTTTTTCGATATGTCTTTTGGTTCTCGAGATATGGCAAGAAGAAGAATTAAAGATTAAAAAGTGGAGCGGGTACTTTTTCTTGAATAAACAGGGGTCAAGGAACAAGAATATTCAGTTAGTTTTTCGATATGTCTTTTGGTTCTCGAGATATGGCAAGAAGAAGAATTAAAGATTAAAAAGTGGAGCGGGTACTTTTTCTTGAATAAACAGGGGTCAAGGAACAAGAATATGCAGTTAGTTTTTCGATATGTCTTTTGGTTCTCGAGATATGACAAGAAGAAGAATTAAAGATTAAAAAGTCGAGCGGGTACTTTTTCTTGAATAAACAGGGGTCAAAGTATAAGAATATGCAGTTAGTTTTTCGATATCTCTTTTGGTTCTCGAGATATGGCAAGAAGAAGAATTAAAGATTAAAAAGTGGAGCGGGTACTTTTTCTTGAATAAACAGGGGTCAAGGAACAAGAATATGCAGTTAGTTTTTCGATATGTCTTTTGGTTCTCGAGATATGGCAAGAAGAAGAATTAAAGATTAAAAAGTGGAGCGGGTACTTTTTCTTGAATAAACAGGGGTCAAGGAACAAGAATATGCAGTTAGTTTTTCGATATGTCTTTTGGTTCTCGAGATATGACAAGAAGAAGAATTAAAGATTAAAAAGTCGAGCGGGTACTTTTTCTTGAATAAACAGGGGTCAAAGTATAAGAATATGCAGTTAGTTTTTCGATATGTCTTTTGGTTCTCGAGATATGGCAAGAAGAAGAATTAAAGATTAAAAAGTGGAGCGGGTACTTTTTCTTGAATAAACAGGGGTCAAGGAACAAGAATATGCAGTTAGTTTTTCGATATGTCTTTTGGTTCTCGAGATATGGCAAGAAGAAGAATTAAAGATTAAAAAGTGGAGCGGGTACTTTTTCTTGAATAAACAGGGGTCAAGGAACAAGAATATTCAGTTAGTTTTTCGATATGTCTTTTGGTTCTCGAGATATGGCAAGAAGAAGAATTAAAGATTAAAAAGTGGAGCGGGTACTTTTTCTTGAATAAACAGGGGTCAAGGAACAAGAATATGCAGTTAGTTTTTCGATATGTCTTTTGGTTCTCGAGATATGGCAAGAAGAAGAATTAAAGATTAAAAAGTGGAGCGGGTACTTTTTCTTGAATAAACAGGGGTCAAGGAACAAGAATATGCAGTTAGTTTTTCGATATGTCTTTTGGTTCTCGAGATATGGCAAGAAGAAGAATTAAAGATTAAAAAGTCGAGCGGGTACTTTTTCTTGAATAAACAGGGGTCAAGGAACAAGAATATGCAGTTAGTTTTTCGATATCTCTTTTGGTTCTCGAGATATGGCAAGAAGAAGAATTAAAGATTAAAAAGTGGAGCGGGTACTTTTTCTTGAATAAACAGGGGTCAAGGAACAAGAATATGCAGTTAGTTTTTCGTTATGTCTTTTGGTTCTCGAGATATGGCAAGAAGAAGAATTAAAGATTAAAAAGTCGAGCGGGTACTTTTTCTTGAATAAACAGGGGTCAAGGAACAAGAATATGCAGTTAGTTTTTCGATATCTCTTTTGGTTCTCGAGATATGGCAAGAAGAAGAATTAAAGATTAAAAAGTCGAGCGGGTACTTTTTCTTGAATAAACAGGGGTCAAGGAACAAGAATATGCAGTTAGTTTTTCGATATGTCTTTTGGTTCTCGAGATATGGCAAGAAGAAGAATTAAAGATTAAAAAGTGGAGCGGGTACTTTTTCTTGAATAAACAGGGGTCAAGGAACAAGAATATGCAGTTAGTTTTTCGATATGTCTTTTGGTTCTCGAGATATGGCAAGAAGAAGAATTAAAGATTAAAAAGTGTAGCGGGTACTTTTTCTTGAATAAACAGGGGTCAAGGAACAAGAATATGCAGTTAGTTTTTCGATATCTCTTTTGGTTCTCGAGATATGGCAAGAAGAAGAATTAAAGATTAAAAAGTCAAGCGGGTACTTTTTCTTGAATAAACAGGGGTCAAGGATCAAGAATATGCAGTTAGTTTTTGGATATCTCTTTTGGTTCTCGAGATATGGCAAGAAGAAGAATTAAAGATTAAAAAGTCGAGCGGGTACTTTTTCTTGAATAAACAGGGGTCAAGGAACAAGAATATGCAGTTAGTTTTTCGATATCTCTTTTGGTTCTCGAGATATGGCAAGAAGAAGAATTAAAGATTAAAAAGTGGAGCGGGTACTTTTTCTTGAATAAACAGGGGTTAAGGAACAAGAATATGCAGTTAGTTTTTCGATATGTCTTTTGGTTCTCGAGATATGGCAAGAAGAAGAATTAAAGATTAAAAAGTGGAGCGGGTACTTTTTCTTGAATAAACAGGGGTCAAGGAACAAGAATATGCAGTTAGTTTTTCGATATCTCTTTTGGTTCTCGAGATATGGCAAGAAGAAGAATTAAAGATTAAAAAGTCGAGCGGGTACTTTTTCTTGAATAAACAGGGGTCAAGGAACAAGAATATGCAGTTAGTTTTTCGATATCTCTTTTGGTTCTCGAGATATGGCAAGAAGAAGAATTAAAGATTAAAAAGTCGAGCGGGTACTTTTTCTTGAATAAACAGGGGTCAAGGAACAAGAATATGCAGTTAGTTTTTCGATATGTCTTTTGGTTCTCGAGATATGGCAAGAAGAAGAATTAAAGATTAAAAAGTGGAGCGGGTACTTTTTCTTGAATAAACAGGGGTCAAGGAACAAGAATATGCAGTTAGTTTTTCGATATGTCTTTTGGTTCTCGAGATATGGCAAGAAGAAGAATTAAAGATTAAAAAGTGTAGCGGGTACTTTTTCTTGAATAAACAGGGGTCAAGGAACAAGAATATGCAGTTAGTTTTTCGATATCTCTTTTGGTTCTCGAGATATGGCAAGAAGAAGAATTAAAGATTAAAAAGTGGAGCGGGTACTTTTTCTTGAATAAACAGGGGTCAAGGAACAAGAATATTCAGTTAGTTTTTCGATATGTCTTTTGGTTCTCGAGATATGGCAAGAAGAAGAATTAAAGATTAAAAAGTGGAGCGGGTACTTTTTCTTGAATAAACAGGGGTCAAGGAACAAGAATATTCAGTTAGTTTTTCGATATGTCTTTTGGTTCTCGAGATATGGCAAGAAGAAGAATTAAAGATTAAAAAGTGGAGCGGGTACTTTTTCTTGAATAAACAGGGGTCAAGGAACAAGAATATGCAGTTAGTTTTTCGATATGTCTTTTGGTTCTCGAGATATGACAAGAAGAAGAATTAAAGATTAAAAAGTCGAGCGGGTACTTTTTCTTGAATAAACAGGGGTCAAAGTATAAGAATATGCAGTTAGTTTTTCGATATGTCTTTTGGTTCTCGAGATATGGCAAGAAGAAGAATTAAAGATTAAAAAGTGGAGCGGGTACTTTTTCTTGAATAAACAGGGGTCAAGGAACAAGAATATGCAGTTAGTTTTTCGATATGTCTTTTGGTTCTCGAGATATGGCAAGAAGAAGAATTAAAGATTAAAAAGTGGAGCGGGTACTTTTTCTTGAATAAACAGGGGTCAAGGAACAAGAATATTCAGTTAGTTTTTCGATATGTCTTTTGGTTCTCGAGATATGGCAAGAAGAAGAATTAAAGATTAAAAAGTGGAGCGGGTACTTTTTCTTGAATAAACAGGGGTCAAGGAACAAGAATATGCAGTTAGTTTTTCGATATGTCTTTTGGTTCTCGAGATATGGCAAGAAGAAGAATTAAAGATTAAAAAGTGGAGCGGGTACTTTTTCTTGAATAAACAGGGGTCAAGGAACAAGAATATGCAGTTAGTTTTTCGATATGTCTTTTGGTTCTCGAGATATGACAAGAAGAAGAATTAAAGATTAAAAAGTCGAGCGGGTACTTTTTCTTGAATAAACAGGGGTCAAGGAACAAGAATATGCAGTTAGTTTTTCGATATCTCTTTTGGTTCTCGAGATATGGCAAGAAGAAGAATTAAAGATTAAAAAGTGGAGCGGGTACTTTTTCTTGAATAAACAGGGGTCAAGGAACAAGAATATGCAGTTAGTTTTTCGTTATGTCTTTTGGTTCTCGAGATATGGCAAGAAGAAGAATTAAAGATTAAAAAGTCGAGCGGGTACTTTTTCTTGAATAAACAGGGGTCAAGGAACAAGAATATGCAGTTAGTTTTTCGATATCTCTTTTGGTTCTCGAGATATGGCAAGAAGAAGAATTAAAGATTAAAAAGTCGAGCGGGTACTTTTTCTTGAATAAACAGGGGTCAAGGAACAAGAATATGCAGTTAGTTTTTCGATATGTCTTTTGGTTCTCGAGATATGGCAAGAAGAAGAATTAAAGATTAAAAAGTGGAGCGGGTACTTTTTCTTGAATAAACAGGGGTCAAGGAACAAGAATATGCAGTTAGTTTTTCGATATGTCTTTTGGTTCTCGAGATATGGCAAGAAGAAGAATTAAAGATTAAAAAGTGTAGCGGGTACTTTTTCTTGAATAAACAGGGGTCAAGGAACAAGAATATGCAGTTAGTTTTTCGATATGTCTTTTGGTTCTCGAGATATGGCAAGAAGAAGAATTAAAGATTAAAAAGTGGGGCGGGTACTTTTTCTTGAATAAACAGGGGTCAAGGAACAAGAATATTCAGTTAGTTTTTCGATATGTCTTTTGGTTCTCGAGATATGGCAAGAAGAAGAATTAAAGATTAAAAAGTGGAGCGGGTACTTTTTCTTGAATAAACAGGGGTCAAGGAACAAGAATATTCAGTTAGTTTTTCGATATGTCTTTTGGTTCTCGAGATATGGCAAGAAGAAGAATTAAAGATTAAAAAGTGGAGCGGGTACTTTTTCTTGAATAAACAGGGGTCAAGGAACAAGAATATGCAGTTAGTTTTTCGATATGTCTTTTGGTTCTCGAGATATGGCAAGAAGAAGAATTAAAGATTAAAAAGTCGAGCGGGTACTTTTTCTTGAATAAACAGGGGTCAAAGTATAAGAATATGCAGTTAGTTTTTCGATATGTCTTTTGGTTCTCGAGATATGGCAAGAAGAAGAATTAAAGATTAAAAAGTGGAGCGGGTACTTTTTCTTGAATAAACAGGGGTCAAGGAACAAGAATATGCAGTTAGTTTTTCGATATGTCTTTTGGTTCTCGAGATATGGCAAGAAGAAGAATTAAAGATTAAAAAGTGGAGCGGGTACTTTTTCTTGAATAAACAGGGGTCAAGGAACAAGAATATGCAGTTAGTTTTTCGATATGTCTTTTGGTTCTCGAGATATGACAAGAAGAAGAATTAAAGATTAAAAAGTCGAGCGGGTACTTTTTCTTGAATAAACAGGGGTCAAAGTATAAGAATATGCAGTTAGTTTTTCGATATGTCTTTTGGTTCTCGAGATATGGCAAGAAGAAGAATTAAAGATTAAAAAGTGGAGCGGGTACTTTTTCTTGAATAAACAGGGGTCAAGGAACAAGAATATGCAGTTAGTTTTTCGATATGTCTTTTGGTTCTCGAGATATGGCAAGAAGAAGAATTAAAGATTAAAAAGTCGAGCGGGTACTTTTTCTTGAATAAACAGGGGTCAAGGAACAAGAATATGCAGTTAGTTTTTCGATATCTCTTTTGGTTCTCGAGATATGGCAAGAAGAAGAATTAAAGATTAAAAAGTGGAGCGGGTACTTTTTCTTGAATAAACAGGGGTCAAGGAACAAGAATATTCAGTTAGTTTTTCGATATGTCTTTTGGTTCTCGAGATATGGCAAGAAGAAGAATTAAAGATTAAAAAGTGGAGCGGGTACTTTTTCTTGAATAAACAGGGGTCAAGGAACAAGAATATGCAGTTAGTTTTTCGTTATGTCTTTTGGTTCTCGAGATATGGCAAGAAGAAGAATTAAAGATTAAAAAGTCGAGCGGGTACTTTTTCTTGAATAAACAGGGGTCAAGGAACAAGAATATGCAGTTAGTTTTTCGATATCTCTTTTGGTTCTCGAGATATGGCAAGAAGAAGAATTAAAGATTAAAAAGTCGAGCGGGTACTTTTTCTTGAATAAACAGGGGTCAAGGAACAAGAATATGCAGTTAGTTTTTCGATATGTCTTTTGGTTCTCGAGATATGGCAAGAAGAAGAATTAAAGATTAAAAAGTGGAGCGGGTACTTTTCCTTGAATAAACAGGGGTCAAGGAACAAGAATATGCAGTTAGTTTTTCGATATGTCTTTTGGTTCTCGAGATATGGCAAGAAGAAGAATTAAAGATTAAAAAGTGTAGCGGGTACTTTTTCTTGAATAAACAGGGGTCAAGGAACAAGAATATGCAGTTAGTTTTTCGATATGTCTTTTGGTTCTCGAGATATGGCAAGAAGAAGAATTAAAGATTAAAAAGTGGAGCGGGTACTTTTTCTTGAATAAACAGGGGTCAAGGAACAAGAATATGCAGTTAGTTTTTCGATATCTCTTTTGGTTCTCGAGATATGGCAAGAAGAAGAATTAAAGATTAAAAAGTGGGGCGGGTACTTTTTCTTGAATAAACAGGGGTCAAGGAACAAGAATATGCAGTTAGTTTTTCGATATGTCTTTTGGTTCTCGAGATATGGCAAGAAGAAGAATTAAAGATTAAAAAGTGGGGCGGGTACTTTTTCTTGAATAAACAGGGGTCAAGGAACAAGAATATGCAGTTAGTTTTTCGATATGTCTTTTGGTTCTCGAGATATGGCAAGAAGAAGAATTAAAGATTAAAAAGTGGAGCGGGTACTTTTTCTTGAATAAACAGGGGTCAAGGAACAAGAATATGCAGTTAGTTTTTCGATATCTCTTTTGGTTCTCGAGATATGGCAAGAAGAAGAATTAAAGATTAAAAAGTGGGGCGGGTACTTTTTCTTGAATAAACAGGGGTCAAGGAACAAGAATATGCAGTTAGTTTTTCGATATGTCTTTTGGTTCTCGAGATATGGCAAGAAGAAGAATTAAAGATTAAAAAGTGGGGCGGGTACTTTTTCTTGAATAAACAGGGGTCAAGGAACAAGAATATGCAGTTAGTTTTTCGTTATGTCTTTTGGTTCTCGAGATATGGCAAGAAGAAGAATTAAAGATTAAAAAGTCGAGCGGGTACTTTTTCTTGAATAAACAGGGGTCAAGGAACAAGAATATGCAGTTAGTTTTTCGATATCTCTTTTGGTTCTCGAGATATGGCAAGAAGAAGAATTAAAGATTAAAAAGTGGGGCGGGTACTTTTTCTTGAATAAACAGGGGTCAAGGAACAAGAATATTCAGTTAGTTTTTCGATATGTCTTTTGGTTCTCGAGATATGGCAAGAAGAAGAATTAAAGATTAAAAAGTGGGGCGGGTACTTTTTCTTGAATAAACAGGGGTCAAGGAACAAGAATATGCAGTTAGTTTTTCGATATGTCTTTTGGTTCTCGAGATATGGCAAGAAGAAGAATTAAAGATTAAAAAGTGGAGCGGGTACTTTTTCTTGAATAAACAGGGGTCAAGGAACAAGAATATGCAGTTAGTTTTTCGATATGTCTTTTGGTTCTCGAGATATGACAAGAAGAAGAATTAAAGATTAAAAAGTCGAGCGGGTACTTTTTCTTGAATAAACAGGGGTCAAAGTATAAGAATATGCAGTTAGTTTTTCGATATGTCTTTTGGTTCTCGAGATATGGCAAGAAGAAGAATTAAAGATTAAAAAGTGGAGCGGGTACTTTTTCTTGAATAAACAGGGGTCAAGGAACAAGAATATGCAGTTAGTTTTTCGATATGTCTTTTGGTTCTCGAGATATGGCAAGAAGAAGAATTAAAGATTAAAAAGTCGAGCGGGTACTTTTTCTTGAATAAACAGGGGTCAAGGAACAAGAATATGCAGTTAGTTTTTCGATATGTCTTTTGGTTCTCGAGATATGGCAAGAAGAAGAATTAAAGATTAAAAAGTGGAGCGGGTACTTTTCCTTGAATAAACAGGGGTCAAGGAACAAGAATATGCAGTTAGTTTTTCGATATGTCTTTTGGTTCTCGAGATATGGCAAGAAGAAGAATTAAAGATTAAAAAGTGTAGCGGGTACTTTTTCTTGAATAAACAGGGGTCAAGGAACAAGAATATGCAGTTAGTTTTTCGATATGTCTTTTGGTTCTCGAGATATGGCAAGAAGAAGAATTAAAGATTAAAAAGTGGAGCGGGTACTTTTTCTTGAATAAACAGGGGTCAAGGAACAAGAATATGCAGTTAGTTTTTCGATATCTCTTTTGGTTCTCGAGATATGGCAAGAAGAAGAATTAAAGATTAAAAAGTGGGGCGGGTACTTTTTCTTGAATAAACAGGGGTCAAGGAACAAGAATATGCAGTTAGTTTTTCGATATGTCTTTTGGTTCTCGAGATATGGCAAGAAGAAGAATTAAAGATTAAAAAGTGGGGCGGGTACTTTTTCTTGAATAAACAGGGGTCAAGGAACAAGAATATTCAGTTAGTTTTTCGATATGTCTTTTGGTTCTCGAGATATGGCAAGAAGAAGAATTAAAGATTAAAAAGTGGAGCGGGTACTTTTTCTTGAATAAACAGGGGTCAAGGAACAAGAATATGCAGTTAGTTTTTCGATATCTCTTTTGGTTCTCGAGATATGGCAAGAAGAAGAATTAAAGATTAAAAAGTGGGGCGGGTACTTTTTCTTGAATAAACAGGGGTCAAGGAACAAGAATATTCAGTTAGTTTTTCGATATGTCTTTTGGTTCTCGAGATATGGCAAGAAGAAGAATTAAAGATTAAAAAGTGGGGCGGGTACTTTTTCTTGAATAAACAGGGGTCAAGGAACAAGAATATGCAGTTAGTTTTTCGTTATGTCTTTTGGTTCTCGAGATATGGCAAGAAGAAGAATTAAAGATTAAAAAGTCGAGCGGGTACTTTTTCTTGAATAAACAGGGGTCAAGGAACAAGAATATGCAGTTAGTTTTTCGATATCTCTTTTGGTTCTCGAGATATGGCAAGAAGAAGAATTAAAGATTAAAAAGTGGGGCGGGTACTTTTTCTTGAATTAACAGGGGTCAAGGAACAAGAATATTCAGTTAGTTTTTCGATATGTCTTTTGGTTCTCGAGATATGGCAAGAAGAAGAATTAAAGATTAAAAAGTGGGGCGGGTACTTTTTCTTGAATAAACAGGGGTCAAGGAACAAGAATATTCAGTTAGTTTTTCGATATGTCTTTTGGTTCTCGAGATATGGCAAGAAGAAGAATTAAAGATTAAAAAGTGGAGCGGGTACTTTTTCTTGAATAAACAGGGGTCAAGGAACAAGAATATGCAGTTAGTTTTTCGATATGTCTTTTGGTTCTCGAGATATGACAAGAAGAAGAATTAAAGATTAAAAAGTCGAGCGGGTACTTTTTCTTGAATAAACAGGGGTCAAAGTATAAGAATATGCAGTTAGTTTTTCGATATGTCTTTTGGTTCTCGAGATATGGCAAGAAGAAGAATTAAAGATTAAAAAGTGGAGCGGGTACTTTTTCTTGAATAAACAGGGGTCAAGGAACAAGAATATGCAGTTAGTTTTTCGATATGTCTTTTGGTTCTCGAGATATGGCAAGAAGAAGAATTAAAGATTAAAAAGTGGAGCGGGTACTTTTTCTTGAATAAACAGGGGTCAAGGAACAAGAATATTCAGTTAGTTTTTCGATATGTCTTTTGGTTCTCGAGATATGGCAAGAAGAAGAATTAAAGATTAAAAAGTGGAGCGGGTACTTTTTCTTGAATAAACAGGGGTCAAGGAACAAGAATATGCAGTTAGTTTTTCGATATGTCTTTTGGTTCTCGAGATATGGCAAGAAGAAGAATTAAAGATTAAAAAGTGGAGCGGGTACTTTTTCTTGAATAAACAGGGGTCAAGGAACAAGAATATGCAGTTAGTTTTTCGATATGTCTTTTGGTTCTCGAGATATGGCAAGAAGAAGAATTAAAGATTAAAAAGTCGAGCGGGTACTTTTTCTTGAATAAACAGGGGTCAAGGAACAAGAATATGCAGTTAGTTTTTCGATATCTCTTTTGGTTCTCGAGATATGGCAAGAAGAAGAATTAAAGATTAAAAAGTGGAGCGGGTACTTTTTCTTGAATAAACAGGGGTCAAGGAACAAGAATATTCAGTTAGTTTTTCGATATGTCTTTTGGTTCTCGAGATAGGGCAAGAAGAAGAATTAAAGATTAAAAAGTGGAGCGGGTACTTTTTCTTGAATAAACAGGGGTCAAGGAACAAGAATATGCAGTTAGTTTTTCGATATGTCTTTTGGTTCTCGAGATATGGCAAGAAGAAGAATTAAAGATTAAAAAGTGGAGCGGGTACTTTTTCTTGAATAAACAGGGGTCAAGGAACAAGAATATGCAGTTAGTTTTTCGATATGTCTTTTGGTTCTCGAGATAGGGCAAGAAGAAGAATTAAAGATTAAAAAGTCGAGCGGGTACCTTTTCTTGAATAAACAGGGGTCAAGGAACAAGAATATGCAGTTAGTTTTTCGATATGTCTTTTGGTTCTCGAGATAGGGCAAGAAGAAGAATTAAAGATTAAAAAGTGGAGCGGGTACTTTTTCTTGAATAAACAGGGGTCAAGGAACAAGAATATTCAGTTAGTTTTTCGATATGTCTTTTGGTTCTCGAGATAGGGCAAGAAGAAGAATTAAAGATTAAAAAGTGGAGCGGGTACTTTTTCTTGAATAAACAGGGGTCAAGGAACAAGAATATGCAGTTAGTTTTTCGATATGTCTTTTGGTTCTCGAGATAGGGCAAGAAGAAGAATTAAAGATTAAAAAGTCGAGCGGGTACTTTTTCTTGAATAAACAGGGGTCAAGGAACAAGAATATGCAGTTAGTTTTTCGATATCTCTTTTGGTTCTCGAGATATGGCAAGAAGAAGAATTAAAGATTAAAAAGTCGAGCGGGTACTTTTTCTTGAATAAACAGGGGTCAAGGAACAAGAATATGCAGTTAGTTTTTCGATATCTCTTTTGGTTCTCGAGATATGGCAAGAAGAAGAATTAAAGATTAAAAAGTGGAGCGGGTACTTTTTCTTGAATAAACAGGGGTCAAGGAACAAGAATATGCAGTTAGTTTTTCGATATGTCTTTTGGTTCTCGAGATATGGCAAGAAGAAGAATTAAAGATTAAAAAGTCGAGCGGGTACTTTTTCTTGAATAAACAGGGGTCAAGGAACAAGAATATGCAGTTAGTTTTTCGATATCTCTTTTGGTTCTCGAGATATGGCAAGAAGAAGAATTAAAGATTAAAAAGTGGAGCGGGTACTTTTTCTTGAATAAACAGGGGTCAAGGAACAAGAATATTCAGTTAGTTTTTCGATATGTCTTTTGGTTCTCGAGATAGGGCAAGAAGAAGAATTAAAGATTAAAAAGTGGAGCGGGTACTTTTTCTTGAATAAACAGGGGTCAAGGAACAAGAATATGCAGTTAGTTTTTCGATATGTCTTTTGGTTCTCGAGATATGGCAAGAAGAAGAATTAAAGATTAAAAAGTCGAGCGGGTACTTTTTCTTGAATAAACAGGGGTCAAGGAACAAGAATATGCAGTTAGTTTTTCGATATCTCTTTTGGTTCTCGAGATATGGCAAGAAGAAGAATTAAAGATTAAAAAGTCGAGCGGGTACTTTTTCTTGAATAAACAGGGGTCAAGGAACAAGAATATGCAGTTAGTTTTTCGATATCTCTTTTGGTTCTCGAGATATGGCAAGAAGAAGAATTAAAGATTAAAAAGTCGAGCGGGTACTTTTTCTTGAATAAACAGGGGTCAAGGAACAAGAATATGCAGTTAGTTTTTCGATATCTCTTTTGGTTCTCGAGATATGGCAAGAAGAAGAATTAAAGATTAAAAGGTGGAGCGGGTACTTTTTCTTGAATAAACAGGGGTCAAGGAACAAGAATATGCAGTTAGTTTTTCGATATGTCTTTTGGTTCTCGAGATATGGCAAGAAGAAGAATTAAAGATTAAAAAGTCGAGCGGGTACTTTTTCTTGAATAAACAGGGGTCAAGGAACAAGAATATGCAGTTAGTTTTTCGATATCTCTTTTGGTTCTCGAGATATGGCAAGAAGAAGAATTAAAGATTAAAAAGTGGAGCGGGTACTTTTTCTTGAATAAACAGGGGTCAAGGAACAAGAATATGCAGTTAGTTTTTCGATATGTCTTTTGGTTCTCGAGATATGGCAAGAAGAAGAATTAAAGATTAAAAAGTCGAGCGAGTACTTTTTCTTGAATAAACAGGGGTCAAAGAATAAGAATATGCAGTTAGTTTTTCGATATCTCTTTTGGTTCTCGAGATATGGCAAAAAGAAGAATTAAAGATTAAAAAGTCGAGCGGGTACTTTTTCTTGAATAAACAGGGGTCAAGGAACAAGAATATGCAGTTAGTTTTTCGATATCTCTTTTGGTTCTCGAGATATGGCAAGAAGAAGAATTAAAGATTAAAAAGTGGAGCGGGTACTTTTTCTTGAATAAACAGGGGTCAAGGAACAAGAATATGCAGTTAGTTTTTCGATATGTCTTTTGGTTCTCGAGATATGGCAAGAAGAAGAATTAAAGATTAAAAAGTCGAGCGAGTACTTTTTCTTGAATAAACAGGGGTCAAAGAATAAGAATATGCAGTTAGTTTTTCGATATCTCTTTTGGTTCTCGAGATATGGCAAAAAGAAGAATTAAAGATTAAAAAGTCGAGCGGGTACTTTTTCTTGAATAAACAGGGGTCAAGGAACAGGAATATGCAGTTAGTTTTTCGATATGTCTTTTGGTTCTCGAGATATGACAAGAAGAAGAATTAAAGATTAAAAAGTCGAGCGGGTACTTTTTCTTGAATAAACAGGGGTCAAGGAATAAGAATATGCAGTTAGTTCTTGGATATCTCCTTCGGTAAATTGTCGAAGATTTGAAATTGGCGCGAAAACCGCGCCAGTTTGCTAGAACTAAAATTTGAAGTTTGAGATTTGACAGTCAATCTGTTAACCTCACTTCTGAAAGTGAAATTAAAATTTGTTTTCGGATCTTTCGTAGGGTGTAAAGCACCGAGATGATAACGACACCGTTAAACTGAATGTCTCAAAAATTGTAATTCTTTTTGATTTCGCGGTAAGCTACTTTGCCTCCAGACTCTGCAATTTTAATGATGTTTGCGTTTCTTTAGGAATTAAAATCCTTTTATTGAACTTTTTAGTGTTTAATAGTCTTGCAATGGTAACTACATCTTTTAAAATGAAGACCTCATAATTTTTCCGTTCAATTTCGGCTATTGAGATACTCCAGACAAAGTTTATATTTGGATGCAACATGAATATATCCATCAAAACAATTATTCGTTTCTCAAACTCGTGGTATTTCTAGGAAAATGGCTAACTACAGTTTAGATGGGAAATTCTTCTTGATTCAAAATTCAAAATTACTCATTAATTTAACAGTTACATATGTTCAAATAAGACATTCGGTTCTACCGCAATAAGTTTACTAATATCATACTTTCAGAGCACTTTAATGGAAAATCATGAATTTAGAGTTAAATTCTTGTCATCCACATCATGTCCTCCAGTCTCCAGTTGATGTCCACATCCCACAAATCTTCCAGACTAGAAACACTTGAAGTACTACACGACATTTATTATATATATGCGTTTGGCGTTTGTTATACACGTTTGCATTAGTAGATGCGCAAAATCTAATTCAATGTTTGCAGGAAACACAAGAAATTAAGTGGAATTTCTGAATTATGGAGTTAAGAAGAAGGATGTGGCTTCCTCTAGGAAGAATTTTGTTCTTCTCCATCAATTTTTTTGCTATTACATTTAAGCTGTCTGTTGAAGTAATTCCATATTTGGTTTTGTATTAGCCCAACTATTTGCAAAATTGGTAAAATTCGTTTTAAAAAGCATATTGTCAACGGTTCTAGCAGTTTACTCTATTCAGACTTCTTTTTTAACCAGTTCATTTGCTTACATTCTGTTTTCACTTAGTTTTAATAGTTACCCTTGTGGTTTAATCAAAATTTCAGTCTCAGTGTTTATTTAGATGAAGTAGTTACTAATTCGTGCTTTTATGATTTATGTTAATCACTTATTCAATTCAATATCTTTTGACTATGTTGTTTACTTGTCTTCTGTTTAAGAGCATACCATTAACTGATTAGTCCTTCTGAGATGGTTAATTAAACCATGTACAAGGCCCTGTGGCTTATTTATATGTTAGGATAGTCCCTTAGATTTTGTTAGTTCTAGCTGTGTTATGTTTAGATTTTTTTATTTCCAATGAAATTTTATTAGTGACCATAGAACACTTTTTTTATTACAAAACATTTGCTTTTATAAATCTCACCCCGATAGTTTTTTTTTAGAAAATCACGTTCAACTTTATTGCAGTGTTAAGATTTGCTTTTAAAGCGTTAATTTACATTGTTAGGTAGAGAGAGCCAAGATCGTATTGGTTTCTTTTTCTTAAATAATTATTACTTTGCTTTTGCTTTGAAATTTTAATATGTCCTCAAGGAGGTAAAGCTGAATCCACTGGCACTATTCATTTCCCGCTAGCTATTACGGTTTTTGAATTATTTATGAAGTTGTAATAAAAAAATTGTCAACGATGGTGTATTATTGGTTGCCTACATTTAGGGTGACAACATTGAATTTTGGAAATTTTAAATACTACTCGGAAAAATCTGAAAACCTCAAATCGTCATCGAAAAAAATCAATGATCTTAAAAATGTTAATAGATTAATGCTAGTTATTTCGGTTCAAAAGATATTGCCGTTTTGACATTAACCACCTTAAGATCGATATTTCAAAAAGTAAACGAGCTACAAAGCAACTGACTACTCTCCGATGTTCAGAATTCAATTCTCCACTCGTGCGCAAAGTTTCATCGAAATCTGGAGATAAAAATATTTTTGCTCAAAAAAGATGGAAGGTTATAGTCTTACGATTTCTTCGCCGAAAAGTTGAAAAAAATATTTTTTTCTTCCGATCTTCATGAAATTTGGCACACAGATTGAGAATTAAATTTTGAATTCATTTCTACTGGCAGTTCCTACATGTTTCGTACAGTTTCCGAATTATCGACCTAATAATTTTAAAAAGAAAATAATCAATTACTCGAAAAATTCAAAGTTTAGAAAAAAACTAATTACACTTTCCGATCTTGCGATTTTTTTCTATCCAACTTTTGCGGGATTTATATTTTTAGGATAAACTTTAAGAATCTCGAATATCTGTGAGGAGATCTTATCTAAAGTTTGCTACATGTGTTGTTAGGACCTATTCACATGAAACTTTACACATACATTCAGAATTAAATTTGAAACTCAATTCTGCAAGTTGTTCCGAAATACTGGCGAAAGTTTTTCAATGATAGAACATCGAACTGCAAAAAATACAATTATTCATGACGTCTGAGGGGTAAGACATAAATAATTGCAGTAATAAATTTTGCGATTTTTTTTCTATCGATTTATGCAATTTCTATACTTTGGGAATAAACATTAAGAATTTCGGAAATTGTTTACAAAATTCAATTTACCCCCTGATGTACAGGCAGCACCACATACAGATCAGACTTTGACAGATAACCTCACTTTTCTATCTTTCTCAATTAGTTTATTTACTCATTAAGTCAACTGTTGTACGTGTTCAAAGAAGACATTTGGTTCTACCGCAATAAGTTTACTAATATCATCACTTTCAGAGCACTTTAATGGAAAATCATGAATTTAGAGTTAAATTCTTGTCATCCACATCATGTCCTCCAGTCTCCAGTTGATGTCCACATCCCACAAATCTCCTTCCAGACTAGAAACACTTGAAGTACTACACTACATTTATATTTATTATTTATATGCGTCTGGCGTTTGTTATACACGTTTGCATTCATAGCTGCGCAAAATCTAATTCAATTTTTGCAGGAAACACAAGAGATTTGGTGGGATTTCTGAGTTCTGTAGTTAAGAAGAAAGATGTGGCTTCTTCAAAGAAGAATTTTGTTCTTCTCCATCAATTTTTTTGCTATTACATTTAAGCTGTCTGTTGAAGTAATCCCATGTTTGGTTTTGTATTAGCCAAACTATTTGCAAGATTGGTAAAATTTGTTTTAAAAGGCGTATTGTCAACGGTTCTAGCAGTCTACTCTATTCAGACTTCCTTTTTAACCATTTCATTTGCTTACATTCTGTTTTCACTTAGTTTTAATAGTTACCCTTGTGGTTTAATCAATATTTCTGTCCCAATGGTTATATAGATGAAGTAGTTACTAATTCTTGCTTTTATGATTTATGTTAATCACTTATTTGATATCTTTCTTTTAACAATATTGTTTGCTTGTCTTCTGTTAAAGAGCATACCTTTAACTGGTTAGTTCTTCTAGGATAGTTAATTAAACCATGTTTAAAGGCCTGTGGCTTATTTATATGTTAGGATAGTCCCTTAGATTTTGTTAGTTCTAGCTGTGTTATGTTAGATTTCTTGATTTCCAATGAAATTCTATTTCTGATGGAACACTTTTTTTATTACAATACATTTGCTTTTATAAATCCCACCCTGATAGTTCTTTTTCGAAAATCACGTACAACTTTATTGCAATGATAAGTTTTTTTTTTAAAGCGTTAATTTAAATTGTGAGGTAGAAAGAGCCAAGATCGTATTGGATTCTTTTTCTTAAATAATTATTACTTTGATTTTGCTTTGAAATTTTAATATGTCCTCAAGGAGGTAAAGCTGAATCCACTGGCACTATTCATTTCCCGCTAGCTATTACGGTTTTTGAATTATTTATGAAGTTGTAATAAAAAAATTGTCAACGATGGTGTATTATTGGTTGCCTACATTTAAGGTGACAACATTGAATTTTGGAAATTTTAAACACTACTCGGAAAAATCTGAAAACCTTAAATCTTCATCGAAAAAAATCACTGATCTTAAAAATGTTAATAGATTAATGCTAGTTATTTCGGTTCAAAGGATATTGCCGTTTTGACATTAACCACCTTAAGATCGATATTTCAAAAAGTAAACGAGCTACAAAGCAAC
Organism: Pyrochroa serraticornis; assembly: GCA_905333025.2. Lineage (NCBI taxonomy): Eukaryota > Metazoa > Arthropoda > Insecta > Coleoptera > Pyrochroidae > Pyrochroa > Pyrochroa serraticornis. Next base: position 37,124,332 of record HG995154.1, on the reverse strand, counting down.
TGACTACTCTCCGATGTTCAGAATTCAATTCTCCACCCGTGTGCAAAGTTTCATTGAAATCTGGAGATAGAAATATTTTTGCTCAAAAAAGATGGAAGTTTATAGTCTTACGATTTCTTCGCCGAAAAGTCGAAAAAAATATTTTTTTCCTCCGATCTTCATGAAATTTGGCACACAGATTGAGAATTGAATTTTGAATTCATTTCTGCTGGCAGTTCCTACATGTTTCGTATAGTTTCCGAATTATCGACCTAAAAATTTTAAAAAGAAAATAATCAATTACTCGAAAAATTCGAAGTTTAGGAAAAATCTAATTACACTTTCCGATCTTGCGATTTTTTTCTATTCAACTTTTGTGGGATTTATATTTTTAAGATGCACTTAAAGAATCTCGAATATCTGTGAGGAGATCTTATCTAAAGTTTGCTACATGTGTTGTTAGGACCTATTTACATGAAACTTTGCACATACATTCAGAAATAAATTTGGAACTCAATTGTGCGTGAAGTTTTGAAATGGTGCTCGTAGTTTTTAAATGATGGAGCTTCGAACCCCAAAAAGTACAATTAGTCAACAAGTATGAGGGCTAGGACAAATATAATTACACTATTAGATTTAGCAATATTTTTTCTATCTATTTATGCAATTTCTGTATTCTGGAAATAAATATTAAGAATTTCCAAAATAAAGTAGAAAAATTAAAAATAGAAATTGGAATGGGTACTTTTTCTTGAATAAACATGGTTCAAGGAAGAAGAATATGCAGTTAGTTTTTCCATATCTCTTTTAGTTCTCGAGATATGGCAAGAAGAAGAATTAAAGATTAAAAAGTCGAGCGGGTACTTTTTCTTGAATAAACAGGGGTCGACGATCAAGCATATGCAGTTAGTTTTTCGATATGTCTTTTGGTTCTCGAGTTATAGCAAGAAGAAGAATCAAAGATTAAAGAGTCGAGCGGGTACTTTTTCTTGAAAAAAGAGGGGTCAAACAACAAGAATATGCAGTTAGTTTTTCGATATGTCTTTTGGTTCTCGAAATATGACAAGAAGAAGAATTAAAGATTAAAAAGTCGAGCGGGTACTTTTTCTTGAATAAACAGGGGTCGAGGAACAAGAATATGCAGTTAGTTTTTCGATATGTCTTTTGGTTCTCGAGTTATAGCAAGAAGAAGAATTAAAGATGAAAGAGTCGAGCGGGTACTTTTTCTTGAAAAAAGAGGGGTCAAATAACAAGAATATGCAGTTAGTTTTTCGATATGTCTTTTGGTTCTCGAGATATGGCAAGAAGAAGAATTAAAGATTAAAAAGTCGAGCGGGTACTTTTTCTTGAATAAACAGGGGTCAAGGAACAAGAATATGTAGTTAGTTTTTCGATATGTCTTTTGGTTCTCGAGTTATAGCAAGAAGAAGAATTAAAGATTAAAGAGTCGAGCGGGTACTTTTTCTTGAAAAAAGAGGGGTCAAATAACAAGAATATGCAGTTAGTTTTTCGATATGTCTTTTGGTTCTCGAGATATGGCAAGAAGAAGAATTAAAGATTAAAAAGTCGAGCGGGTACTTTTTCTTGAATAAACAGGGGTCGAGGAACAAGAATATGCAGTTAGTTTTTCGGTATGTCTTTTGGTTCTCGAGATATGACAAGAAGAAGAATTAAAGATTAAAAAGTCGAGCGGGTACTTTTTCTTGAATAAACAGGGGTCGAGGAACAAGAATATGCAGTTAGTTTTTCGATATGTCTTTTGGTTCTCGAGTTATAGCAAGAAGAAGAATTAAAGATGAAAGAGTCGAGCGGGTACTTTTTCTTGAAAAAAGAGGGGTCAAATAACAAGAATATGCAGTTAGTTTTTCGATATTTTTTTTGGTTCTCGAGATATGGCAAGAAGAAGAATTAAAGATTAAAAAGTCGAGCGGGTACTTTTTCTTGAATAAACAGGGGTCAAGGAACAAGAATATGTAGTTAGTTTTTCGATATGTCTTTTGGTTCTCGAGTTATAGCAAGAAGAAGAATTAAAGATTAAAGAGTCGAGCGGGTACTTTTTCTTGAAAAAAGAGGGGTCAAATAACAAGAATATGCAGTTAGTTTTTCGATATGTCTTTTGGTTCTCGAGATATGGCAAGAAGAAGAATTAAAGATTAAAAAGTCGAGCGGGTACTTTTTCTTGAATAAACAGGGGTCGAGGAACAAGAATATGCAGTTAGTTTTTCGGTATGTCTTTTGGTTCTCGAGATATGACAAGAAGAAGAATTAAAGATTAAAAAGTCGAGCGGGTACTTTTTCTTGAATAAACAGGGGTCGAGGAACAAGAATATGCAGTTAGTTTTTCGGTATGTCTTTTGGTTCTCGAGATATGACAACAAGAAGAATTAAAGATTAAAAAGTCGAGCGGGTACTTTTTCTTGAATAAACAGGGGTCGAGGAACAAGAATATGCAGTTAGTTTTTCGGTATGTCTTTTGGTTCTCGAGATATGACAAGAAGAAGAATTAAAGATTAAAAAGTCGAGCGGGTACTTTTTCTTGAATAAACAGGGGTCGAGGAACAAGAATATGCAGTTAGTTTTTCGATATGTCTTTTGGTTCTCGAAATATGACAAGAAGAAGAATTAAAGATTAAAAAGTCGAGCGGGTACTTTTTCTTGAATAAACAGGGGTCGAGGAACAAGAATATGCAGTTAGTTTTTCGATATGTCTTTTGGTTCTCGAGTTATAGCAAGAAGAAGAATTAAAGATGAAAGAGTCGAGCGGGTACTTTTTCTTGAAAAAAGAGGGGTCAAATAACAAGAATATGCAGTTAGTTTTTCGATATTTTTTTTGGTTCTCGAGATATGGCAAGAAGAAGAATTAAAGATTAAAAAGTCGAGCGGGTACTTTTTCTTGAATAAACAGGGGTCAAGGAACAAGAATATGTAGTTAGTTTTTCGATATGTCTTTTGGTTCTCGAGTTATAGCAAGAAGAAGAATTAAAGATTAAAGAGTCGAGCGGGTACTTTTTCTTGAAAAAAGAGGGGTCAAATAACAAGAATATGCAGTTAGTTTTTCGATATTTTTTTTGGTTCTCGAGATATGGCAAGAAGAAGAATTAAAGATTAAAAAGTCGAGCGGGTACTTTTTCTTGAATAAACAGGGGTCAAGGAACAAGAATATGCAGTTAGTTTTTCGATATGTCTTTTGGTTCTCGAGATATGGCAAGAAGAAGAATTAAAGATTAAAAAGTCGAGCGGGTACTTTTTCTTGAATAAACAGGGGTCAAGGAACAAGAATATGCAGTTAGTTTTTCGATATCTCTTTTGGTTCTCGAGATATGGCAAGAAGAAGAATTAAAGATTAAAAAGTGGAGCGGGTACTTTTTCTTGAATAAACAGGGGTCAAGGAACAAGAATATTCAGTTAGTTTTTCGATATGTCTTTTGGTTCTCGAGATATGGCAAGAAGAAGAATTAAAGATTAAAAAGTGGAGCGGGTACTTTTTCTTGAATAAACAGGGGTTAAGGAACAAGAATATGCAGTTAGTTTTTCGATATGTCTTTTGGTTCTCGAGATATGGCAAGAAGAAGAATTAAAGATTAAAAAGTCGAGCGGGTACTTTTTCTTGAATAAACAGGGGTCAAGGAACAAGAATATGCAGTTAGTTTTTCGATATCTCTTTTGGTTCTCGAGATATGGCAAGAAGAAGAATTAAAGATTAAAAAGTCGAGCGGGTACTTTTTCTTGAATAAACAGGGGTCAAGGAACAAGAATATGCAGTTAGTTTTTCGATATCTCTTTTGGTTCTCGAGATATGGCAAGAAGAAGAATTAAAGATTAAAAAGTCGAGCGGGTACTTTTTCTTGAATAAACAGAGGTCAAGGAACAAGAATATGCAGTTAGTTTTTCGATATGTCTTTTGGTTCTCGAGATATGGCAAGAAGAAGAATTAAAGATTAAAAAGTGGAGCGGGTACTTTTTCTTGAATAAACAGGGGTCAAGGAACAAGAATATGCAGTTAGTTTTTCGATATGTCTTTTGGTTCTCGAGATATGGCAAGAAGAAGAATTAAAGATTAAAAAGTGTAGCGGGTACTTTTTCTTGAATAAACAGGGGTCAAGGAACAAGAATATGCAGTTAGTTTTTCGATATGTCTTTTGGTTCTCGAGATATGGCAAGAAGAAGAATTAAAGATTAAAAAGTGGAGCGGGTACTTTTTCTTGAATAAACAGGGGTCAAGGAACAAGAATATTCAGTTAGTTTTTCGATATGTCTTTTGGTTCTCGAGATATGGCAAGAAGAAGAATTAAAGATTAAAAAGTGGAGCGGGTACTTTTTCTTGAATAAACAGGGGTCAAGGAACAAGAATATTCAGTTAGTTTTTCGATATGTCTTTTGGTTCTCGAGATATGGCAAGAAGAAGAATTAAAGATTAAAAAGTGGAGCGGGTACTTTTTCTTGAATAAACAGGGGTCAAGGAACAAGAATATGCAGTTAGTTTTTCGATATGTCTTTTGGTTCTCGAGATATGACAAGAAGAAGAATTAAAGATTAAAAAGTCGAGCGGGTACTTTTTCTTGAATAAACAGGGGTCAAAGTATAAGAATATGCAGTTAGTTTTTCGATATGTCTTTTGGTTCTCGAGATATGGCAAGAAGAAGAATTAAAGATTAAAAAGTGGAGCGGGTACTTTTTCTTGAATAAACAGGGGTCAAGGAACAAGAATATGCAGTTAGTTTTTCGATATGTCTTTTGGTTCTCGAGATATGGCAAGAAGAAGAATTAAAGATTAAAAAGTGGGGCGGGTACTTTTTCTTGAATAAACAGGGGTCAAGGAACAAGAATATTCAGTTAGTTTTTCGATATGTCTTTTGGTTCTCGAGATATGGCAAGAAGAAGAATTAAAGATTAAAAAGTGGAGCGGGTACTTTTTCTTGAATAAACAGGGGTCAAGGAACAAGAATATGCAGTTAGTTTTTCGATATGTCTTTTGGTTCTCGAGATATGGCAAGAAGAAGAATTAAAGATTAAAAAGTGGAGCGGGTACTTTTTCTTGAATAAACAGGGGTCAAGGAACAAGAATATGCAGTTAGTTTTTCGATATGTCTTTTGGTTCTCGAGATATGGCAAGAAGAAGAATTAAAGATTAAAAAGTCGAGCGGGTACTTTTTCTTGAATAAACAGGGGTCAAGGAACAAGAATATGCAGTTAGTTTTTCGATATCTCTTTTGGTTCTCGAGATATGGCAAGAAGAAGAATTAAAGATTAAAAAGTGGAGCGGGTACTTTTTCTTGAATAAACAGGGGTCAAGGAACAAGAATATTCAGTTAGTTTTTCGATATGTCTTTTGGTTCTCGAGATATGGCAAGAAGAAGAATTAAAGATTAAAAAGTGGAGCGGGTACTTTTTCTTGAATAAACAGGGGTCAAGGAACAAGAATATGCAGTTAGTTTTTCGTTATGTCTTTTGGTTCTCGAGATATGGCAAGAAGAAGAATTAAAGATTAAAAAGTCGAGCGGGTACTTTTTCTTGAATAAACAGGGGTCAAGGAACAAGAATATGCAGTTAGTTTTTCGATATCTCTTTTGGTTCTCGAGATATGGCAAGAAGAAGAATTAAAGATTAAAAAGTCGAGCGGGTACTTTTTCTTGAATAAACAGGGGTCAAGGAACAAGAATATGCAGTTAGTTTTTCGATATGTCTTTTGGTTCTCGAGATATGGCAAGAAGAAGAATTAAAGATTAAAAAGTGGAGCGGGTACTTTTTCTTGAATAAACAGGGGTCAAGGAACAAGAATATGCAGTTAGTTTTTCGATATGTCTTTTGGTTCTCGAGATATGGCAAGAAGAAGAATTAAAGATTAAAAAGTGTAGCGGGTACTTTTTCTTGAATAAACAGGGGTCAAGGAACAAGAATATGCAGTTAGTTTTTCGATATCTCTTTTGGTTCTCGAGATATGGCAAGAAGAAGAATTAAAGATTAAAAAGTGGAGCGGGTACTTTTTCTTGAATAAACAGGGGTCAAGGAACAAGAATATGCAGTTAGTTTTTCGATATGTCTTTTGGTTCTCGAGATATGGCAAGAAGAAGAATTAAAGATTAAAAAGTCGAGCGGGTACTTTTTCTTGAATAAACAGGGGTCAAGGAACAAGAATATGCAGTTAGTTTTTCGATATGTCTTTTGGTACTCGAGATATGGCAAGAAGAAGAATTAAAGATTAAAAAGTGGAGCGGGTACTTTTTCTTGAATAAACAGGGGTCAAGGAACAAGAATATGCAGTTAGTTTTTCGATATGTCTTTTGGTTCTCGAGATATGGCAAGAAGAAGAATTAAAGATTAAAAAGTGTAGCGGGTACTTTTTCTTGAATAAACAGGGGTCAAGGAACAAGAATATGCAGTTAGTTTTTCGATATGTCTTTTGGTTCTCGAGATATGGCAAGAAGAAGAATTAAAGATTAAAAAGTGGAGCGGGTACTTTTTCTTGAATAAACAGGGGTCAAGGAACAAGAATATTCAGTTAGTTTTTCGATATGTCTTTTGGTTCTCGAGATATGGCAAGAAGAAGAATTAAAGATTAAAAAGTGGGGCGGGTACTTTTTCTTGAATAAACAGGGGTCAAGGAACAAGAATATTCAGTTAGTTTTTCGATATGTCTTTTGGTTCTCGAGATATGGCAAGAAGAAGAATTAAAGATTAAAAAGTGGAGCGGGTACTTTTTCTTGAATAAACAGGGGTCAAGGAACAAGAATATGCAGTTAGTTTTTCGATATGTCTTTTGGTTCTCGAGATATGACAAGAAGAAGAATTAAAGATTAAAAAGTCGAGCGGGTACTTTTTCTTGAATAAACAGGGGTCAAAGTATAAGAATATGCAGTTAGTTTTTCGATATGTCTTTTGGTTCTCGAGATATGGCAAGAAGAAGAATTAAAGATTAAAAAGTGGAGCGGGTACTTTTTCTTGAATAAACAGGGGTCAAGGAACAAGAATATGCAGTTAGTTTTTCGATATGTCTTTTGGTTCTCGAGATATGGCAAGAAGAAGAATTAAAGATTAAAAAGTGTAGCGGGTACTTTTTCTTGAATAAACAGGGGTCAAGGAACAAGAATATGCAGTTAGTTTTTCGATATCTCTTTTGGTTCTCGAGATATGGCAAGAAGAAGAATTAAAGATTAAAAAGTCGAGCGGGTACTTTTTCTTGAATAAACAGGGGTCAAGGAACAAGAATATGCAGTTAGTTTTTCGATATCTCTTTTGGTTCTCGAGATATGGCAAGAAGAAGAATTAAAGATTAAAAAGTCGAGCGGGTACTTTTTCTTGAATAAACAGGGGTCAAGGAACAAGAATATGCAGTTAGTTTTTCGATATCTCTTTTGGTTCTCGAGATATGGCAAGAAGAAGAATTAAAGATTAAAAAGTCGAGCGGGTACTTTTTCTTGAATAAACAGGGGTCAAGGAACAAGAATATGCAGTTAGTTTTTCGATATCTCTTTTGGTTCTCGAGATATGGCAAGAAGAAGAATTAAAGATTAAAAAGTCGAGCGGGTACTTTTTCTTGAATAAACAGGGGTCAAGGAACAAGAATATGCAGTTAGTTTTTCGATATGTCTTTTGGTTCTCGAGATATGGCAAGAAGAAGAATTAAAGATTAAAAAGTCGAGCGAGTACTTTTTCTTGAATAAACAGGGGTCAAAGAATAAGAATATGCAGTTAGTTTTTCGATATCTCTTTTGGTTCTCGAGATATGGCAAAAAGAAGAATTAAAGATTAAAAAGTCGAGCGGGTACTTTTTCTTGAATAAACAGGGGTCAAGGAACAAGAATATGCAGTTAGTTTTTCGATATCTCTTTTGGTTCTCGAGATATGGCAAGAAGAAGAATTAAAGATTAAAAAGTGGAGCGGGTACTTTTTCTTGAATAAACAGGGGTCAAGGAACAAGAATATGCAGTTAGTTTTTCGATATGTCTTTTGGTTCTCGAGATATGGCAAGAAGAAGAATTAAAGATTAAAAAGTCGAGCGAGTACTTTTTCTTGAATAAACAGGGGTCAAAGAATAAGAATATGCAGTTAGTTTTTCGATATCTCTTTTGGTTCTCGAGATATGGCAAAAAGAAGAATTAAAGATTAAAAAGTCGAGCGGGTACTTTTTCTTGAATAAACAGGGGTCAAGGAACAGGAATATGCAGTTAGTTTTTCGATATGTCTTTTGGTTCTCGAGATATGACAAGAAGAAGAATTAAAGATTAAAAAGTCGAGCGGGTACTTTTTCTTGAATAAACAGGGGTCAAGGAATAAGAATATGCAGTTAGTTCTTGGATATCTCCTTCGGTAAATTGTCGAAGATTTGAAATTGGCGCGAAAACCGCGCCAGTTTGCTAGAACTAAAATTTGAAGTTTGAGATTTGACAGTCAATCTGTTAACCTCACTTCTGAAAGTGAAATTAAAATTTGTTTTCGGATCTTTCGTAGGGTGTAAAGCACCGAGATGATAACGACACCGTTAAACTGAATGTCTCAAAAATTGTAATTCTTTTTGATTTCGCGGTAAGCTACTTTGCCTCCAGACTCTGCAATTTTAATGATGTTTGCGTTTCTTTATTAATTAAAATCCTTTTATTGAACTTTTTAGTGTTTAATAGTCTTGCAATGGTAACTACATCTTTTAAAATGAAGACCTCATAATTTTTCCGTTCAATTTCGGCTATTGAGATACTCCAGACAAAGTTTATATTTGGATGCAACATGAATATATCCATCAAAACAATTATTCGTTTCTCAAACTCGTGGTATTTCTAGGAAAATGGCTAACTACAGTTTAGATGGGAAATTCTTCTTGATTCAAAATTCAAAATTACTCATTAATTTAACAGTTACATATGTTCAAATAAGACATTCGGTTCTACCGCAATAAGTTTACTAATATCATACTTTCAGAGCACTTTAATGGAAAATCATGAATTTAGAGTTAAATTCTTGTCATCCACATCATGTCCTCCAGTCTCCAGTTGATGTCCACATCCCACAAATCTTCCAGACTAGAAACACTTGAAGTACTACACGACATTTATTATATATATGCGTTTGGCGTTTGTTATACACGTTTGCATTAGTAGATGCGCAAAATCTAATTCAATGTTTGCAGGAAACACAAGAAATTAAGTGGAATTTCTGAATTATGGAGTTAAGAAGAAGGATGTGGCTTCCTCTAGGAAGAATTTTGTTCTTCTCCATCAATTTTTTTGCTATTACATTTAAGCTGTCTGTTGAAGTAATTCCATATTTGGTTTTGTATTAGCCCAACTATTTGCAAAATTGGTAAAATTCGTTTTAAAAAGCATATTGTCAACGGTTCTAGCAGTTTACTCTATTCAGACTTCTTTTTTAACCAGTTCATTTGCTTACATTCTGTTTTCACTTAGTTTTAATAGTTACCCTTGTGGTTTAATCAAAATTTCAGTCTCAGTGTTTATTTAGATGAAGTAGTTACTAATTCGTGCTTTTATGATTTATGTTAATCACTTATTCAATTCAATATCTTTTGACTATGTTGTTTACTTGTCTTCTGTTTAAGAGCATACCATTAACTGATTAGTCCTTCTGAGATGGTTAATTAAACCATGTACAAGGCCCTGTGGCTTATTTATATGTTAGGATAGTCCCTTAGATTTTGTTAGTTCTAGCTGTGTTATGTTTAGATTTTTTTATTTCCAATGAAATTTTATTAGTGACCATAGAACACTTTTTTTATTACAAAACATTTGCTTTTATAAATCTCACCCCGATAGTTTTTTTTTAGAAAATCACGTTCAACTTTATTGCAGTGTTAAGATTTGCTTTTAAAGCGTTAATTTACATTGTTAGGTAGAGAGAGCCAAGATCGTATTGGTTTCTTTTTCTTAAATAATTATTACTTTGATTTTGCTTTGAAATTTTAATATGTCCTCAAGGAGGTAAAGCTGAATCCACTGGCACTATTCATTTTTCGCTAGCTATTACGGTTTTTGAATTATTTATGAAGTTGTAATAAAAAAATTGTCAACGATGGTGTATTATTGGTTGCCTACATTTAGGGTGACAACATTGAATTTTGGAAATTTTAAATACTACTCGGAAAAATCTGAAAACCTCAAATCGTCATCGAAAAAAATCAATGATCTTAAAAATGTTAATAGATTAATGCTAGTTATTTCGGTTCAAAAGATATTGCCGTTTTGACATTAACCACCTTAAGATCGATATTTCAAAAAGTAAACGAGCTACAAAGCAACTGACTACTCTCCGATGTTCAGAATTCAATTCTCCACTCGTGCGCAAAGTTTCATCGAAATCTGGAGATAAAAATATTTTTGCTCAAAAAAGATGGAAGGTTATAGTCTTACGATTTCTTCGCCGAAAAGTTGAAAAAAATATTTTTTTCTTCCGATCTTCATGAAATTTGGCACACAGATTGAGAATTAAATTTTGAATTCATTTCTACTGGCAGTTCCTACATGTTTCGTACAGTTTCCGAATTATCGACCTAATAATTTTAAAAAGAAAATAATCAATTACTCGAAAAATTCAAAGTTTAGAAAAAAACTAATTACACTTTCCGATCTTGCGATTTTTTTCTATCCAACTTTTGCGGGATTTATATTTTTAGGATAAACTTTAAGAATCTCGAATATCTGTGAGGAGATCTTATCTAAAGTTTGCTACATGTGTTGTTAGGACCTATTCACATGAAACTTTACACATACATTCAGAATTAAATTTGAAACTCAATTCTGCAAGTTGTTCCGAAATACTGGCGAAAGTTTTTCAATGATAGAACATCGAACTGCAAAAAATACAATTATTCATGACGTCTGAGGGGTAAGACATAAATAATTGCAGTAATAAATTTTGCGATTTTTTTTCTATCGATTTATGCAATTTCTATACTTTGGGAATAAACATTAAGAATTTCGGAAATTGTTTACAAAATTCAATTTACCCCCTGATGTACAGGCAGCACCACATACAGATCAGACTTTGACAGATAACCTCACTTTTCTATCTTTCTCAATTAGTTTATTTACTCATTAAGTCAACTGTTGTACGTGTTCAAAGAAGACATTTGGTTCTACCGCAATAAGTTTACTAATATCATCACTTTCAGAGCACTTTAATGGAAAATCATGAATTTAGAGTTAAATTCTTGTCATCCACATCATGTCCTCCAGTCTCCAGTTAATGTCCACATCCCACAAATCTCCTTCCAGACTAGAAACACTTGAAGTACTACACTACATTTATATTTATTATTTATATGCGTCTGGCGTTTGTTATACACGTTTGCATTAGTAGATGCGCACAATCTAATTCAATGTTTGCAGGAAACACAAGAAATTAAGTGGAATTTCTGAATTATGGAGTTAAGAAGAAGGATGTGGCTTCCTGTAGGAAGAATTTTGTTCTTCTCCATCAATTTTTTTGCTATTACATTTAAGCTGTCTGTTGAAGTAATCCCATGTTTGGTTTTGTATTAGCCCAACTATTTGCAAAATTGGTAAAATTCGTTTTAAAGAGCATATTGTCAACGGTTCTAGCAGTTTACTCTATTCAGACTTCTTTTTTAACCAGTTCATTTGCTTACATTCTGTTTTCACTTAGTTTTAATAGTTACCTTTGTGGTTTAATCAAAATTTCAGTCTCAGTGTTTATTTAGATGAAGTAGTTACTAATTCTTGCTTTTATGATTTATGTTAATCACTTATTCAATTCAATATCTTTTGACTATGTTGTTTACTTGTCTTCTGTTTAAGAGCATACCATTAACTGATTAGTCCTTCTGAGATGGTTAATTAAACCATGTACAAAGGCCTGTGGCTTATTTATATGTTAGGATAGTCCCTTAGATTTTGTTAGTTCTAGCTGTGTTATGTTTAGATTTTTTTATTTCCAATGAAATTTTATTTGTGACCATAGAACACTTTTTTTATTACAAAACATTTGCTTTTATAAATCTCACCCCGATAGTTTTTTTTAGAAAATCACGTTCAACTTTATTGCAGTGTTAAGATTTGCTTTTAAAGCGTTAATTTACATTGTTAGGTAGAGAGGCAAGATCGTATTGGTTTCTTTTTCTTAAATAATTATTACTTTGATTTTGCTTTGAAATTTTAATATGTCCTTAAGGAGGTAAATCTGAATCCCCTGGCACTATTCATTTCCCGCTAGCTATTACGGTTTTTGAATTATTTATGAAGTTCTAATAAAAAAATTGTCAACGATGGTGTATTATTGGTTGCCTACATTTAGGGTGACAACATTGAATTTTGGAAATTTTAAATACTACTCGGAAAAATCTGAAAACCTCAATTCTTCGTGGAAAAAAATCACTAATCTTAATAATGTTAATAGATTAATGCTAGTTATTTCGGTTCAAAAGATATTGCCGTTTTGACATTAACCACCTTAAGATCGATATTTCAAAAAGTAAACGAGCTACAAAGCAACTGACTGCTCTCCGATGTTCAGAATTCAATTCTACACCCGTGTGCAAAGTTTCATCAAAATCTGGAGATAAAAATATTTTTGCTCAAAAAAGATGGAAGGTTATAGTCTTACGATTTCTTCGCCGAAAAGTCGAAAAAAATATTTTTTTCCTCCGATCTTCATGAAATTTGGCACACAGATTGAGAATTGAATTTTGAATTTATTTCTGCTGGCAGTTCCTACATGTTTCGTATAGTTTCCGAATTATCGACCTAAAAATTTTAAAAAGAAAATAATCAATCACTCGAAAAATTCGAAGTTTAGGAAAAATCTAATTACACTTTCCGATCTTGCGATTTTTTTCTATTCAACTTTTGTGGGATTTATATTTTTAAGATACACTTAAAGAATCTCGAATATCTGTGAGGAGATCTTATCTAAAGTTTGCTACATGTGTTGTTAGGACCTATTTACATGAAACTTTGCACATACATTCAGAAATAAATTTGGAACTCAATTGTGCGTGAAGTTTTGAAATGGTGCTCGTAGTTTTTAAATGATGGAGCTTCGAACCCCAAAAAGTACAATTAGTCAACAAGTATGAGGGCTAGGACAAATATAATTACACTATTAGATTTAGCAATATTTTTTCTATCTATTTATGCAATTTCTGTATTCTGGAAATAAATATTAAGAATTTCCAAAATAAAGTAGAAAAATTAAAAATAGAAATTGGAATGGGTACTTTTTCTTGAATAAACATGGTTCAAGGAAGAAGAATATGCAGTTAGTTTTTCCATATCTCTTTTAGTTCTCGAGATATGGCAAGAAGAAGAATTAAAGATTAAAAAGTCGAGCGGGTACTTTTTCTTGAATAAACAGGGGTCGAGGAACAAGAATATGCAGTTAGTTTTTCGATATGTCTTTTGGTTCTCGAGTTATAGCAAGAAGAAGAATTAAAGATTAAAGAGTCGAGCGGGTACTTTTTCTTGAAAAAAGAGGGGTCAAATAACAAGAATATGCAGTTAGTTTTTCGATATTTTTTTTGGTTCTCGAGATATGGCAAGAAGAAGAATTAAAGATTAAAAAGTCGAGCGAGTACTTTTTCCTGAATAAAAAGGGGTCTAGGAACAAGAATATGCAGTTAGTTTTTCGATATGTCTTTTGGTTCTCGAGATATGGCAAGAAGAAGAATTAAAGATTAAAAAGTCGAGCGGGTACTTTTTCTTGAATAAACAGGGGTCAAGGAACAAGAATATGCAGTTAGTTTTTCGATATGTCTTTTGGTTCTCGAGATATGGCAAGAAGAAGAATTAAAGATTAAAAAGTGGAGAGGGTACTTTTTCTTGAATAAACAGGGGTCAAGGAACAAGAATATGCAGTTAGTTTTTCGATATCACTTTTGGTTCTCGAGATATGGCAAGAAGAAAAATTAAAGATTAAAAAGTGGAGCGGTTACTTTTTTTTGAATAAACAGGGGTCAAGGAACAAGAATATGCAGTTAGTTTTTCGATATCTCTTTTGGTTCTCGAGATATGGCAAGAAGAAGAATTAAAGATTAAAAAGTCGAGCGAGTACTTTTTCCTGAATAAACAGGGGTCTAGGAACAAGAATATGCAGTTAGTTCTTCGATATCTCTTTTGGTTCTCGAGATATGGCAAGAAGAAGAATTAAAGATTAAAAAGTGGAGCGGGTACTTTTTCTTGAATAAACAGGGGTCAAGGAACAAGAGTATGCAGTTAGTTTTTCGATATCTCTTTTGGTTCTCGAGATATGGCAAGAAGAAGAATTAAAGATTAAAAAGTGGAGCGGGTACTTTTTCTTGAATAAACAGGAGTCAAGGAACAAGAATATGCAGTTAGTTTTTCGATATGTCTTTTGGTTCTCGAGATATGGCAAGAAGAAGAATTAAAGATTAAAAAGTGGAGCAGGTACTTTTTCTTGAATAAACAGGGGTCAAGGAACAAGAATATTCAGTTAGTTTTTCGATATCTCTTTTGGTTCTCGAGATATGGCAAGAAGAAGAATTAAAGATTAAAAAGTGGAGCGGGTACTTTTTCTTGAATAAACAGGGGTCAAGGAACAAGAATATGCAGTTAGTTTTTCGATATGTCTTTTGGTTCTCGAGATATGGCAAGAAGAAGAATTAAAGATTAAAAAGTCGAGCGGGTACTTTTTCTTGAATAAACAGGGGTCAAGGAACAAGAATATGCAGTTAGTTTTTCGATATGTCTTTTGGTTCTCGAGATATGGCAAGAAGAAGAATTAAAGATTAAAAAGTGGAGCGGGTACTTTTTCTTGAATAAACAGGGGTCAAGGAACAAGAATATGCAGTTATTTCTTCGATATCTCTTTTGGTTCTCGAGATATGGCAAGAAGAAGAATTAAAGATTAAAAAGTGGAGCAGGTACTTTTTCTTGAATAAACAGGGGTCAAGGAACAAGAATATTCAGTTAGTTTTTCGATATCTCTTTTGGTTCTCGAGATATGGCAAGAAGAAGAATTAAAGATTAAAAAGTGGAGCGGGTACTTTTTCTTGAATAAACAGGGGTCAAGGAACAAGAATATGCAGTTAGTTTTTCGATATGTCTTTTGGTTCTCGAGATATGGCAAGAAGAAGAATTAAAGATTAAAAAGTCGAGCGGGTACTTTTTCTTGAATAAACAGGGGTCAAGGAACAAGAATATGCAGTTAGTTTTTCGATATGTCTTTTGGTTCTCGAGATATGGCAAGAAGAAGAATTAAAGATTAAAAAGTGGAGCGGGTACTTTTTCTTGAATAAACAGGGGTCAAGGAACAAGAATATGCAGTTATTTCTTCGATATCTCTTTTGGTTCTCGAGATATGGCAAGAAGAAGAATTAAAGATTAAAAAGTGGAGCAGGTACTTTTTCTTGAATAAACAGGGGTCAAAGAACAAGAATATTCAGTTAGTTTTTCGATATCTCTTTTGGTTCTCGAGATATGGCAAGAAGAAGAATTAAAGATTAAAAAGTGGAGCGGGTACTTTTTCTTGAATAAACAGGGGTCAAGGAACAAGAATATGCAGTTAGTTTTTCGATATGTCTTTTGGTTCTCGAGATATGGCAAGAAGAAGAATTAAAGATTAAAAAGTCGAGCGGGTACTTTTTCTTGAATAAACAGGGGTCAAGGAACAAGAATATGCAGTTAGTTTTTCGATATCTCTTTTGGTTCTCGAGATATGGCAAGAAGAAGAATTAAAGATTAAAAAGTCGAGCGGGTACTTTTTCTTGAATAAACAGGGGTCAAGGAACAAGAATATGCAGTTAGTTTTTCGATATCTCTTTTGGTTCTCGAGATATGGCAAGAAGAAGAATTAAAGATTAAAAAGTCGAGCGGGTACTTTTTCTTGAATAAACAGGGGCAAGGAACAAGAATATGCAGTTAGTTTTTCGATATCTCTTTTGGTTCTCGAGATATGGCAAGAAGAAGAATTAAAGATTAAAAAGTGGAGCGGGTACTTTTTCTTGAATAAACAGGGGTCAAGGAACAAGATTATGCAGTTAGTTTTTCGATATCTCTTTTGGTTCTCGAGATATGGCAAGAAGAAGAATTAAAGATTAAAAAGTGGAGCGGGTACTTTTTCTTGAATAAACAGGGGTCAAGGAACAAGAATATGCAATTAGTTTTTCGATATCTCTTTTGGTTCTCGAGATATGGCAAGAAGAAGAATTAAAGATTAAAAAGTGGAGCGGGTACTTTTTCTTGAATAAACAGGGGTCAAGGAACAAGAATATGCAATTAGTTTTTCGATATCTCTTTTGGTTCTCGAGATATGGCAAGAAGAAGAATTAAAGATTAAAAAGTGGAGCGGGTACTTTTTCTTGAATAAACAGGGGTCAAGGAACAAGAATATGCAGTTAGTTTTTCGATATGTCTTTTGGTTCTCGAGATATGGCAAGAAGAAGAATTAAAGATTAAAAAGTCGAGCGGGTACTTTTTCTTGAATAAACAGGGGTCAAGGAACAAGAATATGCAGTTAGTTTTTCGATATCTCTTTTGGTTCTCGAGATATGGCAAGAAGAAGAATTAAAGATTAAAAAGTGGAGCGGGTACTTTTTCTTGAATAAACAGGGGTCAAGGAACAAGAATATGCAGTTAGTTTTTCGATATGTCTTTTGGTTCTCGAGATATGGCAAGAAGAAGAATTAAAGATTAAAAAGTGGAGCGGGTACTTTTTCTTGAATAAACAGGGGTCAAGGAACAAGAATATGCAGTTAGTTTTTCGATATGTCTTTTGGTTCTCGAGATATGGCAAGAAGAAGAATTAAAGATTAAAAAGTCGAGCGGGTACTTTTTCTTGAATAAACAGGGGTCAAGGAACAAGAATATGCAATTAGTTTTTCGATATCTCTTTTGGTTCTCGAGATATGGCAAGAAGAAGAATTAAAGATTAAAAAGTGGAGCGGGTACTTTTTCTTGAATAAACAGGGGTCAAGGAACAAGAATATGCAGTTAGTTTTTCGACATGTCTTTTGGTTCTCGAGATATGGCAAGAAGAAGAATTAAAGATTAAAAAGTGGAGCGGGTACTTTTTCTTGAATAAACAGGGGTCAAGGAACAAGAATATGCAGTTAGTTTTTCGATATGTCTTTTGGTTCTCGAGATATGGCAAGAAGAAGAATTAAAGATTAAAAAGTCGAGCGGGTACTTTTTCTTGAATAAACAGGGGTCAAGGAACAAGAATATGCAGTTAGTTTTTCGATATCTCTTTTGGTTCTCGAGATATGGCAAGGAGAAGAATTAAAGATTAAAAAGTGGAGCGGGTACTTTTTCTTGAATAAACAGGGGTCAAGGAACAAGAATATGCAGTTAGTTTTTCGATATGTCTTTTGGTTCTCGAGATATGGCAAGAAGAAGAATTAAAGATTAAAAAGTGGAGCGGGTACTTTTTCTTGAATAAACAGGGGTCAAGGAACAAGAATATGCAGTTAGTTTTTCGATATGTCTTTTGGTTCTCGAGATATGGCAAGAAGAAGAATTAAAGATTAAAAAGTCGAGCGGGTACTTTTTCTTGAATAAACAGGGGTCAAGGAACAAGAATATGCAGTTAGTTTTTCGATATGTCTTTTGGTTCTCGAGATATGGCAAGAAGAAGAATTAAAGATTAAAAAGTGGAGCGGGTACTTTTTCTTGAATAAACAGGGGTCAAGGAACAAGAATATGCAGTTAGTTTTTCGATATGTCTTTTGGTTCTCGAGATATGGCAAGACGAAAAATTAAAGATTAAAAAGTCGAGCGAGTACTTTTTCTTGAATAAACAGGGGTCAAGGAACAAGAATATGCAGTTAGTTTTTCGATATGTCTTTTGGTTCTCGAGATATGGCAAGAAGAAGAATTAAAGATTAAAAAGTCGAGCGGGTACTTTTTCTTGAATAAACAGGGGTCAAGGAACAAGAATATGCAGTTAGTTTTTCGATATCTCTTTTGGTTCTCGAGATATGGCAAGAAGAAGAATTAAAGATTAAACAGTCGAGCGGGTACTTTTTCTTGAATAAACAGGGGTCGAGGAACAAGAATATGCAGTTAGTTTTTCGATATTTTTTTTGGTTCTCGAGATATGGCAAGAAGAAGAATTAAAGATTAAAAAGTCGAGCGAGTACTTTTTCCTGAATAAACAGGGGTCTAGGAACAAGAATATGCAGTTAGTTTTTCGATATGTCTTTTGGTTCTCGAGATATGGCAAGAAGAAGAATTAAAGATTAAAAAGTCGAGCGAGTACTTTTTCTTGAATAAACAGGGGTCAAAGAATAAGAATATGCAGTTAGTTTTTCGATATCTCTTTTGGTTCTCGAGATATGGCAAAAAGAAGAATTAAAGATTAAAAAGTCGAGCGGGTACTTTTTCTTGAATAAACAGGGGTCGAGGAACAAGAATATGCAGTTAGTTTTTCGATATGTCTTTTGGTTCTCGAGTTATAGCAAGAAGAAGAATTAAAGATTAAAGAGTCGAGCGGGTACTTTTTCTTGAAAAAAGAGGGGTCAAATAACAAGAATATGCAGTTAGTTTTTCGATATTTTTTTTGGTTCTCGAGATATGGCAAGAAGAAGAATTAAAGATTAAAAAGTCGAGCGAGTACTTTTTCCTGAATAAACAGGGGTCTAGGAACAAGAATATGCAGTTAGTTTTTCGATATGTCTTTTGGTTCTCGAGATATGGCAAGAAGAAGAATTAAAGATTAAAAAGTCGAGCGGGTACTTTTTCTTGAATAAACAGGGGTCAAGGAACAAGAATATGCAGTTAGTTTTTCGATATGTCTTTTGGTTCTCGAGATATGGCAAGAAGAAGAATTAAAGATTAAAAAGTCGAGCGAGTACTTTTTCTTGAATAAACAGGGGTCAAAGAATAAGAATATGCAGTTAGTTTTTCGATATCTCTTTTGGTTCTCGAGATATGGCAAAAAGAAGAATTAAAGATTAAAAAGTCGAGCGGGTACTTTTTCTTGAATAAACAGGGGTCAAGGAACAGGAATATGCAGTTAGTTTTTCGATATGTCTTTTGGTTCTCGAGATATGACAAGAAGAAGAATTAAAGATTAAAAAGTCGAGCGGGTACTTTTTCTTGAATAAACAGGGGTCAAGGAATAAGAATATGCAGTTATATCTTGGATATCTCCTTCGGTAAATTGTCGAAGATTTGAGATTGGCGCGAAAACCGCGCCAGTTTGCTAGAACTAAAATTTGAAGTTTTAGATTTGACAGTCAATCTGTTAACCTCACTTCTGAAAGTGAAATTCAAATTTGTTTTCGGATCTTTCGTAGGGTGTAAAGCACCGAGATGATAACGACACCGTTAAACTGAATGTCTCAAAAATTGTAATTCTTTTTGATTTCGCGGTAAGCTACTTTGCCTTCAGACTCTGCAATTTTAATGATGTTTGCGTTTCTTTAGGAATTAAAATCCTTTTATTGAACTTTTTAGTGTTTAATAGTCTTGCAATGGTAACTACATCTTTTAAGATGAAGACCTCATAATTTTTCCGTTCAATTTCGGCTATTGAGATACTCCAGACAAAGTTTATATTTGGATGCAACATGAATATATCCATCAAAACAATTATTCGTTTCTCAAACTCGTGGTATTTCTAGGAAAATGGCTAACTACAGTTTAGATGGGAAATTCTTCTTGATTCAAAATTCAAAATTACTCATTAATTTAACAGTTACATATGTTCAAATAAGACATTCGGTTCTACCGCAATAAGTTTACTAATATCATACTTTCAGAGCACTTTAATGGAAAATCATGAATTTAGAGTTAAATTCTTGTCATCCACATCATGTCCTCCAGTCTCCAGTTGATGTCCACATCCCACAAATCTTCCAGACTAGAAACATTTGAAGTACTACACTACATTTATTATTTATATGCGTTTGGCGTTTGTTATACACGTTTGCATTAGTAGATGCGCAAAATCTAATTCAATGTTTGCAGGAAACACAAGAAATTAAGTGGAATTTCTGAATTATGGAGTTAAGAAGAAGGATGTGGCTTCCTCTAGGAAGAATTTTGTTCTTCTCCATCAATTTTTTTGCTATTACATTTAAGCTGTCTGTTGAAGTAATTCCATATTTGGTTTTGTATTAGCCCAACTATTTGCAAAATTGGTAAAATCCGTTTTAAAAAGCATATTGTCAACGGTTCTAGCAGTTTACTCTATTCAGACTTCTTTTTTAACCAGTTCATTTGCTTACATTCTGTTTTCACTTAGTTTTAATAGTTACCCTTGTGGTTTAATCAAAATTTCAGTCTCAGTGTTTATTTAGATGAAGTAGTTACTAATTCTTGCTTTTATGATTTATGTTAATCACTTATTCAATTCAATATCTTTTGACTATGTTGTTTACTTGTCTTCTGTTTAAGAGCATACCATTAACTGATTAGTCCTTCTGAGATGGTTAATTAAACCATGTACAAGGCCCTGTGGCTTATTTATATGTTAGGATAGTCCCTTAGATTTTGTTAGTTCTAGCTGTGTTATGTTTAGATTTTTTTATTTCCAATGAAATTTTATTAGTGACCATAGAACACTTTTTTTATTACAAAACATTTGCTTTTATAAATCTCACCCCGATAGTTTTTTTTTAGAAAATCACGTTCAACTTTATTGCAGTGTTAAGATTTGCTTTTAAAGCGTTAATTTACATTGTTAGGTAGAGAGAGCCAAGATCGTATTGGTTTCTTTTTCTTAAATAATTATTACTTTGATTTTGCTTTGAAATTTTAATATGTCCTCAAGGAGGTAAAGCTGAATCCACTGGCACTATTCATTTCCCGCTAGCTATTACGGTTTTTGAATTATTTATGAAGTTGTAATAAAAAAATTGTCAACGATGGTGTATTATTGGTTGCCTACATTTAGGGTGACAACATTGAATTTTGGAAATTTTAAATACTACTCGGAAAAATCTGAAAACCTCAAATCGTCATCGAAAAAAATCAATGATCTTAAAAATGTTAATAGATTAATGCTAGTTATTTCGGTTCAAAAGATATTGCCGTTTTGACATTAACCACCTTAAGATCGATATTTCAAAAAGTAAACGAGCTACAAAGCAACTGACTACTCTCCGATGTTCAGAATTCAATTCTCCACTCGTGCGCAAAGTTTCATCGAAATCTGGAGATAAAAATATTTTTGCTCAAAAAAGATGGAAGGTTATAGTCTTACGATTTCTTCGCCGAAAAGTTGAAAAAAATATTTTTTTCTTCCGATCTTCATGAAATTTGGCACACAGATTGAGAATTAAATTTTGAATTCATTTCTACTGGCAGTTCCTACATGTTTCGTACAGTTTCCGAATTATCGACCTAATAATTTTAAAAAGAAAATAATCAATTACTCGAAAAATTCAAAGTTTAGAAAAAAACTAATTACACTTTCCGATCTTGCGATTTTTTTCTATCCAACTTTTGCGGGATTTATATTTTTAGGATAAACTTTAAGAATCTCGAATATCTGTGAGGAGATCTTATCTAAAGTTTGCTACATGTGTTGTTAGGACCTATTCACATGAAACTTTACACATACATTCAGAATTAAATTTGAAACTCAATTCTGCAAGTTGTTCCGAAATACTGGCGAAAGTTTTTCAATGATAGAACATCGAACTGCAAAAAATACAATTATTCATGACGTCTGAGGGGTAAGACATAAATAATTGCAGTAATAAATTTTGCGATTTTTTTTCTATCGATTTATGCAATTTCTATACTTTGGGAATAAACATTAAGAATTTCGGAAATTGTTTACAAAATTCAATTTACCCCCTGATGTACAGGCAGCACCACATACAGATCAGACTTTGACAGATAACCTCACTTTTCTATCTTTCTCAATTAGTTTATTTACTCATTAAGTCAACTGTTGTACGTGTTCAAAGAAGACATTTGGTTCTACCGCAATAAGTTTACTAATATCATCACTTTCAGAGCACTTTAATGGAAAATCATGAATTTAGAGTTAAATTCTTGTCATCCACATCATGTCCTCCAGTCTCCAGTTGATGTCCACATCCCACAAATCTTCCAGACTAGAAACATTTGAAGTACTACACTACATTTATTATTTATATGCGTTTGGCGTTTGTTATACACGTTTGCATTAGTAGATGCGCAAAATCTAATTCAATGTTTGCAGGAAACACAAGAAATTAAGTGGAATTTCTGAATTATGGAGTTAAGAAGAAGGATGTGGCTTCCTCTAGGAAGAATTTTGTTCTTCTCCATCAATTTTTTTGCTATTACATTTAAGCTGTCTGTTGAAGTAATTCCATATTTGGTTTTGTATTAGCCCAACTATTTGCAAAATTGGTAAAATTCGTTTTAAAAAGCATATTGTCAACGGTTCTAGCAGTTTACTCTATTCAGACTTCTTCTTTAACCAGTTCATTTGCTTACATTCTGTTTTCACTTAGTTTTAATAGTTACCCTTGTGGTTTAATCAAAATTTCAGTCTCAGTGTTTATTTAGATGAAGTAGTTACTAATTCTTGCTTTTATGATTTATGTTAATCACTTATTCAATTCAATATCTTTTGACTATGTTGTTTACTTGTCTTCTGTTTAAGAGCATACCATTAACTGATTAGTCCTTCTGAGATGGTTAATTAAACCATGTACAAGGCCCTGTGGCTTATTTATATGTTAGGATAGTCCCTTAGATTTTGTTAGTTCTAGCTGTGTTATGTTTAGATTTTTTTATTTCCAATGAAATTTTATTAGTGACCATAGAACACTTTTTTTATTACAAAACATTTGCTTTTATAAATCTCACCCCGATAGTTTTTTTTTAGAAAATCACGTTCAACTTTATTGCAGTGTTAAGATTTGCTTTTAAAGCGTTAATTTACATTGTTAGGTAGAGAGAGCCAAGATCGTATTGGTTTCTTTTTCTTAAATAATTATTACTTTGATTTTGCTTTGAAATTTTAATATGTCCTCAAGGAGCTAAAGCTGAATCCACTGGCACTATTCATTTCCCGCTAGCTATTACGGTTTTTGAATTATTTATGAAGTTGTAATAAAAAAATTGTCAACGATAGTGTATTATTGGTTGCCTACATTTAGGGTGACAACATTGAATTTTGGAAATTTTAAATACTACTCGGAAAAATCTGAAAACCTCAAATCGTCATCGAAAAAAATCAATGATCTTAAAAATGTTAATAGATTAATGCTAGTTATTTCGGTTCAAAAGATATTGCCGTTTTGACATTAACCACCTTAAGATCGATATTTCAAAAAGTAAACGAGCTACAAAGCAACTGACTACTCTCCGATGTTCAGAATTCAATTCTCCACTCGTGCGCAAAGTTTCATCGAAATCTGGAGATAAAAATATTTTTGCTCAAAAAAGATGGAAGGTTATAGTCTTACGATTTCTTCGCCGAAAAGTTGAAAAAAATATTTTTTTCTTCCGATCTTCATGAAATTTGGCACACAGATTGAGAATTAAATTTTGAATTCATTTCTACTGGCAGTTCCTACATGTTTCGTACAGTTTCCGAATTATCGACCTAATAATTTTAAAAAGAAAATAATCAATTACTCGAAAAATTCAAAGTTTAGAAAAAAACTAATTACACTTTCCGATCTTGCGATTTTTTTCTATCCAACTTTTGCGGGATTTATATTTTTAGGATAAACTTTAAGAATCTCGAATATCTGTGAGGAGATCTTATCTAAAGTTTGCTACATGTGTTGTTAGGACCTATTCACATGAAACTTTACACATACATTCAGAATTAAATTTGAAACTCAATTCTGCAAGTTGTTCCGAAATACTGGCGAAAGTTTTTCAATGATAGAACATCGAACTGCAAAAAATACAATTATTCATGACGTCTGAGGGGTAAGACATAAATAATTGCAGTAATAAATTTTGCGATTTTTTTTCTATCGATTTATGCAATTTCTATACTTTGGGAATAAACATTAAGAATTTCGGAAATTGTTTACAAAATTCAATTTACCCCCTGATGTACAGGCAGCACCACATACAGATCAGACTTTGACAGATAACCTCACTTTTCTATCTTTCTCAATTAGTTTATTTACTCATTAAGTCAACTGTTGTACGTGTTCAAAGAAGACATTTGGTTCTACCGCAATAAGTTTACTAATATCATCACTTTCAGAGCACTTTAATGGAAAATCATGAATTTAGAGTTAAATTCTTGTCATCCACATCATGTCCTCCAGTCTCCAGTTGATGTCCACATCCCACAAATCTCCTTCCAGACTAGAAACACTTGAAGTACTACACTACATTTATATTTATTATTTATATGCG
This sequence comes from Pyrochroa serraticornis, assembly GCA_905333025.2. Taxonomy (NCBI): domain Eukaryota; kingdom Metazoa; phylum Arthropoda; class Insecta; order Coleoptera; family Pyrochroidae; genus Pyrochroa; species Pyrochroa serraticornis. Next base: position 37,100,102 of record HG995154.1, on the reverse strand, counting down.
TCTGGCGTTTGTTATACACGTTTGCATTCATAGCTGCGCAAAATCTAATTCAATTTTTGCAGGAAACACAAGAGATTTGGTGGGATTTCTGAGTTCTGTAGTTAAGAAGAAAGATGTGGCTTCTTCAAAGAAGAATTTTGTTCTTCTCCATCAATTTTCTTGCTATTACATTTAAGCTGTCTGTTGAAGTAATCCCATGTTTGGTTTTGTATTAGCCAAACTATTTGCAAGATTGGTAAAATTCGTTTTAAAAGGCGTATTGTCAACGGTTCTAGCAGTCTACTCTATTCAGACTTCCTTTTTAACCATTTCATTTGCTTACATTCTGTTTTCACTTAGTTTTAATAGTTACCCTTGTGGTTTAATCAATATTTCTGTCCCAATGGTTATATAGATGAAGTAGTTACTAATTCTTGCTTTTATGATTTATGTTAATCACTTATTCGATATATTTCTTTTAACAATATTGTTTGCTTGTCTTCTGTGAAAGAGCATACCTTTAACTGGTTAGTTCTTCTAGGATAGTTAATTAAACCATGTTTAAAGGCCTGTGGCTTATTTATATGTTAGGATAGTCCCTTAGATTTTGTTAGTTCTAGCTGTGTTATGTTTAGATTTTTTTATTTCCAATGAAATTTTATTAGTGACCATAGAACACTTTTTTTATTACAAAACATTTGCTTTTATAAATCTCACCCCGATAGTTTTTTTTTAGAAAATCACGTTCAACTTTATTGCAGTGTTAAGATTTGCTTTTAAAGCGTTAATTTACATTGTTAGGTAGAGAGAGCCAAGATCGTATTGGTTTCTTTTTCTTAAATTATTATTACTTTGATTTTGCTTTGAAATTTTAATATGTCCTCAAGGAGCTAAAGCTGAATCCACTGGCACTATTCATTTCCCGCTAGCTATTACGGTTTTTGAATTATTTATGAAGTTGTAATAAAAAAATTGTCAACGATAGTGTATTATTGGTTGCCTACATTTAGGGTGACAACATTGAATTTTGGAAATTTTAAATACTACTCGGAAAAATCTGAAAACCTCAAATCTTCATCGAAAAAAATCAATGATCTTAAAAATGTTAATAGATTAATGCTAGTTATTTCGGTTCAAAAGATATTGCCGTTTTGACATTAACCACCTTAAGATCGATATTTCAAAAAGTAAACGAGCTACAAACGATTAATATTTGTGTGAGCAATAGATAAATGAAAAGGGTTATAAAAATTTTCACAAATTTTCGTCAAAATTGAAAATTCGAACTTTCTTGTTTGCACACTTAGGACTAGAATTTTACTACCGTACGAAAGCTATTGAAAAGTCGATTAACCTAGCCAATTTAGATTTGATAAGTTGTACAAACTCGAGAAGTCATGGGCTTTTGAAATTTGTAAAAATTAAAATTTTTGCAAACTTTTTCAAATTGCAAGAAATCTATCGCAATTATTAACTAACCGAGTGTAAAAATAGAATCAGGGCGACAAATTACATTAGAAAAAATTACTTTGATTGACTCATAGCGATTGGTTTCGATTTTAGCATTTTTGAAAATTTTAATCGATTGAGATAGAAAAATTTTTTCGAAAATTTGCCATTTTCGAAGGGCGTTTTATCACTTCATCCTAATCTGTCAGATTCGTAGAACATAACGGTGCAATCGAATTTTGATTTGGACGCTTAGTTCCGAAGATATGACCACTCAAAATCTCTAAATTTTAATTTTTTCCATTAGAAAAACGTTTAAGTTTCTTATTTACTGCGTCCGGATTATTATTCTACCCTTGCCTGAAAGCCCTTCGAAAATCGATTAAAATGATATACTTGGATTCAATATAGCCTAAAAATTCAAATATCTATCGAGGTTTGAATTTTGCAAAAATCTGGATTTTTGTAAACTTCTTCGAAAAACTTTTATACTATGCCGAAATTTGACAGACCAAGTCCGAAAACGTGAAGAGCAAAACAAAATACATCAGAAAATGGTCTGTTTGACGACTTAAAACGATTAATATTCGTGTGAGCGATAGATAAATGAAAAGGGTTATAAAAATTTTCACAAATTTTCGTCAAAATTGAAAATTCGAACTTTCTTGTTTGCACACTTAGGACTAGAATTCTACTACCGTACGAAAGCTATTGAAAAGTCGATTAACCTAGCCAATTTAGATTTGATAAGTTGTACAAACTCGAGAAGTTATGGGCTTTTGAAATTTGTAAAAATTCAAATTTTTGCAAACTTTTTCAAATTGCAAGAAATCTATCGCAATTATTAACTAACCGAGTGTAAAAATAGAATCAGGGCGACAAATTACATTAGAAAAAATTACTTTGATTGACTCATAGCGATTGGTTTCGATTTTAGCATTTTTGAAAATTTTAATCGATTGAGATAGAAAAATTCTTTCGAAAAATTGCCATTTTCGAAGGGCGTTTTATCACTTCATCCTAATCTGTCAGATTCGTAGAACATAACGGTGCAATCGAATTTTGATTTGGACGCTTAGTTCCGAAGATATGACCACTCAAAATCTCTAAATTTTAATTTTTTCCATTAGAAAAACGGTTAAGTTTCTTATTTACTGCGTCCGGATTATTATTCTACCCTTGCCTGAAAGCCCTTCGAAAATCGATTAAAATGATATACTTGGATTTAATATAGCCTAAAAACTCAAATATCTATCGAGGTTTGAATCTTGCAAAAATCTGGATTTTTGTAAACTTCTTCGAAAAACTTTTATACTATGCCGAAATTTGACAGACCAAGTCCGAAAACGTGAAGAGCAAAACAAAATACATCAGAAAATGGTCTGTTTGACAACCTAAAACGATTAATATTCTTGTGAGCAATAGATAAATGAAAAGGGTTATAAAAATTTTCACAAATTTTCGTCAAAATTGAAAATTCGAACTTTCTTGTTTGCACACTTAGGACTAGAATCTTACTACCGTACGAAAGCTATTGAAAAGTCGATTAACCAAGCCAATTTAGATTTGATAAGTTGTACAAACTCGAGAAGTTATGGGCTTTTGAGATTTGTAAAAATTTAAATTTTTGCAAACTTTTTCAAATTGCAAGAAATCTATCGCAATTATTAACTAACCGAGTGTGAAAATAGAATCAGGGCGACAAATTACATTAGAAAAAATTACTTTGATTGACTCATAGCGATTGGTTTCGATTTTAGCATTTTTGAAAATTTTAATCGATTGAGATAGAAAAAATTTTTCGAAAATTTGCCATTTTCGAAGGGCGTTTTATCACTTCATCCTAATCTGTCAGATTCGTAGAACATAACAGTGCAATCGAATTTTGATTTGGACGCTTAGTTCCGAAGATATGACCACTCAAAATCTCTAAATTTTAATTTTTTTTATTAGAAAAACGTTTAAGTTTCTTATTTACTGCGTCCGGATTATTATTCTACCCTTGCCTGAAAGCCCTTCGAAAATCGATTAAAATGATATACTTGGATTCAATATAGCCTAAAAACTCAAATATCTATCGAGGTTTGAATTTTGCAAAAATCTGGATTTTTGTAAACTTCTTCGAAAAACTTTTATACTATGCCGAAATTTGACAGACCAAGTCCGAAAACGTGAAGAGCAAAACAAAATACATCAGAAAATGGTCTGTTTGACGACTTAAAACGATTAATATTCGTGTGAGCGATAGATAAATGAAAAGGGTTATAAAAATTTTCACAAATTTTCGTCAAAATTGAAAATTCGAACTTTCTTGTTTGCACACTTAGGACTAGAATTCTACTACCGTACGAAAGCTATTGAAAAGTCGATTAACCTAGCCAATTTAGATTTGATAAGTTGTACAAACTCGAGAAGTTATGGGCTTTTGAAATTTGTAAAAATTCAAATTTTTGCAAACTTTTTCAAATTGCAAGAAATCTATCGCAATTATTAACTAACCGAGTGTAAAAATAGAATCAGGGCGACAAATTACATTAGAAAAAATTACTTTGATTGACTCATAGCGATTGGTTTCGATTTTAGCATTTTTGAAAATTTTAATCGATTGAGATAGAAAAAAAATTTCGAAAATTTGCCATTTTCGAAGGGCGTTTTATCACTTCATCCTAATCTGTCAGATTCGTAGAACATAACGGTGCAATCGAATTTTGATTTGGACGCTTAGTTCCGAAGATATGACCACTCAAAATTTCTAAATTTTAATTTTTTCCATTAGAAAAACGTTTAAGTTTCTTATTTACTGCGTCCCGATTATTATTCTACCCTTGCCTGAAAGCCCTTCAAAAATCGATTAAAATGATATACTTGGATTCAATATAGCCTAAAAACTCAAATATCTATCGAGGTTTGAATTTTGCAAAAATCTGGATTTTTGTAAACTTCTTCGAAAAACTTTTATACTATGCCGAAATTTGACAGACCAAGTCCGAAAACGTGAAGAGCAAAACAAAATACATCAGAAAATGGTCTGTTTGACAACCTAAAACGATTAATATTCTTGTGAGCAATAGATAAATGAAAAGGGTTATAAAAATTTTCACAAATTTTCGTCAAAATTGAAAATTCGAACTTTCTTGTTTGCACACTTAGGACTAGAATTTTACTACCGTACGAAAGCTATTGAAAAGTCGATTAACCTAGCCAATTTAGATTTGATAAGTTGTACAAACTCGAGAAGTTATGGGCTTTTGAAATTTGTAAAAATTTAAATTTTTGCAAACTTTTTCAAATTGCAAGAAATCTATCGCAATTATTAACTAACCGAGTGTGAAAATAGAATCAGGGCGACAAATTACATTAGAAAAAATTACTTTGATTGACTCATAGCGATTGGTTTCGATTTTAGCATTTTTGAAAATTTTAATCGATTGAGATAGAAAAAAAAATTCGAAAATTTGCCATTTTTGAAGGGCGTTTTATCACTTCATCCTAATCTGTCAGATTCGTAGAACATAACGGTGCAATCGAATTTTGATTTGGACGCTTAGTTCCGAAGATATGACCACTCAAAATCTCTAAATTTTAATTTCTTCCATTGGAAAATTGTTTAAGTTTCTTAATTACTGCGTCCCGATTATTATTCTACCCTTGCCTGAAAGCCCTTCAAAAATCGATTAAAATGATATACTTGGATTCAATATAGCCTAAAAACTCAAATATCTATCGAGGTTTGAATTTTGCAAAAATCTGGATTTTTGTAAACTTCTTCGAAAAACTTTTATACTATGCCGAAATTTGACAGACCAAGTCCGAAAACGTGAAGAGCAAAACAAAATACATCAGAAAATGGTCTGTTTGACAACCTAAAACGATTAATATTCTTGTGAGCAATAGATAAATAAAAAGGGTTATAAAAATTTTCTTAAATTTTCGTCAAAATTGAAAATTCGAACTTTCTTGTTTGCACACTTAGGACTAGAATTTTACTACCGTACAAAAGCTATTGAAAAGTCGATTAACCTAGCCAATTTAGATTTGATAAGTTGTACAAACTCGAGAAGTTATGGGCTTTTGAAATTTGTAAAAATTTAAATCTTTGCAAACTTTTTCAAATTGCAAGAAATCTATCGCAATTATTAACTAACCGAGTGTGAAAATAGAATCAGGGCGACAAATTACATTAGAAAAAATTACTTTGATTGACTCATAGCGATTGGTTTCGATTTTAGCATTTTTGAAAATTTTAATCGATTGAGATAGAAAAAATTTTTCGAAAATTTGCCATTTTCGAAGGGCGTTTTATCACTTCATCCTAATCTGTCAGATTCGTAGAACATAACGGTGCAATCGAATTTTGATTTGGACGCTTAGTTCCGAAGATATGACCACTCAAAATCTCTAAATTTTAATTTTTCCATTAGAAAAACGTTTAAGTTTCTTATTTACTGCGTCCGGATTATTATTCTACCCTTGCCTGAAAGCCCTTCCAAAATAGATTAAAATGATATACTTGGATTCAATATAGCCTAAAAACTCGAATATCTATCGAGATTTGAATTTTGCAAAAATCTGGATTTTTGTAAACTTCTTCGAAAAACTTTTATACTATGCCGAAATTTGACAGACCAAGTCCGAAAACGTGAAGAGCAAAACAAAATACATCAGAAAATGGTCTGTTTGACGACCTAAAACGATTAATATTCGTGTGAGCGATAGATAAATGAAAAGGGTTATAAAAATTTTCACAAATTTTCGTCAAAATTGAAAATTCGAACTTTCTTGTTTGCACACTTAGGACTAGAATTCTACTACCGTACGAAAGCTATTGAAAAGTCGATTAACCTAGCCAATTTAGATTTGATAAGTTGTACAAACTCGAGAAGTTATGGGCTTTTGAAATTTGTAAAAATTCAAATTTTTGCAAACTTTTTCAAATTGCAAGAAATCTATCGCAATTATTAACTAACCGAGTGTAAAAATAGAATCAGGGCGACAAATTACATTAGAAAAAATTACTTTGATTGACTCATAGCGATTGGTTTCGATTTTAGCATTTTTGAAAATTTTAATCGATTGAGATAGAAAAAATATTTCGAAAATTTGCCATTTTCGAAGGGCGTTTTATCACTTCATCCTAATCTGTCAGATTCGTAGAACATAACGGTGCAATCGAATTTTGATTTGGACGCTTAGTTCCGAAGATATGACCACTCAAAATCTCTAAATTTTAATTTTTCCATTAGAAAAACGTTTAAGTTTCTTATTTACTGCGTCCGGATTATTATTCTACCCTTGCCTGAAAGCCCTTCGAAAATCGATTAAAATGATATACTTGGATTCAATATAGCCTAAAAACTCAAATATCTATCGAGGTTTGAATTTTGCAAAAATCTGGATTTTTGTAAACTTCTTCGAAAAACTTTTATACTATGCCGAAATTTGACAGACCAAGTCCGAAAACGTGAAGAGCAAAACAAAATACATCAGAAAATGGTCTGTTTGACAACCTAAAACGATTAATATTCTTGTGAGCAATAGATAAATGAAAAGGGTTATAAAAATTTTCACAAATTTTCGTCAAAATTGAAAATTCGAACTTTCTTGTTTGCACACTTAGGACTAGAATTTTACTACCGTACGAAAGCTATTGAAAAGTCGATTAACCTAGCCAATTTAGATTTGATAAGTTGTACAAACTCGAGAAGTTATGGGCTTTTGAAATTTGTAAAAATTTAAATTTTTGCAAACTTTTTCAAATTGCAAGAAATCTATCGCAATTATTGACTAACCGAGTGTAAAAATAGAATCAGGGCGACAAATTACATTAGAAAAAATTACTTTGATTGACTCATAGCGATTGGCTTCGATTTTAGCATTTTTGAAAATTTTAATCGATTGAGATAGAAAAAATATTTCGAAAGTTTGCCATTTTTGAAGGGCGTTTTATCACTTCATCCTAATCTGTCAGATTCGTAGAACATAACGGTGCAATCGAATTTTGATTTGGACGCTTAGTTCCGAAGATATGACCACTCAAAATCTCTAAATTTTAATTTTTTCCATTAGAAAAACGTTTAAGTTTCTTATTTACTGCGTCCGGATTATTATTCTACCCTTGCCTGAAAGCCCTTCGAAAATCGATTAAAATGATATACTTGGATTCAATATAGCCTAAAAACTCAAATATCTATCGAGGTTTGAATTTTGCAAAAATCTGGATTTTTGTAAACTTCTTCGAAAAACTTTTATACTATGCCGAAATTTGACAGACCAAGTCCGAAAACGTGAAGAGCAAAACAAAATACATCAGAAAATGGTCTGTTTGACGACCTAAAACGATTAATATTCGTGTGAGCGATAGATAAATGAAAAGGGTTATAAAAATTTTCACAAATTTTCGTCAAAATTGAAAATTCGAACTTTCTTGTTTGCACACTTAGGACTAGAATTCTACTACCGTACGAAAGCTATTGAAAAGTCGATTAAGATAGCCAATTTAGATTTGATAAGTTGTACAAACTCGAGAAGTTATGGGCTTTTGAAATTTGTAAAAATTCAAATTTTTGCAAACTTTTTCAAATTGCAAGAAATCTATCGCAATTATTAACTAACCGAGTGTGAAAATAGAATCAGGGCGACAAATTACATTAGAAAAAATTACTTTGATTGACTCATAGCGATTGGTTTCGATTTTAGCATTTTTGAAAATTTTAATCGATTGAGATAGAAAAAATATTTCGAAAATTTGCCATTTTCGAAGGGCGTTTTATCACTTCATCCTAATCTGTCAGATTCGTAGAACATAACGGTGCAATCGAATTTTGATTTGGACGCTTAGTTCCGAAGATATGACCACTCAAAATCTCTAAATTTTAATTTTTCCATTAGAAAAACGTTTAAGTTTCTTATTTACTGCGTCCGGATTATTATTCTACCCTTGCCTGAAAGCCCTTCGAAAATCGATTAAAATGATATACTTGGATTCAATATAGCCTAAAAACTCAAATATCTATCGAGGTTTGAATTTTGCAAAAATCTGGATTTTTGTAAACTTCTTCGAAAAACTTTTATACTATGCCGAAATTTGACAGACCAAGTCCGAAAACGTGAAGAGCAAAACAAAATACATCAGAAAATGGTCTGTTTGACAACCTAAAACGATTAATATTCTTGTGAGCAATAGATAAATGAAAAGGGTTATAAAAATTTTCACAAATTTTCGTCAAAATTGAAAATTCGAACTTTCTTGTTTGCACACTTAGGACTAGAATTTTACTACCGTACGAAAGCTATTGAAAAGTCGATTAACCTAGCCAATTTAGATTTGATAAGTTGTACAAACTCGAGAAGTTATGGGCTTTTGAAATTTGTAAAAATTCAATTTTTGCAAACTTTTTCAAATTGCAAGAAATCTATCGCAATTATTAACTAACCGAGTGTAAAAATAGAATCAGGGCGACAAATTACATTAGAAAAAATTACTTTGATTGACTCATAGCGATTGGTTTCGATTTTAGCATTTTTGAAAATTTTAATCGATTGAGATAGAAATTTTTTTTCGAAAATTTGCCATTTTCGAAGGGCGTTTTATCACTTCACCCTAATCTGTCAGATTCGTAGAACATAACGGTGCAATCAAATTTTGATTTGGACGCTTAGTTCCGAAGATATGACCACTCAAAATCTCTAAATTTTAATTTTTTCCATTAGAAAAACGTTTAAGTTTCTTATTTACTGCGTCCGGATTATTATTCTACCCTTTCCTGAAAGCCCTTCGAAAATCGATTAAAATGATATACTTAAATTCAATATAGCCTAAAAACTCAAATATCTATCGAGGTTTGAATTTTGCAAAAATCTTGATTTTTGTAAACTTCTTCAAAAAACTTTTATACTATGCCGAAATTTGACAGACCAAGTCCGAAAACGTGAAGAGCAAAACAAAATACATCAGAAAATGGTCTGTTTGACGACCTAAAACGATTAATATTCGTGTGAGCAATAGATGAATGAAAAGGGTTATAAAAATTTTCACAAATTTTCGTCAAAATTGAAAATTCGAACTTTCTTGTTTGCACACTTAGGACTAGAATTTTACTACCGTACGAAAGCTATTGAAAAGTCGATTAACCTAGCCAATTTAGATTTGATAAGTTGTACAAACTCGAGAAGTTATGGGCTTTTGAAATTTGTAAAAATTCAAATTTTTGCAAACTTTTTCAAATTGCAAGAAATCTATCGCAATTATTAACTAACCGAGTGTAAAAATAGAATCAGGGCGACAAATTACATTAGAAAAAATTACTTTGATTGACTCATAGCGATTGGTTTCGATTTTCGCATTTTTGAAAATTTTAATCGATTGAGATAGAAAAAATTTTTCGAAAATTTGCCATTTTCGAAGGGCGTTTTATCACTTCATCCTAATCTGTCAGATTCGTAGAACATAACGGTGCAATCGAATTTTGATTTGGACGCTTAGTTCCGAAGATATGACCACTCAAAATCTCTAAATTTTAATTTTTTCCATTGGAAAATTGTTTAAGTTTCTTATTTACTGCGTCCGGATTATTATTCTACCCTTGCCTGAAAGCCCTTCGAAAATCGATTAAAATGATATACTTGGATTCAATATAGCCTAAAAACTCAAATATCTATCGAGGTTTGAATTTTGCAAAAATCTGGATTTTTGTAAACTTCTTCGAAAAACTTTTATACTATGCCGAAATTTGACAGACCAAGTCCGAAAACGTGAAGAGCAAAACAAAATACATCAGAAAATGGTCTGTTTGACGACCTAAAACGATTAATATTCGTGTGAGCAATAGATAAATGAAAAGGGTTATAAAAATTTTCACAAATTTTCGTCAAAATTGAAAATTCGAACTTTCTTGTTTGCACACTTAGGACTAGAATTCTACTACCGTACGAAAGCTATTGAAAAGTCGATTAACCTAGCCAATTTAGATTTGATAAGTTGTACAAACTCGAGAAGTTATGGGCTTTTGAAATTTGTAAAAATTTAAATTTTTGCAAACTTTTTCCAATTGCAAGAAATCTATCGCAATTATTGACTAACCGAGTGTAAAAATAGAATCAGGGCGACAAATTACATTAGAAAAAATTACTTTGATTGACTCATAGCGATTGGTTTCGATTTTAGCATTTTTGAAAATTTTAATCGATTGAGATAGAAAAAAAAATTCGAAAATTTGCCATTTTCGAAGGGCGTTTTATCACTTCATCCTAATCTGTCAGATTCGTAGAACATAACGGTGCAATCGAATTTTGATTTGGACGCTTAGTTCCGAAGATATGACCACTCAAAATCTCTAAATTTTAATTTTTTCCATTAGAAAAACGCTTAAGTTTCTTATTTACTGCGTCCGGATTATTATTCTACCCTTGCCTGAAAGCCCTTCGAAAATCGATTAAAATGATATACTTGGATTCAATATAGCCTAAAAACTCAAATATCTATCGAGGTTTGAATTTTGCAAAAATCTGGATTTTTGTAAACTTCTTCGAAAAACTTTTATACTATGCCGAAATTTGACAGACCAAGTCCGAAAACGTGAAGAGCAAAACAAAATACATCAGAAAATGGTCTGTTTGACAACCTAAAACGATTAATATTCTTGTGAGCAATAGATAAATGAAAAGGGTTATAAAAATTTTCACAAATTTTCGTCAAAATTGAAAATTCGAACTTTCTTGTTTGCACACTTAGGACTAGAATTTTACTACCGTACGAAAGCTATTGAAAAGTCGATTAACCTAGCCAATTTAGATTTGATAAGTTGTACAAACTCGAGAAGTTATGGGCTTTTGAAATTTGTAAAAATTTAAATTTTTGCAAACTTTTTCAAATTGCAAGAAATCTATCGCAATTATTGACTAACCGAGTGTAAAAATAGAATCAGGGCGACAAATTACATTAGAAAAAATTACTTTGATTGACTCATAGCGATTGGCTTCGATTTTAGCATTTTTGAAAATTTTAATCGATTGAGATAGAAAAAATATTTCGAAAGTTTGCCATTTTTGAAGGGCGTTTTATCACTTCATCCTAATCTGTCAGATTCGTAGAACATAACGGTGCAATCGAATTTTGATTTGGACGCTTAGTTCCGAAGATATGACCACTCAAAATCTCTAAATTTTAATTTTTCCATTAGAAAAACGTTTAAGTTTCTTATTTACTGCGTCCGGATTATTATTCTACCCTTGCCTGAAAGCCCTTCCAAAATCGATTAAAATGATATACTTGGATTCAATATAGCCTAAAAACTCGAATATCTATCGAGGTTTGAATTTTGCAAAAATCTGGATTTTTGTAAACTTCTTCGAAAAACTTTTATACTATGCCGAAATTTGACAGACCAAGTCCGAAAACGTGAAGAGCAAAACAAAATACATCAGAAAATGGTCTGTTTGACGACCTAAAACGATTAATATTCGTGTGAGCGATAGATAAATGAAAAGGGTTATAAAAATTTTCACAAATTTTCGTCAAAATTGAAAATTCGAACTTTCTTGTTTGCACACTTAGGACTAGAATTCTACTACCGTACGAAAGCTATTGAAAAGTCGATTAACCTAGCCAATTTAGATTTGATAAGTTGTACAAACTCGAGAAGTTATGGGCTTTTGAAATTTGTAAAAATTCAAATTTTTGCAAACTTTTTCAAATTGCAAGAAATCTATCGCAATTATTAACTAACCGAGTGTGAAAATAGAATCAGGGCGACAAATTACATTAGAAAAAATTACTTTGATTGACTCATAGCGATTGGTTTCGATTTTAGCATTTTTGAAAATTTTAATCGATTGAGATAGAAAAAATTTTTCGAAAATTTGCCATTTTCGAAGGGCGTTTTATCACTTCATCCTAATCTGTCAGATTCGTAGAACATAACGGTGCAATCGAATTTTGATTTGGACGCTTAGTTCCGAAGATATGACCACTCAAAATCTCTAAATTTTAATTTTTTCCATTAGAAAAACGTTTAAGTTTCTTATTTACTGCGTCCGGATTATTATTCTACCCTTGCCTGAAAGCCCTTCGAAAATCGATTAAAATGATATACTTGGATTCAATATAGCCTTAAAACTCAAATATCCATCGAGGTTTGAATTTTGCAAAAATCTGGATTTTTGTAAACTTCTTCGAAAAACTTTTATACTATGCCGAAATTTGACAGACCAAGTCCGAAAACGTGAAGAGCAAAACAAAATACATCAGAAAATGGTCTGTTTAACGACCTAAAACGATTAATATTCGTGTGAGCAATAGATAAATGAAAAGGGTTATAAGAATTTTCACAAATTTTCGTCAAAATTGAAAATTCGAACTTTCTTGTTTGCACACTTAGGACTAGAATTTTACTACCGTACGAAAGCTATTGAAAAGTCGATTAACCTAGCCAATTTAGATTTGATAAGTTGTACAAACTCGAGAAGTTATGGGCCTTTGAAATTTGTAAAAATTTAAATTTTTGCAAATTCTTTCCAATTGCAAGAAATCTATCGCAATTATTGACTAACCGAGTGTAAAAATAGAATCAGGGCGACAAATTACATTAGAAAAAATTACTTTGATTGATTCATAGCGATTGGTTTCGATTTTAGCATTTTTGAAAATTTTAATCGATTGAGATAGAAAAAAAATTTCGAAAATTTGCCATTTTCGAAGGGCGTTTTATCATTTCATCCTAATCTGTCAGATTCGTATAACATAACGGTGCAATCGGATTTTGATTTGGACGCTTAGTTCCGAAGATATGACGACTCAAAATCTCTAAATTTTAATTTTTTCCATTAGAAAATTGTTTAAGTTTCTTATTTACTGCGTCCGGATTATTATTCTACCCTTGCCTGAAAGCCCTTCGAAAATCGATTAAAATGATATACTTGGATTGAATATTGCCTAAAAACTCGAATATCTATCGAGGTTTGAATTTTGCAAAAATCTGGATTTTTGTAAACTTCTTCGAAAAACTTTTATACTATGCCGAAATTTGACAGACCAAGTCCGAAAACGTGAAGAGCAAAACAGAATACATCAGAAAATGGTCTGTTTAACGACCTAAAACCGATAATATTCGTGTGAGCAATAGATAAATGAAAAGGGTTATAAAAATTTTCACAAATTTTCGTCAAAATTGAAAATTCGAACTTTCTTGTTTGCACACTTAGGACTAGAATTTTACTACCGTACGAAAGCTATTGAAAAGTCGATTAACCTAGCCAATTTAGATTTGATAAGTTGTACAAACTCGAGAAGTTATGGGCCTTTGAAATTTGTAAATATTTAAATTTTTGCAAATTCTTTCCAATTGCAAGAAATCTATCGCAATTATTGACTAACAGAGTGTAAAAATAGATTCAGGGCGACAAATTACATTAGAAAAAATTACTTTGATTGATTCATAGCGATTGGTTTCGATTTTAGCATTTTTGAAAATTTTAATCGATTGAGATAGAAAAAAAATTTCGAAAATTTGCCATTTTCGAAGGGCGTTTTATCATTTCATCCTAATCTGTCAGATTTGTATAACATAACGGTGCAATCGGATTTTGAGTTGGACGCTTAGTTCCGAAGATATGACCACTCAAAATCTCTAAATTTTAATTTTTTCCATTAAAAAATTGTTTAAGTTTCTTATTTACTGCGTCCGGATTATTATTCTACCCTTGCCTGAAAGCCCTTCGAAAATCGATTAAAATGATATACTTGGATTGAATATAGCCTAAAAACTCGAATATCTATCGAGGTTTGAACTTTGCAAAAATCTTGATTTTTGTAAACTTCTTCGAAAAACTTTTATACTATGCCGAAATTTGACAGACCAAGTCCGAAAACGTGAAGAGCAAAACAGAATACATCAGAAAATGGTCTCTTTAACGACCTAAAACCGATAATATTCGTGTGAGCAATAGATAAATGAAAAGGGTTATAAAAATTTTCACAAATTTTCGTCAAAATTGAAAATTCGAACTTTCTTGTTTGCACACTTAGGACTAGAATTTTACTACCGTACGAAAGCTATTGAAAAGTCGATTAACCTAGCCAATTTAGATTTGATAAGTTGTACAAACTCGAGAAGTTATGGGCCTTTGAAATTTGTAAAAATTTAAATTTTTGCAAATTCTTTCCAATTGCAAGAAATCTATCGCAATTATTGACTAACCGAGTGTAAAAATAGAATCAGGTCGATAAATTACATTAGCAAAAATTACTTTGATTCATTCATAGCGATTGGTTTCGATTTTAGCATTTTTGAAAATTTTAATCGATTGAGATAGAAAAATAATTTCGAAAATCTGCCATATTCGAAGGGCGTTTTATCATTTCATCCTAATCTGTCAGATTCGTATAACATAACGGTGCAATCGGATTTTGATTTGGACGCTTAGTTCCGAAGATATGACCACTCAAAATCTCTAAATTTTAATTTTTTCCATTGGAAAATTGTTTAAGTTTCTTATTTACTGCGTCCGGATTATTATTCTACCCTTGCCTGAAAGCCCTTCGAAAATCGATTAAAATGATATACTTGGATTGAATATAGCCTAAAAACTCGAATATCTATCGAGGTTTGAATTTTGCAAAAATCTGGATTTTTGTAAACTTCTTCGAAAAATTTTATACTATGCCGAAATTTGACAGACCAAGTCCGAAAACGTGAAGAGCAAAACAAAATACATCAGAAAATGGTCTGTTTAACGACCTAAAACGATTAATATTCGTGTGAGCAATAGATAAATGAAAAGGGTTATAAAAATTTTCACAAATTTTCGTCAAAATTGAAAATTCGAACTTTCTTGTTTGCACACTTAGGACTAGAATTTTACTACCGTACGAAAGCTATTGAAAAGTCGATTAACCTAGCCAATTTAGATTTGATAAGTTGTACAAACTCGAGAAGTTATGGGCCTTTGAAATTTGTAAAAATTTAAATTTTTGCAAATTCTTTCCAATTGCAAGAAATCTATCGCAATTATTGACTAACTGAGTGTGAAAATAGAATCAGGTCGACAAATTACATTAGAAAAAATTACTTTGATTGATTCATAGCGATTTGTTTCGATTTTAGCATTTTTGAAAATTTTAATCGATTGAGATAGAAAAATAATTTCGAAAATCTGCCATTTTCGAAGGGCGTTTTATCATTTCATCCTAATCTGTCAGATTCGTATAACATAACGGTGCAATTGGATTTTGATTTGGACGCTTAGTTCCGAAGATATGACCACTCAAAATCTCTAAATTTTAATTTTTTCCATTGGAAAATTGTTTAAGTTTCTTATTTACTGCGTCCGGATTATTATTCTACCTTTGCCTGAAAGCCCTTCGAAAATCGATTAAAATGATATACTTGGATTGAATATAGCCTAAAAACTCGAATATCTATCGAGGTTTGAATTTTGCAAAAATCTGGATTTTTGTAAACTTCTTCGAAAAACTTTTATACTATGCCGAAATTTGACAGACCAAGTCCGAAAACGTGAAGAGCAAAACAAAATACATCAGAAAATGGTCTGTTTAACGACCTAAAACGATTAATATTCGTGTGAGCAATAGATAAATGAAAAGGGTTATAAAAATTTTCACAAATTTTCGTCAAAATTGAAAATTCGAACTTTCTTGTTTGCACACTTAGGACTAGAATTTTACTACCGTACGAAAGCTATTGAAAAGTCGATTAACCTAGCCAATTTAGATTTGATAAGTTGTACAAACTCGAGAAGTTATGGGCCTTTGAAATTTGTAAAAATTTAAATTTTTGCAAATTCTTTCCAATTGCAAGAAATCTATCGCAATTATTGACTAACCGAGTGTAAAAATAGAATCAGGGCGACAAATTACATTAGAAAAAATTACTTTGATTGATTCATAGCGATTGGTTTCGATTTTAGCATTTTTGAAAATTTTAATCGATTGAGATAGAAAAAAAATTTCGAAAATTTGCCATTTTCGAAGGGCGTTTTATCGTTTCATCCTAATCTGTCAGATTCGTATAACATAACGGTGCAATCGGATTTTGATTTGGACGCTTAGTTCCGAAGATATGACCACTCAAAATCTCTAAATTTTAATTTTTTCCATTGGAAAATTGTTTAAGTTTCTTATTTACTGCGTCCGGATTATTATTCTACCCTTGCCTGAAAGCCCTTCGAAAATCGATTAAAATGATATACTTGGATTCAATATAGCCTAAAAACTCGAATATCTATCGATGTTTGAATTTTGCAAAAATCTGGATTTTTGTAAACTTCTTCGAAAAACTTTTATACTATGCCGAAATTTGACAGACCAAGTCCGAAAACATGGAAGAGCAAAACAAAATACATCAGAAAATGGTCTGTTTAACGACCTAAAACGATTAATATTCGTGTGAGCAATAGATAAATGAAAAGGGTTATAAGAATTTTCACAAATTTTCGTCAAAATTGAAAATTCGAACTTTCTTGTTTGCACACTTAGGACTAGAATTTTACTACCGTACGAAAGCTATTGAAAAGTCGATTAACCTAGCCAATTTAGATTTGATAAGTTGTACAAACTCGAGAAGTTATGGGCCTTTGAAATTTGTAAAAATTTAAATTTTTGCAAATTCTTTCCAATTGCAAGAAATCTATCGCAATTATTGACTAACCGAGTGTGAAAATAGAATCAGGTCGACAAATTACATTAGAAAAAATTACTTTGATTGATTCATAGCGATTGGTTTCGATTTTAGCATTTTTGAAAATTTTAATCGATTGAGATAGAAAAAAAATTTCGAAAATTTGCCATTTTCGAAGGGCGTTTTATCATTTCATCCTAATCTGTCAGATTCGTATAACATAACGGTGCAATCGAATTTTGATTTGGACGCTTAGTTCCGAAGATATAACCGCTCAAAATCTCCAAATTTTAATTTTTTCCATTAGAAAAACGTTTAAGTTTCTTATTTACTACGTCCGGATTATTATTCTACCCTTGCCTGAAAGCCCTTCGAAAATCGATTAAAATGATATACTTGGATTGAATATAGCCTAAAAACTCGAATATCTATCGAGGTTTGAATTTTTCAAAAATCTGGATTTTTGTAAACTTCTTCGAAAAACTTTTATACTATGCCGAAATTTGACAGACCAAGTCCGAAAACGTGAAGAGCAAAACAAAATACATCAGAAAATGGTCTGTTTAACGACCTAAAACGATTAATATTCGTGTGAGCAATAGATAAATGAAAAGGGTTATAAAAATTTTCACAAATTTTCGTCAAAATTGAAAATTCGAACTTTCTTGTTTGCACACTTAGGACTAGAATTTTACTACCGTACGAAAGCTATTGAAAAGTCGATTAACCTAGCCAATTTAGATTTGATAAGTTGTACAAACTCGAGAAGTTATGGGCCTTTGAAATTTGTAAAAATTTAAATTTTTGCAAATTCTTTCCAATTGCAAGAAATCTATGGCAATTATTGACTAACCGAGTGTAAAAATAGAATCAGGTCGACAAATTACATTAGAAAAAATTACTTTGATTGATTCATAGCGATTGGTTTCGATTTTAGCATTTTTGAAAATTTTAATCGATTGAGATAGAAAAAAAATTTCGAAAATTTGCCATTTTCGAAGGGCGTTTTATCATTTCATCCTAATCTGTCAGATTCGTATAACATAACGGTGCAATCGGATTTTGATTTGGACGCTTAGTTCCGAAGATATGACCACTCAAAATCTCTAAATTTTAATTTTTTCCATTGGAAAATTGTTTAAGTTTCTTATTTACTGCGTCCGGATTATTATTCTACCCTTGCCTGAAAGCCCTTCGAAAATCGATTAAAATGATATACTTGGATTCAATATAGCCTAAAAACTCGAATATCTATCGATGTTTGAATTTTGCAAAAATCTGGATTTTTGTAAACTTCTTCGAAAAACTTTTATACTATGCCGAAATTTGACAGACCAAGTCCGAAAACATGGAAGAGCAAAACAAAATACATCAGAAAATGGTCTGTTTAACGACCTAAAACGATTAATATTCGTGTGAGCAATAGATAAATGAAAAAGGTTATAAGAATTTTCACAAATTTTCGTCAAAATTGAAAATTCGAACTTTCTTGTTTGCACACTTAGGACTAGAATCTTACTACCGTACGAAAGCTATTGAAAAGTCGATTAACCTAGCCAATTTAGATTTGATAAGTTGTACAAACTCGAGAAGTTATGGGCCTTTGAAATTTGTAAAAATTTAAATTTTTGCAAATTCTTTCCAATTGCAAGAAATCTATCGCAATTATTGACTAACCGAGTGTGAAAATAGAATCAGGTCGACAAATTACATTAGAAAAAATTACTTTGATTGATTCATAGCGATTGGTTTCGATTTTAGCATTTTTGAAAATTTTAATCGATTGAGATAGAAAAAAAATTTCGAAAATTTGCCATTTTCGAAGGGCGTTTTATCATTTCATCCTAATCTGTCAGATTCGTATAACATAACGGTGCAATCGAATTTTGATTTGGACGCTTAGTTCCGAAGATATAACCGCTCAAAATCTCCAAATTTTAATTTTTTCCATTAGAAAAACGTTTAAGTTTCTTATTTACTACGTCCGGATTATTATTCTACCCTTGCCTGAAAGCCCTTCGAAAATCGATTAAAATGATATACTTGGATTGAATATAGCCTAAAAACTCGAATATCTATCGAGGTTTGAACTTTGCAAAAATCTTGATTTTTGTAAACTTCTTCGAAAAACTTTTATACTATGCCGAAATTTGACAGACCAAGTCCGAAAACGTGAAGAGCAAAACAGAATACATCAGAAAATGGTCTCTTTAACGACCTAAAACCGATAATATTCGTGTGAGCAATAGATAAATGAAAAGGGTTATAAAAATTTTCACAAATTTTCGTCAAAATTGAAAATTCGAACTTTCTTGTTTGCACACTTAGGACTAGAATTTTACTACCGTACGAAAGCTATTGAAAAGTCGATTAACCTAGCCAATTTAGATTTGATAAGTTGTACAAACTCGAGAAGTTATGGGCCTTTGAAATTTGTAAAAATTTAAATTTTTGCAAATTCTTTCCAATTGCAAGAAATCTATCGCAATTATTGACTAACCGAGTGTAAAAATAGAATCAGGTCGATAAATTACATTAGCAAAAATTACTTTGATTCATTCATAGCGATTGGTTTCGATTTTAGCATTTTTGAAAATTTTAATCGATTGAGATAGAAAAATAATTTCGAAAATCTGCCATATTCGAAGGGCGTTTTATCATTTCATCCTAATCTGTCAGATTCGTATAACATAACGGTGCAATCGGATTTTGATTTGGACGCTTAGTTCCGAAGATATGACCACTCAAAATCTCTAAATTTTAATTTTTTCCATTGGAAAATTGTTTAAGTTTCTTATTTACTGCGTCCGGATTATTATTCTACCCTTGCCTGAAAGCCCTTCGAAAATCGATTAAAATGATATACTTGGATTCAATATAGCCTAAAAACTCGAATATCTATCGAGGTTTGAATTTTGCAAAAATCTGGATTTTTGTAAACTTCTTCGAAAAATTTTATACTATGCCGAAATTTGACAGACCAAGTCCGAAAACGTGAAGAGCAAAACAAAATACATCAGAAAATGGTCTGTTTAACGACCTAAAACGATTAATATTCGTGTGAGCAATAGATAAATGAAAAGGGTTATAAAAATTTTCACAAATTTTCGTCAAAATTGAAAATTCGAACTTTCTTGTTTGCACACTTAGGACTAGAATTTTACTACCGTACGAAAGCTATTGAAAAGTCGATTAACCTAGCCAATTTAGATTTGATAAGTTGTACAAACTCGAGAAGTTATGGGCTTTTGAAATTTGTAAAAATTTAAATTTTTGCAAATTCTTTCCAATTGCAAGAAATCTATCGCAATTATTGACTAACTGAGTGTGAGAATAGAATCAGGTCGACAAATTACATTAAAAAAAATTACTTTGATTGATTCATAGCGATTTGTTTCGATTTTAGCATTTTTGAAAATTTTAATCGATTGAGATAGAAAAATAATTTCGAAAATCTGCCATTTTCGAAGGGCGTTTTATCATTTCATCCTAATCTGTCAGATTCGTATAACATAACGGTGCAATCGGATTTTGATTTGGACGCTTAGTTCCGAAGATATGACCACTCAAAATCTCTAAATTTTAATTTTTTCCATTGGAAAATTGTTTAAGTTTCTTATTTACTGCGTCCGGATTATTATTCTACCTTTGCCTGAAAGCCCTTCGAAAATCGATTAAAATGATATACTTGGATTGAATATAGCCTAAAAACTCGAATATCTATCGAGGTTTGAATTTTGCAAAAATCTGGATTTTTGTAAACTTCTTCGAAAAACTTTTATACTATGCCGAAATTTGACAGACCAAGTCCGAAAACGTGAAGAGCAAAACAAAATACATCAGAAAATGGTCTGTTTAACGACCTAAAACGATTAATATTCGTGTGAGCAATAGATAAATGAAAAGGGTTATAAGAATTTTCACAAATTTTCGTCAAAATTGAAAATTCGAACTTTCTTGTTTGCACACTTAGGACTAGAATTTTACTACCGTACGAAAGCTATTGAAAAGTCGATTAACCTAGCCAATTTAGATTTGATAAGTTGTACAAACTCGAGAAGTTATGGGCCTTTGAAATTTGTAAAAATTTAAATTTTTGCAAATTCTTTCCAATTGCAAGAAATCTATCGCAATTATTGACTAACCGAGTGTAAAAATAGAATCAGGGCGACAAATTACATTAGAAAAAATTACTTTGATTGATTCATAGCGATTGGTTTCGATTTTAGCATTTTTGAAAATTTTAATCGATTGAGATAGAAAAAAAATTTCGAAAATTTGCCATTTTCGAAGGGCGTTTTATCGTTTCATCCTAATCTGTCAGATTCGTATAACATAACGGTGCAATCGGATTTTGATTTGGACGCTTAGTTCCGAAGATATGACCACTCAAAATCTCTAAATTTTAATTTTTTCCATTGGAAAATTGTTTAAGTTTCTTATTTACTGCGTCCGGATTATTATTCTACCCTTGCCTGAAAGCCCTTCGAAAATCGATTAAAATGATATACTTGGATTCAATATAGCCTAAAAACTCGAATATCTATCGATGTTTGAATTTTGCAAAAATCTGGATTTTTGTAAACTTCTTCGAAAAACTTTTATACTATGCCGAAATTTGACAGACCAAGTCCGAAAACATGGAAGAGCAAAACAAAATACATCAGAAAATGGTCTGTTTAACGACCTAAAACGATTAATATTCGTGTGAGCAATAGATAAATGAAAAAGGTTATAAGAATTTTCACAAATTTTCGTCAAAATTGAAAATTCGAACTTTCTTGTTTGCACACTTAGGACTAGAATCTTACTACCGTACGAAAGCTATTGAAAAGTCGATTAACCTAGCCAATTTAGATTTGATAAGTTGTACAAACTCGAGAAGTTATGGGCCTTTGAAATTTGTAAAAATTTAAATTTTTGCAAATTCTTTCCAATTGCAAGAAATCTATCGCAATTATTGACTAACCGAGTGTAAAAATAGAATCAGGGCGACAAATTACATTAGAAAAAATTACTTTGATTGATTCATAGCGATTGGTTTCGATTTTAGCATTTTTGAAAATTTTAATCGATTGAGATAGAAAAAAAATTTCGAAAATTTGCCATTTTCGAAGGGCGTTTTATCATTTCATCCTAATCTGTCAGATTCGTATAACATAACGGTGCAATCGGATTTTGATTTGGACGCTTAGTTCCGAAGATATGACCACTCAAAATCTCTAAATTTTAATTTTTTCCATTGGAAAATTGTTTAAGTTTCTTATTTACTGCGTCCGGATTATTATTCTACCCTTGCCTGAAAGCCCTTCGAAAATCGATTAAAATGATATACTTGGATTGAATATAGCCTAAAAACTCGAATATCTATCGAGGTTTGAATTTTGCAAAAATCTGGATTTTTGTAAACTTCTTCGAAAAACTTTTATACTATGCCGAAATTTGACAGACCAAGTCCGAAAACGTGAAGAGCAAAACAAAATACATCAGAAAATGGTCTGTTTAACGACCTAAAACGATTAATATTCGTGTGAGCAATAGATAAATGAAAAGGGTTATAAAAATTTTCACAAATTTTCGTCAAAATTGAAAATTCGAACTTTCTTGTTTGCACACTTAGGACTAGAATTTTACTACCGTACGAAAGCTATTGAAAAGTCGATTAACCTAGCCAATTTAGATTTGATAAGTTGTACAAACTCGAGAAGTTATGGGCCTTTGAAATTTGTAAAAATTTAAATTTTTGCAAATTCTTTCCAATTGCAAGAAATCTATGGCAATTATTGACTAACCGAGTGTAAAAATAGAATCAGGGCGACAAATTACATTAGAAAAAATTACTTTGATTGATTCATAGCGATTGGTTTCGATTTTAGCATTTTTGAAAATTTTAATCGATTGAGATAGAAAAAAAATTTCGAAAATTTGCCATTTTCGAAGGGCGTTTTATCATTTCATCCTAATCTGTCAGATTCGTATAACATAACGGTGCAATCGGATTTTGATTTGGACGCTTAGTTCCGAAGATATGACCACTCAAAATCTCTAAATTTTAATTTTTTCCATTGGAAAATTGTTTAAGTTTCTTATTTACTGCGTCCGGATTATTATTCTACCCTTGCCTGAAAGCCCTTCGAAAATCGATTAAAATGATATACTTGGATTGAATATAGCCTAAAAACTCGAATATCTATCGAGGTTTGAATTTTGCAAAAATCTGGATTTTTGTAAACTTCTTCGAAAAACTTTTATACTATGCCGAAATTTGACAGACCAAGTCCGAAAACGTGAAGAGCAAAACAAAATACATCAGAAAATGGTCTGTTTAACGACCTAAAACGATTAATATTCGTGTGAGCAATAGATAAATGAAAAGGGTTATAAAAATTTTCACAAATTTTCGTCAAAATTGAAAATTCGAACTTTCTTGTTTGCACACTTAGGACTAGAATTTTACTACCGTACGAAAGCTATTGAAAAGTCGAATAACCTAGCCAATTTAGATTTGATAAGTTGTACAAACTCGAGAAGTTATGGGCCTTTGAAATTTGTAAAAATTTAAATTTTTGCAAATTCTTTCCAATTGCAAGAAATCTATCGCAATTATTGACTAACCGAGTGTAAAAATAGAATCAGGGCGACAAATTACATTAGAAAAAATTACTTTGATTGATTCATAGCGATTGGTTTCGATTTTAGCATTTTTGAAAATTTTAATCGATTGAGATAGAAAAAAAATTTCGAAAATTTGCCATTTTCGAAGGGCGTTTTATCATTTCATCCTAATCTGTCAGATTCGTATAACATAACGGTGCAATCGGATTTTGATTTGGACGCTTAGTTCCGAAGATATGACCACTCAAAATCTCTAAATTTTAATTTTTTCCATTAGAAAAACGTTTAAGTTTCTTATTTACTACGTCCGGATTATTATTCTACCCTTGCCTGAAAGCCCTTCGAAAATTGATTAAAAAGATATACTTGGATTCAATATAGCCTAAAAACTCGAATATCTATCGAGGTTTGAATTTTGCAAAAATCTGGATTTTTGTAAACTTCTTTGAAAAACTTTTATACTATGCCGAAATTTGACAGACCAAGTCCGAAAACGTGAAGAGCAAAACAAAATACATCAGAAAATGGTCTGTTTGACGACCTAAAACGATTAATATTCGTGTGAGCAATAGATAAATGAAAAGGGTTATAAAAATTTTCACAAATTTTCGTCAAAATTGAAAATTCGAACTTTCTTGTTTGCACACTTAGGACTAGAATTTTACTACCGTACGAAGGCTATCAAAATTTCGATTAAATTTGTTAATTTGCATTTGATAAGTTTCACATACTTAAGAAGTTATGGCCCTTTGAAATTTGCAAAAAAAATTGATTTTTTTTTCAATTAAAGCAAACCTATCCTGATGATTGACTAAGCAAGTTTAGAAATAGAAGCGGAGCGACAAATTACATTAAAATAATTTATTTTAATTGGCTTAGAACGCTTGGTTTCAAATTTATTATTTTTGAAAATTTTAATCGATTTATGTATGTAAGAAATTATACGATATTTCTATATTCGAAATATCTTGAAAATCGTAAGATTTTTGTGGGTTCTGTCAGATTCGTATAACATAACGGTGCAATCGGATTTTGATTTGGACGCTTAGTTCCGAAGATATGACCACTCAAAATCTCTAAATTTTAATTTTTTCCATTGGAAAATTGTTTAAGTTTCTTATTTACTGCGTCCGGATTATTATTCTACCCTTGCCTGAAAGCCCTTCGAAAATCGATTAAAATGATATACTTGGATTGAATATAGCCTAAAAACTCGAATATCTATCGAGGTTTGAATTTTGCAAAAATCTGGATTTTTGTAAACTTCTTCGAAAAATTTTATACTATGCCGAAATTTGACAGACCAAGTCCGAAAACGTGAAGAGCAAAACAAAATACATCAGAAAATGGTCTGTTTAACGACCTAAAACGATTAATATTCGTGTGAGCAATAGATAAATGAAAAGGGTTATAAAAATTTTCACAAATTTTCGTCAAAATTGAAAATTCGAACTTTCTTGTTTGCACACTTAGGACTAGAATTTTACTACCGTACGAAAGCTATTGAAAAGTCGATTAACCTAGCCAATTTAGATTTGATAAGTTGTACAAACTCGAGAAGTTATGGGCTTTTGAAATTTGTAAAAATTTAAATTTTTGCAAATTCTTTCCAATTGCAAGAAATCTATCGCAATTATTGACTAACTGAGTGTGAGAATAGAATCAGGTCGACAAATTACATTAAAAAAAATTACTTTGATTGATTCATAGCGATTTGTTTCGATTTTAGCATTTTTGAAAATTTTAATCGATTGAGATAGAAAAATAATTTCGAAAATCTGCCATTTTCGAAGGGCGTTTTATCATTTCATCCTAATCTGTCAGATTCGTATAACATAACGGTGCAATTGGATTTTGATTTGGACGCTTAGTTCCGAAGATATGACCACTCAAAATCTCTAAATTTTAATTTTTTCCATTGGAAAATTGTTTAAGTTTCTTATTTACTGCGTCCGGATTATTATTCTACCTTTGCCTGAAAGCCCTTCGAAAATCGATTAAAATGATATACTTGGATTGAATATAGCCTAAAAACTCGAATATCTATCGAGGTTTGAATTTTGCAAAAATCTGGATTTTTGTAAACTTCTTCGAAAAACTTTTATACTATGCCGAAATTTGACAGACCAAGTCCGAAAACGTGAAGAGCAAAACAAAATACATCAGAAAATGGTCTGTTTAACGACCTAAAACGATTAATATTCGTGTGAGCAATAGATAAATGAAAAGGGTTATAAGAATTTTCACAAATTTTCGTCAAAATTGAAAATTCGAACTTTCTTGTTTGCACACTTAGGACTAGAATTTTACTACCGTACGAAAGCTATTGAAAAGTCGATTAACCTAGCCAATTTAGATTTGATAAGTTGTACAAACTCGAGAAGTTATGGGCCTTTGAAATTTGTAAAAATTTAAATTTTTGCAAATTCTTTCCAATTGCAAGAAATCTATCGCAATTATTGACTAACCGAGTGTGAAAATAGAATCAGGTCGACAAATTACATTAGAAAAAATTACTTTGATTGATTCATAGCGATTGGTTTCGATTTTAGCATTTTTGAAAATTTTAATCGATTGAGATAGAAAAAAAATTTCGAAAATTTGCCATTTTCGAAGGGGCGTTTTATCGTTTCATCCTAATCTGTCAGATTCGTATAACATAACGGTGCAATCGGATTTTGATTTGGACGCTTAGTTCCGAAGATATGACCACTCAAAATCTCTAAATTTTAATTTTTTCCATTGGAAAATTGTTTAAGTTTCTTATTTACTGCGTCCGGATTATTATTCTACCCTTGCCTGAAAGCCCTTCGAAAATCGATTAAAATGATATACTTGGATTCAATATAGCCTAAAAACTCGAATATCTATCGATGTTTGAATTTTGCAAAAATCTGGATTTTTGTAAACTTCTTCGAAAAACTTTTATACTATGCCGAAATTTGACAGACCAAGTCCGAAAACATGGAAGAGCAAAACAAAATACATCAGAAAATGGTCTGTTTAACGACCTAAAACGATTAATATTCGTGTGAGCAATAGATAAATGAAAAAGGTTATAAGAATTTTCACAAATTTTCGTCAAAATTGAAAATTCGAACTTTCTTGTTTGCACACTTAGGACTAGAATCTTACTACCGTACGAAAGCTATTGAAAAGTCGATTAACCTAGCCAATTTAGATTTGATAAGTTGTACAAACTCGAGAAGTTATGGGCCTTTGAAATTTGTAAAAATTTAAATTTTTGCAAATTCTTTCCAATTGCAAGAAATCTATCGCAATTATTGACTAACCGAGTGTAAAAATAGAATCAGGGCGACAAATTACATTAGAAAAAATTACTTTGATTGATTCATAGCGATTGGTTTCGATTTTAGCATTTTTGAAAATTTTAATCGATTGAGATAGAAAAAAAATTTCGAAAATTTGCCATTTTCGAAGGGCGTTTTATCATTTCATCCTAATCTGTCAGATTCGTATAACATAACGGTGCAATCGGATTTTGATTTGGACGCTTAGTTCCGAAGATATGACCACTCAAAATCTCTAAATTTTAATTTTTTCCATTGGAAAATTGTTTAAGTTTCTTATTTACTGCGTCCGGATTATTATTCTACCCTTGCCTGAAAGCCCTTCGAAAATCGATTAAAATGATATACTTGGATTGAATATAGCCTAAAAACTCGAATATCTATCGAGGTTTGAATTTTGCAAAAATCTGGATTTTTGTAAACTTCTTCGAAAAACTTTTATACTATGCCGAAATTTGACAGACCAAGTCCGAAAACGTGAAGAGCAAAACAAAATACATCAGAAAATGGTCTGTTTAACGACCTAAAACGATTAATATTCGTGTGAGCAATAGATAAATGAAAAGGGTTATAAAAATTTTCACAAATTTTCGTCAAAATTGAAAATTCGAACTTTCTTGTTTGCACACTTAGGACTAGAATTTTACTACCGTACGAAAGCTATTGAAAAGTCGATTAACCTAGCCAATTTAGATTTGATAAGTTGTACAAACTCGAGAAGTTATGGGCCTTTGAAATTTGTAAAAATTTAAATTTTTGCAAATTCTTTCCAATTGCAAGAAATCTATCGCAATTATTGACTAACCGAGTGTAAAAATAGAATCAGGGCGACAAATTACATTAGAAAAAATTACTTTGATTGATTCATAGCGATTGGTTTCGATTTTAGCATTTTTGAAAATTTTAATCGATTGAGATAGAAAAAAAATTTCGAAAATTTGCCATTTTCGAAGGGCGTTTTATCATTTCATCCTAATCTGTCAGATTCGTATAACATAACGGTGCAATCGGATTTTGATTTGGACGCTTAGTTCCGAAGATATGACCACTCAAAATCTCTAAATTTTAATTTTTTCCATTGGAAAATTGTTTAAGTTTCTTATTTACTGCGTCCGGATTATTATTCTACCCTTGCCTGAAAGCCCTTCGAAAATCGATTAAAATGATATACTTGGATTGAATATAGCCTAAAAACTCGAATATCTATCGAGGTTTGAATTTTGCAAAAATCTGGATTTTTGTAAACTTCTTCGAAAAACTTTTATACTATGCCGAAATTTGACAGACCAAGTCCGAAAACGTGAAGAGCAAAACAAAATACATCAGAAAATGGTCTGTTTAACGACCTAAAACGATTAATATTCGTGTGAGCAATAGATAAATGAAAAGGGTTATAAAAATTTTCACAAATTTTCGTCAAAATTGAAAATTCGAACTTTCTTGTTTGCACACTTAGGACTAGAATTTTACTACCGTACGAAAGCTATTGAAAAGTCGAATAACCTAGCCAATTTAGATTTGATAAGTTGTACAAACTCGAGAAGTTATGGGCCTTTGAAATTTGTAAAAATTTAAATTTTTGCAAATTCTTTCCAATTGCAAGAAATCTATCGCAATTATTGACTAACCGAGTGTAAAAATAGAATCAGGGCGACAAATTACATTAGAAAAAATTACTTTGATTGATTCATAGCGATTGGTTTCGATTTTAGCATTTTTGAAAATTTTAATCGATTGAGATAGAAAAAAAATTTCGAAAATTTGCCATTTTCGAAGGGCGTTTTATCATTTCATCCTAATCTGTCAGATTCGTATAACATAACGGTGCAATCGGATTTTGATTTGGACGCTTAGTTCCGAAGATATGACCACTCAAAATCTCTAAATTTTAATTTTTTCCATTAGAAAAACGTTTAAGTTTCTTATTTACTACGTCCGGATTATTATTCTACCCTTGCCTGAAAGCCCTTCGAAAATTGATTAAAAAGATATACTTGGATTGAATATAGCCTAAAAACTCGAATATCTATCGAGGTTTGAATTTTGCAAAAATCTGGATTTTTGTAAACTTCTTCGAAAAACTTTTATACTATGCCGAAATTTGACAGACCAAGTCCGAAAACGTGAAGAGCAAAACAAAATACATCAGAAAATGGTCTGTTTGACGACCTAAAACGATTAATATTCGTGTGAGCAATAGATAAATGAAAAGGGTTATAAAAATTTTCACAAATTTTCGTCAAAATTGAAAATTCGAACTTTCTTGTTTGCACACTTAGGACTAGAATTTTACTACCGTACGAAGGCTATCAAAATTTCGATTAAATTTGTTAATTTGCATTTGATAAGTTTCACATACTTAAGAAGTTATGGCCCTTTGAAATTTGCAAAAAAAATTGATTTTTTTTTCAATTAAAGCAAACCTATCCTGATGATTGACTAAGCAAGTTTAGAAATAGAAGCGGAGCGACAAATTACATTAAAATAATTTATTTTAATTGGCTTAGAACGCTTGGTTTCAAATTTATTATTTTTGAAAATTTTAATCGATTTATGTATGTAAGAAATTATACGATATTTCTATATTCGAAATATCTTGAAAATCGTAAGATTTTTGTGGGTTGAAACTTTTAAAATTATATGTGTTTTTAGAGACCTATTATTTAAGTGAACATACCATATGAAAAACGAGATCTACGAAGCAAGTTACATTAGAAATTGCTACTTTCGTTGTGGCAGAACCGCTTATTTCTATCTTGATATTTCTAAAATATTTCAACCATTTAGGTAGATAACTTTGGAAACTTTTGTTAGGCCAATCTAACGCAAAATTATATGATTCTATTTTAATGTCTAATGACCGTTCCCGAAAACCTAAACAAAAAATGCAAATAAAAGTTTTCTATGGTTCCTCAGAAGACAACCTGCGAATTTCAGCATCGACATGTTTAATCATACGAAACGATCGTATGTTGAGACGATCATTTTCAATTAACAATTTAAAGTTTATAACGATAGTAACCATTTTTTTATCAATACGCGAACGCTACTATTTACGAGTGTATACTAAAATGGACTCACCAGATCTTCCATCGACTGGAAAATCAAAGACAGCTGGACTCATCATCCATCCTTCCTTCTTCTTCGCCATTGTAGTTGGGACTTACTGAAATTAGAAAAAGCAGAAATTTTATTATTGATGTTGAGAAGAATTTTGCAACAAGTAAACAAAATCTATTATCGCTCGGTTATTGAATTGTCGAACCGCAAATTCTCACCCTTGATAGCAATTCCTGAAGCTGTCTCGTCAGCCATCAGAAACAAAGCACCACACTGAATCTTTACCATTTCACTTCACACAGTAACTACACTTACGAATTCCATCCTGGAAAACACTAATTGAATTAGATATGTGGTGGCAAATGAGATTTGCAAGACTAATTAATGACTTTGTTTAATCAAACAAGTATAACAAATAAAGTGTTTTTTTTTCTTGATACAAAAAAAATTGTATTAAACATACCTTCTGATAGATGTCTTTAGAAGCTGGTAGATTTTAAATTTCATTACAGGGTGCTTTGGAATTCTGAAAAGTTGATTTAATTTGTTATTTTGGATTAACATAAATCGAATCATTACTTACTTGGCAAGATTCCAATTATTAGAAATTCAGAGAATTTCAACCACAAAATTACGGGGACGACCAATCTTTCGGTTTGGAAACTGAAATCCATTTATAATATCATTGAGAGTGCAGTTTATCAAGAGCATCTCTAACAGTCAAGATTTGGATCCATAAAAGCTTTATAAGATTACAAAGATTTTGCCACTTTAGCAGGGATGATTTAAGTTTTCTGTAGGAAAACCCTAATTAACTTACAATTCCTGTAGTTAGATCGCGTCTAGTGTTAGACATTTTCAGAAATATTAAGAAAAAATGTTAACAAAACACCGGCAATTACGTAAAATATTAATATTTATTGTTTTTCATCCAACTGTGAGTTTACAAGCTACCCGTTTAGCTGACAGGTTGGTGAACTGATAAGCTAAACACGGTGCGAAAGAAGTAATTTTAAGCAGAGTTCGAGACGGTGATTAATCTGAGACTAACCCACTTGATTCTGGGGTGCATATGTTGAAGCAAAGCTAATAAACTCGGTGAAAATTAAGGAACCGATGTAAAGGAAGCAAGTTTATCGACATTTTCAATATCACGGCCTCCTGTTGGATTATTTGCAGTGTCCAGGTCCAGTCGTAGATTTAAGATTATTAAGATTAAACATTTAAAAAAAAGCTGACAATAAAATACTCATGAGTTTTTTTTAACCCGGCACACAGTCTCCCTGCTAATATTTTGTAAAACTAAATGAGTGCCAGCGGGATTTTAAAGAGAGCACTTTCCGGTAGCAAAGTTGAGTCAACCGACAGAAAAAGAGAACAGCAACAGTCAAAAAACTCTTTGATTATATGATAAGAATTTTTTACATAGGTATACCGAAGAATCGCCTTACAAAATTATCGAACCTAAATTAACCAACTTAAAGGTATTTTGTTTTTCCGGGAATGCTAATTAGTTCTGGTTACGTTGAAAAAAAGTGGTTAATTTGATGTCGTTCCTGCATGCATTAACACTAAAAAGCCATCGAATTGAGGCTCTTTCTTGTAAAAAATTTATAATCACGGGGCTCAAACATTAACTTAAAATTACAAGAAAATCAATTACTTACTTTATTTTTCAGTATTAGTTCAATGAGAGAGTGTTGAAATAGAAGAGAACTACCGTAACCACTGATCGACACTTGTAATACAAAAACACCCAAACATGGGACTAAAGTTTTTTTGTACAGTAACTTACACAATTTTCAAGTCTATTATATGTTCGGTTTTCGTAACAATTACAGTAATGCCAACCTATAAATTTTGATTTCTTCAAATCATGTACTGATTTTAACGTTTTAATTATTGCTTAATTATGATTATTATATTATGGTCATTACCGGGCTGCAGTACATTTGAAATTACCGCGACAACCGCGCCAATTTGCTCGAACTAAAATTTGAAGTTTGACATTTAACAAACAGTCAAACTCTTAACCTCACTTCTGAACGTATAATTAAAATTTGTTTTTCGTAGGGTGTAAAGCACCGAGATGGTAACGACACCGTTAAGCTAAATGTCTCAAAAGTTGTAATTCTTTTTGATTTCGCGGTAAGCTACTTTGCCTCCAGACTCTGCAATTTTAATGATTGCGTTTCTTTAGGAATTCAAATCCTTTTATCGAACTTTTTAGTGTTTAACAGTCTCGCAATGGTAACTACATCTTTTAAAATGAACACCTCATAATTTCACCTTTCAATTTTGGCTATTGAGATACTCCAGACAAAGTTTATATTTGGACACAACATGAATATATCCATCAAAACAATTATTTGTTTCTCAAACTCGTGGTATTTCTAGGAAAATGGCTAACAACAGTTTAGATGGGAAATTCTTCTTGATTCAAAATTCAAAATTACTCATTAATTTAACAGTTACATGTGTTCAAATAAGACATTCGGTTCTACCGCAATAAGTTTACTAATATCATCACTTTCAGAGCACTTTAATGGAAAATCATGAATTTAGAGTTAAATTCTTGTCATCCACATCATGTCCTCCAATCTCCAGTTGATGTCCACATCCCACAAATCTCCTTCCAGACTAGAAACACTTGAAGTACTACACTACATTTATTATTTATATGCGTCTGGCGTTTGTTATATACTCTTACATTAATAGCTTCGCAAAATCTAATTCAATTTTCGCAGGAAACACAAGAGACTTGGTGGAATTTCTGAGTTCTGTAGTTAAGAAGAAAGATGTGGCTTCTTCAAGGAAGAATTTTGTTCTTCTGCATCAACTTTTTTGCTATTACATTTAAGCTGTCTGTTGAAATAATCTCATATTTGGTTTTGTACGTTGAGTGAATAATATATTATTTACTCAACGGTTTTGTATTAGCCAAACTATTTGCAAGATTGATAAAATTTGTTTTAAAAGGCGCATTGTTAATGGTTCTAGCAGTCTACTCTATTCGGGCTTCTCTTTTAACTAGTTCAAGTTCATTTGCTTACATTCTGTTTTCACACTTACTTTTAAAAGTTACCTTTGTGGTTTAAACAAAATTTCAGTCCCAATGGTTATATAGATGAAGTAGTTACTAATTCTTGCTTTTATGATTTATGTTAATCATTTATTCGATATCTTTCTTTTAACAATATTGTTTGCTTGTCTTCTGTTAAAGAGCATACCTTTAACTGGTTAGTTCTTCTAGGATAGTTAATTAAAGCATGTTTTAAGCCCTGTGGCTTATTTATATGTTAGGATAGTCCCTTAGATTTTGTTAATTCTAGCTGTGTTATGTTTAGATTTTTTGATTTCCAATGAAATTCTATTTCTGATCATAGAAGACTTTTTATATTACAAAACATTTGCTTTTATAAATCTCACCCCGAAAGTTCTTTTTAGAAAATCACGTTCAACTTTATTGTAGTGTTAAGATTTGTTTTTAAAGCGTTAATTTAAATTCTTAGTTAGAAAGAGCCAAGATTGTATTGGATTCTTTTTCTTAAATAATTATTACTTTGATTTTGCTTTTAAATTTCAATATGTCTCCAAGGAGATAAAGCTGAATCCACAGGCACTATTCATTTCCCGCTAGCTATTACGGATTTTGAATAATTCATGAAGTTCCAATAAAAAAATTGTCAACCATGGTGTATTATTGGCTGCCTACATTTAGGATGACAACATTGAATTTTGGAAATTTTAAATACTACTCGGAAAAATCTGAAAGCCTCAATTCTTCATGGAAAATAATCACTAATCTTAATAATGTTAATAGATCAATGCTAGTTATTTCGGTTTAGAATATATTGACGTTTTGACATTAACCACCTTAAGATTGATATTTCAAAGAGTAAACGAGCTACAAGGCAACTGACTGCTCTCCGATGTTCAGAATTCAATTCTACACCTGTGTGCAAAGTTTCATCAAAATCTGGAGATAAAAATATTTTTGCTCAAAAAAGATGGAAGGTTATAGTCTTACGATTTCTTCGCCGAAAAGTCGAAAAAAATATTTTTTTCCTCCGATCTTCATGAAATTTGGCACACAGATTGAGAATTGAATTTTGAATTCATTTCTACTGGCAGTTCCTACATGTTTCGTACAGTTTCCGAATTATCGACCTAATAATTTTAAAAAGAAAATAATCAATTACTCGAAAAATTCGAAGTTTAGGAAAAAACTAATTACACTTTCCGATCTTGCGATTTTTTTCTATCCAACTTTTGTGGGATTTATATTTTTAGGATAAACTTTAAGAATCTCGAATATCTGTGAGGAGATCTTATCTAAAGTTTGCTACATGTGTTGTTAGGACCTATTCACATGAAACTTTGCACATACATTCAGAAATAAATTTGGAACTCAATTCTGCAAGTTGTTCCGAAATACTGGCGAAAGTTTTTCAATGATAGAACATCGAACTGCAAAAAATACATTTATTCATGACGTCTGAGGGGTAAGACATAAATAATTGCAGTAATAAATTTTGCGATTTTTTTCTATCGCTTTATGCAATTTCTATACTTTGGGAATAAACATTAAGAATTTCGGAAATTGTTTACAAAATTCAATTTACCCCCTGATGTACAGGCAGCACCACATACAGATCAGACTTTGACAGATAACCTCACTTTTCTATCTTTCTCAATTAGTTTATTTACTCATTAAGTCAACTGTTGTACGTGTTCAAAGAAGACATTTGGTTCTACCGCAATAAGTTTACTAATATCATCACTTTCAGAGCACTTTAATGGAAAATCATGAATTTAGAGTTAAATTCTTGTCATCCACATCATGTCCTCCAGTCTCCAGTTGATGTCCACATCCCACAAATCTCCTTCCAGAATAGAAACACTTGAAGTACTACACTACATTTATTATTTATATGCGTTTGGCGTTTGTTATACACGTTTGCATTAGTTGATGCGCAAAATCTAATTCAATGTTTGCAGGAAACACAAGAGATTAGGTGGAATTTCTGAGTTATGGAGTTAAGAAGAAAGATGTGGCTTCCTCTAGGAAGAATTTTGTTCTTCTCCATCAATTTTTTTGCTATTACATTTAAGCTGTCTGTTGAAGTAATTCCATATTTGGTTTTGTATTAGCCAAACTATTTGCAAGATTGGTAAAATTCGTTTTAAAAGGCGTATTGTCAACGGTTCTAGCAGTCTACTCTATTCAGACTTCTTTTTTAACCAAGTTCATTTGCTTACATTCTGTTTTCACTTAGTTTTAATAGTTACCCTTGTGGTTTAATCAAAATTTCAGTCCCAGTGGTTATTTAGATGAAGTAGTTACTAACTCTTGCTTTTATGATTTATGTTAATCACTTATTCAATTCAATATTTTTTAACTATGTTGTTTACTTGTCTTCTGTTTAAGAGCATACCATTCACTGATTAGTCCTTCTGAGATGGTTAATTAAACCATGTACAAAGGCCTGTGGCTTATTTATATGTTAGGATAGTCCCTTAGATTTTGTTAGTTCTAGCTGCGTTATGTTTAGATTTTTTTATTTCCAATGAAATTTTATTTGTGACCATAGAACACTTTTTTTTTACAAAACATTTGCTTTTATAAATCTCACCCCGATAGTTTTTTTTAGAAAATCACGTTCAACTTTATTGCAGTGTTAAGATTTGCTTTTAAAGCGTGAATTTACATTGTTAGGTAGAGAGAGCCAAGATCGTATTGGTTTCTTTTTCTTAAATAATTATTACTTTGATTTTGCTTTGAAATTTTAATATGTCCTCAAGGAGGTAAAGCTGAATCCACTGGCACTATTCATTTCCCGCTAGCTATTACGGTTTTTGAATTATTTATGAAGTTCCAATAAAAAAATTGTCAATCTCGGTGTATTATTGGTTGCCTACATTTAGGGTGACAACATTGAATTTTGGAAATTTTAAATACTACTCGGAAAAATCTGAAAACCTCAAATCTTCATCGAAAAAAATTACTGATCTTAAAAATGTTAATAGATTAATGCTAGTTATTTCGGTTCAAAAGATATTGCCGTTTTGACATTAACCACCTTAAGATCAAAATTTCAAAAAGTAAACGAGCTACAAAGCAACTGACTGCTCTCCGATGTTCAGAATTCAATTCTACACCCGTGTGCAAAGTTTCATCAAAATCTGGAGATAAAAATATTTTTGCTCAAAAAAGATGGAAGGTTATAGTCTTACGATTTCTTCGCCGAAAAGTTGAAAAAAATATTTTTTTCCTCCGATCATCATGAAATTTGGCACACAGATTGAGAATTGAATTTTGAATTCATTTCTACTGGCAGTTCCTACATGTTTCGTACAGTTTCCGAATTATCGACCTAATAATTTTAAAAAGAAAATAATCAATTACTCGAAGAATTCGAAGTTTAGGAAAAAACTAATTACACTTTCCGATCTTGCGATTTTTTTCTATCCAACTTTTGCGGGATTTATATTTTTAGGATAAACTTTAAGAATCTCGAATATCTGTGAGGAGATCTTATCTAAAGTTTGCTACATGTGTTGTTAGGACCTATTCACATGAAACTTTGCACATACATTCAGAATTAAATTTGAAACTCAATTCTGCAAGTTGTTCCGAAATACTGGCGAAAGTTTTTCAATGATAGAACATCGAACTGCAAAAAATACATTTATTCATGACGTCTGAGGGGTAAGACATAAATAATTGCAGTAATAAATTTTGCGATTTTTTTCTATCGTTTTATGCAATTTCTATACTTTGGGAATAAACATTAAGAATTTCGGAAATTGTTTACAAAATTCAATTTACCCCCTGATGTACAGGCAGCACCACATACAGATCAGACTTTGACAGATAACCTCACTTTTCTATCTTTCTCAATTAGTTTATTTACTCATTAAGTCAACTGTTGTACGTGTTCAAAGAAGACATTTGGTTCTACCGCAATAAGTTTACTAATATCATCACTTTCAGAGCACTTTAATGGAAAATCATGAATTTAGAGTTAAATTCTTGTCATCCACATCATGTCCTCCAGTCTCCAGTTGATGTCCACATCCCACAAATCTCCTTCCAGAATAGAAACACTTGAAGTACTACACTACATTTATTATTTATATGCGTTTGGCGTTTGTTATACACGTTTGCATTAGTTGATGCTCAAAATCTAATTCAATGTTTGCAGGAAACACAAGAGATTAGGTGGAATTTCTGAGTTATGGAGTTAAGAAGAAAGATGTGGCTTCCTCTAGGAAGAATTTTGTTCTTCTCCATCAATTTTTTTGCTATTACATTTAAGCTGTCTGTTGAAGTAATTCCATATTTGGTTTTGTATTAGCCAAACTATTTGCAAGATTGGTAAAATTCGTTTTAAAAGGCGTATTGTCAACGGTTCTAGCAGTCTACTCTATTCAGACTTCTTTTTTAACCAAGTTCATTTGCTTACATTCTGTTTTCACTTAGTTTTAATAGTTACCCTTGTGGTTTAATCAAAATTTCAGTCCCAGTGGTTATTTAGATGAAGTAGTTACTAACTCTTGCTTTTATGATTTATGTTAATCACTTATTCAATTCAATATTTTTTAACTATGTTGTTTACTTGTCTTCTGTTTAAGAGCATACCATTCACTGATTAGTCCTTCTGAGATGGTTAATTAAACCATGTACAAAGGCCTGTGGCTTATTTATATGTTAGGATAGTCCCTTAGATTTTGTTAGTTCTAGCTGCGTTATGTTTAGATTTTTTTATTTCCAATGAAATTTTATTTGTGACCATAGAACACTTTTTTTTTACAAAACATTTGCTTTTATAAATCTCACCCCGATAGTTTTTTTAAAAAAATCACGTTCAACTTTATTGCAGTGTTAAGATTTGCTTTTAAAGCGTTAATTTACATTGTTAGGTAGAGAGAGCCAAGATCGTATTGGTTTCTTTTTCTTAAATAATTATTACTTTGATTTTGCTTTGAAATTTTAATATGTCCTCAAGGAGGTAAAGCTGAATCCACTGGCACTATTCATTTCCCGCTAGCTATTACGGTTTTTGAATTATTTATGAAGTTCTAATAAAAAAATTGTCAATCACGGTGTATTATTGGTTGCCTACATTTAGGGTGACAACATTGAATTTTGGAAATTTTAAATACTACTCGGAAAAATCTGAAAACCTCAAATCTTCATCGAAAAAAATCACTGATCTTAAAAATGTTAATAGATTAATGCTAGTTATTTCGGTTCAAAAGATATTGCCGTTTTGACATTAACCACCTTAAGATCAAAATTTCAAAAAGTAAACGAGCTACAAAGCAACTGACTGCTCTCCGATGTTCAGAATTCAATTCTACACCCGTGTGCAAAGTTTCATCAAAATCTGGAGATAAAAATATTTTTGCTCAAAAAAGACGGAAGGTTATAGTCTTACGATTTCTTCGCCGAAAAGTTGAAAAAAATATTTTTTTCCTCCGATCATCATGAAATTTGGCACACAGATTGAGAATTGAATTTTGAATTCATTTCTACTGGCAGTTCCTACATGTTTCGTATAGTTTCCGAATTATCGACCTAAAAATTTTAAAAAGAAAATAATCAATTACTCGAAAAATTCGAAGTTTAGGAAAAATCTAATTACACTTTCCGATCTTGCGATTTTTTTCTATTCAACTTTTGCGGGATTTATATTTTTAAGATGCACTTAAAGAATCTCGAATATCTGTGAGGAGATCTTATCTAAAGTTTGCTACATGTGTTGTTAGGACCTATTCACATGAAACTTTGCACATACATTCAGAAATAAATTTGGAACTCAATTGTGCGTGAAGTTTTGAAAGGATGCTGGTAGTTTTTAAATGATGGAGCTGCGAACCCCAAAAAGTACAATTAGTCAACAAGTATGAGGGTTAGGACAAATATAATTACACTATTAGATTTAGCAGTATTTTTTCTATCTATTTATGCAATTTCTGTATTTTGGAAATAAATATTAAGAATTTCCAAAATAAAGTAGAAAAATTAAAAATAAAAAATGGAATGGGTGGGTACCTTTTCTTGAATAAACAGGGGTCAACTAACAAGAATATGCAGTTAGTTTTTCGATATCTCTTTTGGTTCTCGAGATATGGCAAGAAGAAGAATTAAAGATTAAAAAGTCGAGCGGGTACTTTTTCTTGAATAAACAGGGGTCAAGGAACAAGAATATGCAGTTAGTTCTTCGATAAGTCTCTTGGTTCTCGAGATATGGCTAAAAGAAGAATTAAAGATTAAAAAGTCGAGCGGGTACATTTTCTTGAAGAAAGAGGGGTCAAGGAACAAGAATATACAGTTAGTTTTACGATATGTCTTTTGGTTCTCGAGATATGGCAAGAAGAAGAATTAAAGATTAAAAAGTCGAGCGGGTACTTTTTCTTGAATAAACAGGGGTCAAGGAACAAGAATATGCAGTTAGTTTTTCGATATCTCTTTTGGTTCTCGAGATATGGCAAGAAGAAGAATTAAAGATTAAAAAGTCGAGCGGGTACTTTTTCTTGAATAAACGGGGGCCAAGGAACAAGAATATGCAGTTAGTTTTTCGATATCTCTTTTGGTTCTCGAGATATGGCAAGAAGAAGAATTAAAGATTAAAAAGTCGAGCGGGTACTTTTTCCTGAATAAACGGGGGTCAAGGAACAAGAATATGCAGTTAGTTTTTCCATATCTCTTTTAGTTCTCAAGATATGGCAAGAAGAAGAATTAAAGATTAAAAAGTCGAGCGGGTAATTTTTCTTGACTAAACAGGGGTCAAGGAACAAGAATATGCAGTTAGTTTTTCGATATCTCTTTTGGTTCTCGAGATATGGCAAGAAGAAGAATTAAAGATTAAAAAGTCGAGCGGGTACTTTTTCTTGAATAAACAGGGGTCAAGGAACAAGAATATGCAGTTAGTTTTTTGATATGTCTTTTGGTTCTCGAGATATGGCAAGAAGAAGAATTAAAGATTAAAAATAGTCGAGCCGGTACTTTTTCTTGAATAAACAGGGGTCAAGGAACAAGAATATGCAGTTAGTTTTTCGATATGTCTTTTGGTTCTCGAGATATGGCAAGAAGAAGAATTAAAGATTAAAAAGTCGAACGGGTACTTTTTCTTGAATAAACAGGGGTCAAGGAACAAGAATATGCAGTTAGTTTTTCGATATGTCTTTTGGTTCTCGAGATATGGCAAGAAGAAGAATTAAAGATTAAAAAGTCGAGCGGGTACTTTTTCTTGAATAAACAGGGGTCAAGGAACAAGAATATGCAGTTAGTTCTTCGATAAGTCTCTTGGTTCTCGAGATATGGCTAAAAGAAGAATTAAAGATTAAAAAGTCGAGCGGGTACATTTTCTTGAAAAAAGAGGGGTCAAGGAACAAGAATATACAGTTAGTTTTACGATATGTCTTTTGGTTCTCGAGATATGGCAAGAAGAAGAATTAAAGATTAAAAAGTCGAGCGGGTACTTTTCTTGAATAAACAGGGGTCAAGGAACAAGAATATGCAGTCAGTTTTTCGATATCTCTTTTGGTTCTCGAGATATGGCAAGAAGAAGAATTAAAGATTAAAAAGTCGAGCGGGTACTTTTTCTTGAATAAACGGGGGTCAAGGAACAAGAATATGCAGTTAGTTCTTCGATAAGTCTCTTGGTTCTCGAGATATGGCTAAAAGAAGAATTAAAGATTAAAAAGTCGAGCGGGTACATTTTCTTGAAAAAAGAGGGGTCAAGGAACAAGAATATGCAGTTAGTTCTTCGATAAGTCTCTTGGTTCTCGATATATGGCTAAAAGAAGAATTAAAGATTAAAAAGTCGAGCGGGTACATTTTCTTGAAAAAAGAGGGGTCAAGGAACAAGAATATACAGTTAGTTTTACGATATGTCTTTTGGTTCTCGAGATATGGCAAGAAGAAGAATTAAAGATTAAAAAGTCGAGCGGGTACTTTTTCTTGAATAAACAGGGGTCAAGGAACAAGAATATGCAGTTAGTTTTTCGATATCTCTTTTGGTTCTCGAGATATGGCAAGAAGAAGAATTAAAGATTAAAAAGTCGAGCGGGTACTTTTTCCTGAATAAACAGGGGTCAAGGAACAAGAATATGCAGTTAGTTTTTCCATATCTCTTTTAGTTTTCGAGATATGGCAAGAAGAAGAATTAAAGATTAAAATGTCGAGCGGGTAAATTTTCTTGACTAAACAGGTGTCAAGGAACAAGAATATGCAGTTAGTTTTTCGATATCTCTTTTGGTTCTCGAGATATGGCAAGAAGAAGAATTAAAGATTAAAAAGTCGAGCGGGTACTTTTTCCTGAATAAACAGGGGTCAAGGAACAAGAATATGCAGTTAGTTTTACGATATGTCTTTTGGTTCTCGAGATATGGCAAGAAGAATAATTAAAGATTAAAAAGTCGAGCGGGTACTTTTTCTTGAATAAACAGGGGTCAAGGAACAAGAATATGCAGTTAGTTTTTCCATATCTCTTTTAGTTTTCGAGATATGGCAAGAAGAAGAATTAAAGATTAAAATGTCGAGCGGGTACTTTTTCTTGAATAAACAGGGGTCAAGGAACAAGAATATGCAGTTAGTTTTTCCATATCTCTTTTAGTTTTCGAGATATGGCAAGAAGAAGAATTAAAGATTAAAATGTCGAGCGGGTAAATTTTCTTGACTAAACAGGTGTCAAGGAACAAGAAAATGCAGTTAGTTTTTCGATATCTCTTTTGGTTCTCGAGATATGGCAAGAAGAAGAATTAAAGATTAAAAAGTCGAGCGGGTACTTTTTCTTGAATAAACGGGGGTCAAGGAACAAGAATATGCAGTTAGTTTTTCGATATCTCTTTTGGTTCTCGAGATATGGCAAGAAGAAGAATTAAAGATTAAAAAGTCGAGCGGGTACTTTTTCCTGAATAAACAGGGGTCAAGGAACAAGAATATGCAGTTAGTTTTACGATATCTCTTTTGGTTCTCGAGATATGGCAAGAGGAAGAATTAAAGATTAAAAAGTCGAGCGGGTACTTTTTCCTGAATAAACAGGGGTCAAGGAACAAGAATATGCAGTCAGTTTTTCGATATCTCTTTTGGTTCTCGAGATATGGCAAGAAGAAGAATTAAAGATTAAAAAGTCGAGCGGGTACTTTTTCTTGACTAAACAGGGGTCAAGGAACAAGAATATGCAGTTAGTTTTTCGATATCTCTTTTGGTTCTCGAGATATGGCAAGAGGAAGAATTAAAGATTAAAAAGTCGAGCGGGTACTTTTTCCTGAATAAACAGGGGTCAAGGAACAAGAATATGCAGTTAGTTTTTCCATATCTCTTTTAGTCCTCGAGATATGGCAAGAAGAAGAATTAAAGATTAAAAAGTCGAGCGGGTAATTTTTCTTGACTAAACAGGGGTCAAGGAACAAGAATATGCAGTTAGTTTTTCGATATCTCTTTTGGTTCTCGATATATGGCAAGAAGAAGAATTAAAGATTAAAAAGTCGAGCGGGTACTTTTTCTTGACTAAACAGGGGTCAAGGAACAAGAATATACAGTTGGTTTTACGATATGTCTTTTGGTTCTCGAGATATGGCAAGAAGAAGAATTAAAGGTTAAAAAGTCGAGCGGGTACTTTTTCTTGAATAAACAGGGGTCAACTAACAAGAATATGCAGTTAGTTTTTCGATATCTCTTTTGGTTCTCGAGATATGGCAAGAAGAAGAATTAAAGATTAAAAAGTCGAGCGGGTACTTTTTCTTGGATAAACAGGGGTCAAGGAACAAGAATATGCAGTTAGTTTTTCGATATCTCTTTTGGTTCTTGAGATATGGCAAGAAGAAGAATTAAAGATTAAAAAGTCGAGCGGGTACTTTTTCCTGAATAAACAGGGGTCAAGGAACAAGAATATGCAGTTAGTTTTTCGATATCTCTTTTGGTTCTCGAGATATGGCAAGAAGAAGAATTAAAGATTAAAAGGTCGAGCGGGTACTTTTTCTTGAATAAACAGGGGTCAACTAACAAGAATATGCAGTTAGTTTTTCGATATCTCTTTTGGTTCTTGAGATATGGCAAGAAGAAGAATTAAAGATTAAAAAGTCGAGCGGGTACTTTTTCCTGAATAAACAGGGGTCAAGGAACAAGAATATGCAGTTAGTTTTTCGATATCTCTTTTGGTTCTCGAGATATGGCAAGAAGAAGAATTAAAGATTAAAAGGTCGAGCGGGTACTTTTTCTTGAATAAACAGGGGTCAACTAACAAGAATATGCAGTTAGTTTTTCGAT
Organism: Pyrochroa serraticornis; assembly: GCA_905333025.2. Classification (NCBI taxonomy): domain Eukaryota; kingdom Metazoa; phylum Arthropoda; class Insecta; order Coleoptera; family Pyrochroidae; genus Pyrochroa; species Pyrochroa serraticornis. Next base: position 37,056,774 of record HG995154.1, on the reverse strand, counting down.
ATCTCTTTGGTTCTCGAGATATGGCAAGAAGAAGAATTAAAGATTAAAGAGTCGAGCGGGTACTTTTTCTTGGATACACAGGGGTCAAGGAACAAGAATATGCAGTTAGTTTTTCGATTTGTCTTTTGGTTCTCGAGATATGGCAAGAAGAAGAATTAAAGATTAAAAAGTCGAGCGGGTACTTTTTCTTGAAAAAAGAGGGGTCAAGGAACAAGAATATACAGTTGGTTTTACGATATGTCTTTTGGTTCTCGAGATATGGCAAGAAGAAGAATTAAAGATTAAAAAGTCGAGCGGGTACTTTTTCTTGAATAAACAGGGGTCAACTAACAAGAATATGCAGTTAGTTTTTCGATATCTCTTTTGGTTCTCGAGATATGGCAAGAAGAAGAATTAAAGATTAAAGAGTCGAGCGGGTACTTTTTCTTGGATACACAGGGGTCAAGGAACAAGAATATGCAGTTAGTTTTTCGATTTGTCTTTTGGTTCTCGAGATATGGCAAGAAGAAGAATTAAAGATTAAAAAGTCGAGCGGGTACTTTTTCTTGAAAAAAGAGGGGTCAAGGAACAAGAATATACAGTTGGTTTTACGATATGTCTTTTGGTTCTCGAGATATGGCAAGAAGAAGAATTAAAGATTAAAAAGTCGAGCGGGTACTTTTTCTTGAATAAACAGGGGTCAACTAACAAGAATATGCAGTTAGTTTTTCGATATCTCTTTTGGTTCTCGAGATATGGCAAGAAGAAGAATTAAAGATTAAAGAGTCGAGCGGGTACTTTTTCTTGGATACACAGGGGTCAAGGAACAAGAATATGCAGTTAGTTTTTCGATTTGTCTTTTGGTTCTCGAGATATGGCAAGAAGAAGAATTAAAGATTAAAAAGTCGAGCGGGTACTTTTTCTTGAAAAAAGAGGGGTCAAGGAACAAGAATATACAGTTGGTTTTACGATATGTCTTTTGGTTCTCGAGATATGGCAAGAAGAAGAATTAAAGATTAAAAAGTCGAGCGGGTACTTTTTCTTGAATAAACAGGGGTCAAGAAACAAGAATATGCAGTTAGTTTTTGGATATCTCCTTTGGTAAATTGTCGAAAATTTGAGATTGCCGCGAAAACTGCGCCAGTTTGCTAGAACTAAAATTTGAAGTTTGAGATTTGACAGTCAATCTGTTAACCTCACTTCTGAAAGTTAAATTAAAATTTGTTTTCGGATCTTTCGTAGGGTGTAAAGCACCGAGATGATAACGACACCGTTAAACTGAATGTCTCAAAAATTGTAATTCTTTTTGATTTCGCGGTAAGCTACTTTGCCTCCAGACTCTGCAATTTTAATGATGTTTTCGTTTCTTTAGGAATTAAAATCCTTTTATTGAACTTTTTAGTGTTTAATAGTCTTGCAATGGTAACTACATCTTTTAAAATGAAGACCTCATAATTTCTCCTTTCAATTTCGGCTATTGAGATACTCCAGACAAAGTTTATATTTGGATGCAACATGAATATATCCATCAAAACAATTATTCGTTTCTCAAACTCGTGGTATTTCTAGGAAAATGGCTAACAACAGTTTAGATGGGAAATTCTTCTTGATTCAAAATTCAAAATTACTCATTAATTTAACAGTTACATGTGTTCAAATAAGACATTCGGTTCTACCGCAATAAGTTCACTAATATCATACTTTCAGAGCACTTTAATGGAAAATGTACAAAGGCCTGTGGCTTATTTATATGTTAGGATAGTCCCTTAGATTTTGTTAGTTCTAGCTGCGTTATGTTTAGATTTTTTTATTTCCAATGAAATTTTATTTGTGACCATAGAACACTTTTTTTTACAAAACATTTGCTTTTATAAATCTCACCCCGATAGTTTTTTTTAGAAAATCACGTTCAACTTTATTGCAGTGTTAAGATTTGCTTTTAAAGCGTTAATTTACATTGTTAGGTAGAGAGAGCCAAGATCGTATTGGTTTCCTTTTCTTAAATAATTATTACTTTGATTTTGCTTTGAAATTTTAATATGTCCTCAAGGAGGTAAAGCTGAATCCACTGGCACTATTCATTTCCCGCTAGCTATTACGGTTTTTGAATTATTTATGAAGTTCTAATAAAAAAATTGTCAATCACGGTGTATTATTGGTTGCCTACATTTAGGGTGACAACATTGAATTTTGGAAATTTTAAATACTACTCGGAAAAATCTGAAAACCTCAAATCTTCATCGAAAAAAATCACTGATCTTAAAAATGTCAATAGATTAATGCTAGTTATTTCGGTTCAAAAGATATTGCCGTTTTGACATTAACCACCTTAAGATCAAAATTTCAAAAAGTAAACAAGCTACAAAGCAACTGACTGCTCTCCGATGTTCAGAATTCAATTCTACACCCGTGTGCAAAGTTTCATCAAAATCTGGAGATAAAAATATTTTTGCTCAAAAAAGACGGAAGGTTATAGTCTTACGATTTCTTCGCCGAAAAGTTGAAAAAAATATTTTTTCCTCCGATCATCATGAAATTTGGCACACAGATTGAGAATTGAATTTTGAATTCATTTCTACTGGCAGTTCCTACATGTTTCGTACAGTTTCCGAATTATCGACCTAATAATTTTAAAAAGAAAATAATCAATTACTCGAAAAATTCGAAGTTTAGGAAAAAACTAATTACACTTTCCGATCTTGCGATTTTTTTCTATCCAACTTTTGTGGGATTTATATTTTTAGGATAAACTTTAAGAATCTCGAATATCTGTGAGGAGATCTTATCTAAAGTTTGCTACATGTGTTGTTAGGACCTATTCACATGAAACTTTGCACATACATTCAGAAATAAATTTGGAACTCAATTCTGCAAGTTGTTCCGAAATACTGGCGAAAGTTTTTCAATGATAGAACATCGAACTGCAAAAAATACATTTATTCATGACGTCTGAGGGGTAAGACATAAATAATTGCAGTAATAAATTTTGCGATTTTTTTCTATCGCTTTATGCAATTTCTATACTTTGGGAATAAACATTAAGAATTTCGGAAATTGTTTACAAAATTCAATTTACCCCCTGATGTACAGGCAGCACCACATACAGATCAGACTTTGACAGATAACCTCACTTTTCTATCTTTCTCAATTAGTTTATTTACTCATTAAGTCAACTGTTGTACGTGTTCAAAGAAGACATTTGGTTCTACCGCAATAAGTTTACTAATATCATCACTTTCAGAGCACTTTAATGGAAAATCATGAATTTAGAGTTAAATTCTTGTCATCCACATCATGTCCTCCAGTCTCCAGTTGATGTCCACATCCCACAAATCTCCTTCCAGAATAGAAACACTTGAAGTACTACACTACATTTATTATTTATATGCGTTTGTGTTATACACGTTTGCATTAGTTGATGCGCAAAATCTAATTCAATGTTTGCAGGAAACACAAGAGATTAGGTGGAATTTCTGAGTTATGGAGTTAAGAAGAAAGATGTGGCTTCCTCTAGGAAGAATTTTGTTCTTCTCCATCAATTTTTTTGCTATTACATTTAAGCTGTTTGTTGAAGTAATTCCATATTTGGTTTTGTATTAGCCAAACTATTTGCAAGATTGGTAAAATTCGTTTTAAAAGGCGTATTGTCAACGGTTCTAGCAGTCTACTCTATTCAGACTTCTTTTTTAACCAAGTTCATTTGCTTACATTCTGTTTTCACTTAGTTTTAATAGTTACCCTTGTGGTTTAATCAAAATTTCAGTCCCAGTGGTTATTTAGATGAAGTAGTTACTAACTCTTGCTTTTATGATTTATGTTAATCACTTATTCAATTTAATATCTTTTAACTATGTTGTTTACTTGTCTTCTGTTTAAGAGCATACCATTCACTGATTAGTCCTTCTGAGATGGTTAATTAAACCATGTACAAAGGCCTGTGGCTTATTTATATGTTAGGATAGTCCCTTAGATTTTGTTAGTTCTAGCTGCGTTATGTTTAGATTTTTTTATTTCCAATGAAATTTTATTTGTGACCATAGAACACTTTTTTTTTACAAAACATTTGCTTTTATAAATCTCACCCCGATAGTTTTTTTTAGAAAATCACGTTCAACTTTATTGCAGTGTTAAGATTTGCTTTTAAAGCGTTAATTTACATTGTTAGGTAGAGAGAGCCAAGATCGTATTGGTTTCTTTTTCTTAAATAATTATTACTTTGATTTTGCTTTGAAATTTTAATATGTCCTCAAGGAGGTAAAGCTGAATCCACTGGCACTATTCATTTCCCGCTAGCTATTACGGTTTTTGAATTATTTATGAAGTTCCAATAAAAAAATTGTCAATCACGGTGTATTATTGGTTGCCTACATTTAGGGTGACAACATTGAATTTTGGAAATTTTAAATACTACTCGGAAAAATCTGAAAACCTCAAATCTTCATCGAAAAAAATTACTGATCTTAAAAATGTTAATAGATTAATGCTAGTTATTTCGGTTCAAAAGATATTGCCGTTTTGACATTAACCACCTTAAGATCAAAATTTCAAAAAGTAAACGAGCTACAAAGCAACTGACTGCTCTCCGATGTTCAGAATTCAATTCTACACCCGTGTGCAAAGTTTCATCAAAATCTGGAGATAAAAATATTTTTGCTCAAAAAAGATGGAAGGTTATAGTCTTACGATTTCTTCGCCGAAAAGTTGAAAAAAATATTTTTTTCCTCCGATCATCATGAAATTTGGCACACAGATTGAGAATTGAATTTTGAATTCATTTCTACTGGCAGTTCCTACATGTTTCGTACAGTTTCCGAATTATCGACCTAATAATTTTAAAAAGAAAATAATCAATTACTCGAAGAATTCGAAGTTTAGGAAAAAACTAATTACACTTTCCGATCTTGCGATTTTTTTCTATCCAACTTTTGCGGGATTTATATTTTTAGGATAAACTTTAAGAATCTCGAATATCTGTGAGGAGATCTTATCTAAAGTTTGCTACATGTGTTGTTAGGACCTATTCACATGAAACTTTGCACATACATTCAGAATTAAATTTGAAACTCAATTCTGCAAGTTGTTCCGAAATACTGGCGAAAGTTTTTCAATGATAGAACATCGAACTGCAAAAAATACATTTATTCATGACGTCTGAGGGGTAAGACATAAATAATTGCAGTAATAAATTTTGCGATTTTTTTCTATCGCTTTATGCAATTTCTATACTTTGGGAATAAACATTAAGAATTTCGGAAATTGTTTACAAAATTCAATTTACCCCCTGATGTACAGGCAGCACCACATACAGATCAGACTTTGACAGATAACCTCACTTTTCTATCTTTCTCAATTAGTTTATTTACTCATTAAGTCAACTGTTGTACGTGTTCAAAGAAGACATTTGGTTCTACCGCAATAAGTTTACTAATATCATCACTTTCAGAGCACTTTAATGGAAAATCATGAATTTAGAGTTAAATTCTTGTCATCCACATCATGTCCTCCAGTCTCCAGTTGATGTCCACATCCCACAAATCTCCTTCCAGAATAGAAACACTTGAAGTACTACACTACATTTATTATTTATATGCGTTTGGCGTTTGTTATACACGTTTGCATTAGTTGATGCTCAAAATCTAATTCAATGTTTGCAGGAAACACAAGAGATTAGGTGGAATTTCTGAGTTATGGAGTTAAGAAGAAAGATGTGGCTTCCTCTAGGAAGAATTTTGTTCTTCTCCATCAATTTTTTTGCTATTACATTTAAGCTGTCTGTTGAAGTAATTCCATATTTGGTTTTGTATTAGCCAAACTATTTGCAAGATTGGTAAAATTCGTTTTAAAAGGCGTATTGTCAACGGTTCTAGCAGTCTACTCTATTCAGACTTCTTTTTTAACCAAGTTCATTTGCTTACATTCTGTTTTCACTTAGTTTTAATAGTTACCCTTGTGGTTTAATCAAAATTTCAGTCCCAGTGGTTATTTAGATGAAGTAGTTACTAACTCTTGCTTTTATGATTTATGTTAATCACTTATTCAATTCAATATCTTTTAACTATGTTGTTTACTTGTCTTCTGTTTAAGAGCATACCATTCACTGATTAGTCCTTCTGAGATGGTTAATTAAACCATGTACAAAGGCCTGTGGCTTATTTATATGTTAGGATAGTCCCTTAGATTTTGTTAGTTCTAGCTGCGTTATGTTTAGATTTTTTTATTTCCAATGAAATTTTATTTGTGACCATAGAACACTTTTTTTTTACAAAACATTTGCTTTTATAAATCTCACCCCGATAGTTTTTTTTAAAAAATCACGTTCAACTTTATTGCAGTGTTAAGATTTGCTTTTAAAGCGTTAATTTACATTGTTAGGTAGAGAGAGCCAAGATCGTATTGGTTTCTTTTTCTTAAATAATTATTACTTTGATTTTGCTTTGAAATTTTAATATGTCCTCAAGGAGGTAAAGCTGAATCCACTGGCACTATTCATTTCCCGCTAGCTATTACGGTTTTTGAATTATTTATGAAGTTCTAATAAAAAAATTGTCAATCACGGTGTATTATTGGTTGCCTACATTTAGGGTGACAACATTGAATTTTGGAAATTTTAAATACTACTCGGAAAAATCTGAAAACCTCAAATCTTCATCGAAAAAAATCACTGATCTTAAAAATGTTAATAGATTAATGCTAGTTATTTCGGTTCAAAAGATATTGCCGTTTTGACATTAACCACCTTAAGATCAAAATTTCAAAAAGTAAACGAGCTACAAAGCAACTGACTGCTCTCCGATGTTCAGAATTCAATTCTACACCCGTGTGCAAAGTTTCATCAAAATCTGGAGATAAAAATATTTTTGCTCAAAAAAGACGGAATATAGTCTTACGATTTCTTCGCCGAAAAGTTGAAAAAAATATTTTTTTCCTCCGATCATCATGAAATTTGGCACACAGATTGAGAATTGAATTTTGAATTCATTTCTACTGGCAGTTCCTACATGTTTCGTATAGTTTCCGAATTATCGACCTAAAAATTTTAAAAAGAAAATAATCAATTACTCGAAAAATTCGTAGTTTAGGAAAAATCTAATTACACTTTCCGATCTTGCGATTTTTTTCTATTCAACTTTTGCGGGATTTATATTTTTAAGATGCACTTAAAGAATCTCGAATATCTGTGAGGAGATCTTATCTAAAGTTTGCTACATGTGTTGTTAGGACCTATTCACATGAAACTTTGCACATACATTCAGAAATACATTTGGAACTCAATTGTGCGTGAAGTTTTGAAAGGATGCTGGTAGTTTTTAAATGATGGAGCTGCGAACCCCAAAAAGTACAATTAGTCAACAAGTATGAGGGTTAGGACAAATATAATTACACTATTAGATTTAGCAGTATTTTTTCTATCTATTTATGCAATTTCTGTATTTTGGAAATAAATATTAAGAATTTCCAAAATAAAGTAGAAAAATTAAAAATAAAAAATGGAATGGGTACCTTTTCTTGAATAAACAGGGGTCAACCAACAAGAATATGCAGTTAGTTTTTCGATATCTCTTTTGGTTCTCGAGATATGGCAAGAAGAAGAATTAAAGATTAAAAAGTCGAGCGGGTACTTTTTCTTGAATAAACAGGGGTCAAGGAACAAGAATATGCAGTTAGTTCTTCGATAAGTCTCTTGGTTCTCGAGATATGGCTAAAAGAAGAATTAAAGATTAAAAAGTCGAGCGGGTACATTTTCTTGAAGAAAGAGGGGTCAAGGAACAAGAATATACAGTTAGTTTTACGATATGTCTTTTGGTTCTCGAGATATGGCAAGAAGAAGAATTAAAGATTAAAAAGTCGAGCGGGTACTTTTTCTTGAATAAACAGGGGTCAAGGAACAAGAATATGCAGTTAGTTTTTCGATATGTCTTTTGGTTCTCGAGATATGGCAAGAAGAAGAATTAAAGATTAAAAAGTCGAGCGGGTACTTTTTCTTGAATAAACGGGGGTCAAGGAACAAGAATATGCAGTTAGTTTTTCGATATCTCTTTTGGTTCTCGAGATATGGCAAGAAGAAGAATTAAAGATTAAAAAGTCGAGCGGGTACTTTTTCTTGAATAAACGGGGGTCAAGGAACAAGAATATGCAGTTAGTTTTTCGATATCTCTTTTGGTTCTCGAGATATGGCAAGAAGAAGAATTAAAGATTAAAAAGTCGAGCGGGTAATTTTTCTTGACTAAACAGGGGTCAAGGAACAAGAATATGCAGTTAGTTTTTCGATATCTCTTTTGGTTCTCGAGATATGGCAAGAAGAAGAATTAAAGATTAAAAAGTCGAGCGGGTACTTTTTCTTGAATAAACAGGGGTCAAGGAACAAGAATATGCAGTTAGTTTTTCGATATGTCTTTTGGTTCTCGAGATATGGCAAGAAGAAGAATTAAAGATTAAAAAAAGTCGAGCGGGTACTTTTTCTTGAATAAACAGGGGTCAAGGAACAAGAATATGCAGTTAGTTTTTCGATATGTCTTTTGGTTCTCGAGATATGGCAAGAAGAAGAATTAAAGATTAAAAAGTCGAGCGGGTACTTTTTCTTGAATAAACAGGGGTCAAGGAACAAGAATATGCAGTTAGTTTTTCGATATGTCTTTTGGTTCTCGAGATATGGCAAGAAGAAGAATTAAAGATTAAAAAGTCGAGCGGGTACTTTTTCTTGAATAAACAGGGGTCAAGGAACAAGAATATGCAGTTAGTTCTTCGATAAGTCTCTTGGTTCTCGAGATATGGCTAAAAGAAGAATTAAAGATTAAAAGGTCGAGCGGGTACATTTTCTTGAAAAAAGAGGGGTCAAGGAACAAGAATATACAGTTAGTTTTACGATATGTCTTTTGGTTCTCGAGATATGGCAAGAAGAAGAATTAAAGATTAAAAAGTCGAGCGGGTACTTTTTCTTGAATAAACAGGGGTCAAGGAACAAGAATATGCAGTTAGTTTTTCGATATCTCTTTTGGTTCTCGAGATATGGCAAGAAGAAGAATTAAAGATTAAAAAGTCGAGCGGGTACTTTTTCTTGAATAAACGGGGGTCAAGGAACAAGAATATGCAGTTAGTTCTTCGATAAGTCTCTTGGTTCTCGAGATATGGCTAAAAGAAGAATTAAAGATTAAAAAGTCGAGCGGGTACATTTTCTTGAAAAAAGAGGGGTCAAGGAACAAGAATATACAGTTAGTTTTACGATATGTCTTTTGGTTCTCGAGATATGGCAAGAAGAAGAATTAAAGATTAAAAAGTCGAGCGGGTACTTTTTCTTGAATAAACAGGGGTCAAGGAACAAGAATATGCAGTTAGTTCTTCGATAAGTCTCTTGGTTCTCGATATATGGCTAAAAGAAGAATTAAAGATTAAAAAGTCGAGCGGGTACATTTTCTTGAAAAAAGAGGGGTCAAGGAACAAGAATATACAGTTAGTTTTACGATATGTCTTTTGGTTCTCGAGATATGGCAAGAAGAAGAATTAAAGATTAAAAAGTCGAGCGGGTACTTTTTCTTGAATAAACAGGGGTCAAGGAACAAGAATATGCAGTTAGTTTTTCGATATCTCTTTTGGTTCTCGAGATATGGCAAGAAGAAGAATTAAAGATTAAAAAGTCGAGCGGGTACTTTTTCTTGAATAAACGGGGGTCAAGGAATAAGAATATGCAGTTAGTTTTTCGATATCTCTTTTGGTTCTCGAGATATGGCAAGAAGAAGAATTAAAGATTAAAAAGTCGAGCGGGTACATTTTCTTGAAAAAAGAGGGGTCAAGGAACAAGAATATACAGTTAGTTTTACGATATGTCTTTTGGTTCTCGAGATATGGCAAGAAGAAGAATTAAAGATTAAAAAGTCGAGCGGGTACTTTTTCTTGAATAAACAGGGGTAACAGGGGTCAAGGAACAAGAATATGCAGTTAGTTCTTCGATAAGTCTCTTGGTTCTCGATATATGGCTAAAAGAAGAATTAAAGATTAAAAAGTCGAGCGGGTACATTTTCTTGAAAAAAGAGGGGTCAAGGAACAAGAATATACAGTTAGTTTTACGATATGTCTTTTGGTTCTCGAGATATGGCAAGAAGAAGAATTAAAGATTAAAAAGTCGAGCGGGTACTTTTTCTTGAATAAACAGGGGTCAAGGAACAAGAATATGCAGTTAGTTTTTCGATATCTCTTTTGGTTCTCGAGATATGGCAAGAAGAAGAATTAAAGATTAAAAAGTCGAGCGGGTACTTTTTCTTGAATAAACGGGGGTCAAGGAACAAGAATATGCAGTTAGTTTTTCGATATCTCTTTTGGTTCTCGAGATATGGCAAGAAGAAGAATTAAAGATTAAAAAGTCGAGCGGGTACTTTTTCTTGAATAAACAGGGGTCAAGGAACAAGAATATGCAGTTAGTTTTACGATATGTCTTTTGGTTCTCGAGATATGGCAAGAAGAATAATTAAAGATTAAAAAGTCGAGCGGGTACTTTTTCTTGAATAAACAGGGGTCAAGTAACAAGAATATGCAGTTAGTTTTTCCATATCTCTTTTAGTTTTCGAGATATGGCAAGAAGAAGAATTAAAGATTAAAATGTCGAGCGGGTAATTTTTCTTGACTAAACAGGTGTCAAGGAACAAGAATATGCAGTTAGTTTTTCGATATCTCTTTTGGTTCTCGAGATATGGCAAGAAGAAGAATTAAAGATTAAAAAGTCTAGCGGGTACTTTTTCCTGAATAAACAGGGGTCAAGGAACAAGAATATGCAGTTAGTTTTACGATATGTCTTTTGGTTCTCGAGATATGGCAAGAAGAATAATTAAAGATTAAAAATTCGAGCGGGTACTTTTTCTTGAATAAACAGGGGTCAAGGAACAAGAATATGCAGTTAGTTTTTCCATATCTCTTTTAGTTTTCGAGAAATGGCAAGAAGAAGAATTAAAGATTAAAATGTCGAGCGGGTAATTTTTCTTGACTAAACAGGGGTCAAGGAACAAGAATATGCAGTTAGTTTTTCGATATCTCTTTTGGTTCTCGAGATATGGCAAGAAGAAGAATTAAAGATTAAAAGGTCGAGCGGGTACTTTTTCCTGAATAAACAGGGGTCAAGGAACAAGAATATGCAGTCAGTTTTTCGATATCTCTTTTGGTTCTCGAGATATGGCAAGAAGAAGAATTAAAGATTAAAAAGTCGAGCGGGTAATTTTTCTTGACTAAACAGGGGTCAAGGAACAAGAATATGCAGTCAGTTTTTCGATATCTCTTTTGGTTCTCGAGATATGGCAAAAAGAAGAATTAAAGATTAAAAAGTCGAGCGGGTACTTTTTCTTGAATAAACGGGGGTCAAGGAACAAGAATATGCAGTTAGTTCTTCGATAAGTCTCTTGGTTCTCGAGATATGGCTAAAAGAAAAATTAAAGATTAAAAAGTCGAGCGGGTACATTTTCTTGAAAAAAGAGGGGTCAAGGAACAAGAATATACAGTTAGTTTTACGATATGTCTTTTGGTTCTCGAGATATGGCAAAAAGAAGAATTAAAGATTAAAAAGTCGAGCGGGTACTTTTTCTTGAATAAACAGGGGTCAAGGAACAAGAATATGCAGTTAGTTCTTCGATAAGTCTCTTGGTTCTCGATATATGGCTAAAAGAAGAATTAAAGATTAAAAAGTCGAGCGGGTACATTTTCTTGAAAAAAGAGGGGTCAAGGAACAAGAATATACAGTTAGTTTTACGATATGTCTTTTGGTTCTCGAGATATGGCAAGAAGAAGAATTAAAGATTAAAAAGTCGAGCGGGTACTTTTTCTTGAATAAACAGGGGTCAAGGAACAAGAATATGCAGTTAGTTTTTCGATATCTCTTTTGGTTCTCGAGATATGGCAAGAAGAAGAATTAAAGATTAAAAAGTCGAGCGGGTACTTTTTCTTGAATAAACGGGGGTCAAGGAACAAGAATATGCAGTTAGTTTTTCGATATCTCTTTTGGTTCTCGAGATATGGCAAGAAGAAGAATTAAAGATTAAAAAGTCGAGCGGGTACTTTTTCCTGAATGAACAGGGGTCAAGGAACAAGAATATGCAGTTAGTTTTTCGATATCTCTTTTGGTTCTCGAGATATGGCAAGAAGAAGAATTAAAGATTAAAAAGTCGAGCGGGTACTTTTTCCTGAATAAACAGGGGTCAAGGAACAAGAATATGCAGTTAGTTTTACGATATGTCTTTTGGTTCTCGAGATATGGCAAGAAGAATAATTAAAGATTAAAAATTCGAGCGGGTACTTTTTCTTGAATAAACAGGGGTCAAGGAACAAGAATATGCAGTTAGTTTTTCCATATCTCTTTTAGTTTTCGAGATATGGCAAGAAGAAGAATTAAAGATTAAAATGTCGAGCGGGTAATTTTTCTTGACTAAACAGGGGTCAAGGAACAAGAATATGCAGTTAGTTTTTCGATATCTCTTTTGGTTCTCGAGATATGGCAAGAAGAAGAATTAAAGATTAAAAGGTCGAGCGGGTACTTTTTCCTAAATAAACAGGGGTCAAGGAAAAAGAATATGCAGTCAGTTTTTCGATATCTCTTTTGGTTCTCGAGATATGGCAAGAAGAAGAATTAAAGATTAAAAAGTCGAGCGGGTAATTTTTCTTGACTAAACAGGGGTCAAGGAACAAGAATATGCAGTTAGTTTTTCGATATCTCTTTTGGTTCTCGAGATATGGCAAGAAGAAGAATTAAAGATTAAAAAGTCGAGCGGGTACTTTTTCCTGAATAAACAGGGGTCAAGGAACAAGAATATGCAGTCAGTTTTTCGATATCTCTTTTGGTTCTCGAGATATGGCAAGAAGAAGAATTAAAGATTAAAAAGTCGAGCGGGTAATTTTTCTTGACTAAACAGGGGTCAAGGAACAAGAATAAGCAGTTAGTTTTTCGATATCTCTTTTGGTTCTCGAGATATGGCAAGAAGAAGAATTAAAGATTAAAGAGTCGAGCGGGTACTTTTTCTTGGATACACAGGGGTCAAGGAACAAGAATATGCAGTTAGTTTTTCGATTTGTCTTTTGGTTCTCGAGATATGGCAAAAAGAAGAATTAAAGATTAAAAAGTCGAGCGGGTACTTTTTCCTGAATAAACAGGGGTCAAGGAACAAGAATATGCAGTTAGTTTTACGATGTCTTTTAGTTTTCGAGATATGGCAAGAAGAAGAATTAAAGATTAAAATGTCGAGCGGGTAATTTTTCTTGACTAAACAGGTGTCAAGGAACAAGAATATGCAGTTAGTTTTTCGATATCTCTTTTGGTTCTCGAGATATGGCAAGAAGAAGAATTAAAGATTAAAAAGTCGAGCGGGTACTTTTTCCTGAATAAACAGGGGTCAAGGAACAAGAATATGCAGTTAGTTTTACGATATGACTTTTGGTTCTCGAGATATGGCAAGAAGAAGAATTAAAGATTAAAGAGTCGAGCGGGTACTTTTTCTTGGATACACAGGGGTCAAGGAACAAGAATATGCAGTTAGTTTTTCGATATCTCTTTTGGTTCTCGAGATATGGCAAGAAGAAGAATTAAAGATTAAAAAGTCGAGCGGGTACTTTTTCTTGAATAAACAGGGGTCAAGGAACAAGAATATGCAGTTAGTTTTTCCATATCTCTTTTGGTTCTCGAGATATGGCAAGAAGAAGAATTAAAGATTAAAAAGTCGAGCGGGTACTTTTTCCTGAATAAACAGGGGTCAAGGAACAAGAATATGCAGTTAGTTTTTCGATATCTCTTTTGGTTCTCGAGATATGGCAAGAAGAAGAATTAAAGATTAAAAAGTCGAGCGGGTACTTTTTCCTGAATAAACAGGGGTCAAGGAACAAGAATATGCAGTTAGTTTTACGATATGTCTTTTGGTTCTCGAGATATGGCAAGAAGAATAATTAAAGATTAAAAAGTCGAGCGGGTACTTTTTCTTGAATAAACAGGGGTCAAGGAACAAGAATATGCAGTTAGTTTTTCCATATCTCTTTTAGTTTTCGAGATATGGCAAGAAGAAGAATTAAAGATTAAAATGTCGAGCGGGTAATTTTTCTTGACTAAACAGGGGTCAAGGAACAAGAATATGCAGTTAGTTTTTCGATATCTCTTTTGGTTCTCGAAATATGGCAAGAAGAAGAATTAAAGATTAAAAAGTCGAGCGGGTACTTTTTCCTGAATAAACAGGGGTCAAGGAACAAGAATATGCAGTCAGTTTTTCGATATCTCTTTTGGTTCTCGAGATATGGCAAGAAGAAGAATTAAAGATTAAAAAGTCGAGCGGGTAATTTTTCTTGACTAAACAGGGGTCAAGGAACAAGAATATGCAGTTAGTTTTTCGATATCTCTTTTGGTTCTCGAGATATGGCAAGAAGAATAATTAAAGATTAAAAAGTCGAGCGGGTACTTTTTCTTGAATAAACAGGGGTCAAGGAACAAGAATATGCAGTTAGTTTTTCCATATCTCTTTTAGTTTTCGAGATATGGCAAGAAGAAGAATTAAAGATTAAAATGTCGAGCGGGTACTTTTTCTTGAATAAACAGGGGTCAAGGAACAAGAATATGCAGTTAGTTTTTCGATAAGTCTCTTGGTTCTCGAGATATGGCTAAAAGAAGAATTAAAGATTAAAAAGTCGAGCGGGTACTTTTTCTTGAATAAACAGGGGTCAAGGAACAAGAATATGCAGTTAGTTCTTCGATAAGTCTCTTGGTTCTCGAGATATGGCTAAAAGAAGAATTAAAGATTAAAAAGTCGAGCGGGTACTTTTTCTTGAAAAAAGAGGGGTCAAGGAACAAGAATATACAGTTGGTTTTACGATATGTCTTTTGGTTCTCGAGATATGGCAAGAAGAAGAATTAAAGATTAAAAAGTCGAGCGGGTACTTTTTCTTGAATAAACAGGGGTCAAGGAACAAGAATATGCAGTTAGTTTTTCGATAAGTCTTTTGGTTCTCGAGATATGGCAAGAAGAAGAATTAAAGATTAAAAAGTCGAGCGGGTACTTTTTCTTGAATATACAGGGGTCAAGGAACAAGAATATGCAGTTAGTTTTTCGATAAGTCTCTTGGTTCTCGAGATATGGCTAAAAGAAGAATTAAAGATTAAAAAGTCGAGCGGGTACTTTTTCTTGAATAAACAGGGGTCAAGGAACAAGAATATGCAGTTAGTTTTTCGATAAGTCTCTTGGTTCTCGAGATATGGCTAAAAGAAGAATTAAAGATTAAAAAGTCGAGCGGGTACTTTTTCTTGAAAAAAGAGGGGTCAAAGAACAAGAATATACAGTTGGTTTTACGATATGTCTTTTGGTTCTCGAGATATGGCAAGAAGAAGAATTAAAGATTAAAAAGTCGAGCGGGTACTTTTTCTTGAATAAACAGGGGTCAAGGAACAAGAATATGCAGTTAGTTCTTTGATAAGTCTCTTGGTTCTCGAGATATGGCTAAAAGAAGAATTAAAGATTAAAAAGTCGAGCGGGTACTTTTTCTTGAATAAACAGGGGTCAAGGAACAAGAATATGCAGTTAGTTTTTCCATTTCTCTTTTAGTTCTCGAGATATGGCAAGAAGAAGAATTAAAGATTAAAAAGTCGAGCGGGTACTTTTTCTTGAAAAAAGAGGGGTCAAGGAACAAGAATATACAGTTGGTTTTACGATAT
The DNA here is from genome assembly GCA_905333025.2 of Pyrochroa serraticornis. Classification (NCBI taxonomy): domain Eukaryota; kingdom Metazoa; phylum Arthropoda; class Insecta; order Coleoptera; family Pyrochroidae; genus Pyrochroa; species Pyrochroa serraticornis. The sequence goes on along the minus strand of HG995154.1, from coordinate 37,041,137 downwards.
GTCTTTTGGTTCTCGAGATATGGCAAGAAGAAGAATTAAAGATTAAAAAGTCGAGCGGGTACTTTTTCTTGAATAAACAGGGGTCAAGGAACAAGAATATACAGTTGGTTTTACGATATGTCTTTTGGTTCTCGAGATATGGCAAGAAGAAGAATTAAAGATTAAAAAGTCGAGCGGGTACTTTTTCTTGAATAAACAGGGGTCAAGGAACAAGAATATGCAGTTAGTTTTTCGATATGTCTTTTGGTTCTCGAGATATAGCAAGAAGAAGAATTAAAGATTAAAAAGTCGAGCGGGTACTTTTTCTTGAAAAAAGAGGGGTCAAGGAACAAGAATATACAGTTGGTTTTACGATATGTCTTTTGGTTCTCGAGATATGGCAAGAAGAAGAATTAAAGATTAAAAAGTCGAGCGGGTACTTTTTCTTGAATAAACAGGGGTCAAGGAACAAGAATATGCAGTTAGTTTTTCCATATCTCTTTTAGTTCTCGAGATATGGCAAGAAGAAGAATTAAAGATTAAAAAGTCGAGCGGGTACTTTTTCTTGAAAAAAGAAGGGTCAAGGAACAAGAATATACAGTTGGTTTTACGATATGTCTTTTGGTTCTCGAGATATGGCAAGAAGAAGAATTAAAGATTAAAAAGTCGAGCGGGTACTTTTTCTTGAATAAACAGGGGTCAAGGAACAAGAATATGCAGTTGGTTTTTCGATATGTCTTTTGGTTCTCGAGATATGGCAAGAAGAAGAATTAAAGATTAAAAAGTCGAGCGGGTACTTTTTCTTGAATACACAGGGGTCAAGGAACAAGAATATGCAGTTAGTTTTTCGATAAGTCTCTTGGTTCTCGAGATATGGCTAAAAGAAGAATTAAAGATTAAAAAGTCGAGCGGGTACTTTTTCTTGAATAAACAGGGGTCAAGGAACAAGAATATGCAGTTAGTTCTTCGATAAGTCTCTTGGTTCTCGAGATATGGCTAAAAGAAGAATTAAAGATTAAAAAGTCTAGCGGGTACTTTTTCTTGAAAAAAGAGGGGTCAAGGAACAAGAATATACAGTTGGTTTTACGATATGTCTTTTGGTTCTCGAGATATGGCAAGAAGAAGAATTAAAGATTAAAAAGTCGAGCGGGTACTTTTTCTTGAATAAACAGGGGTCAAGGAACAAGAATATGCAGTTAGTTTTTCGATAAGTCTTTTGGTTCTCGAGATATGGCAAGAAGAAGAATTAAAGATTAAAAAGTCGAGCGGGTACTTTTTCTTGAATAAACAGGGGTCAAGGAACAAGAATATGCAGTTAGTTTTTCGATAAGTCTCTTGGTTCTCGAGATATGGCTAAAAGAAGAATTAAAGATTAAAAAGTCGAGCGGGTACTTTTTCTTGAAAAAAGAGGGGTCAAAGAACAAGAATATACAGTTGGTTTTACGATATGTCTTTTGGTTCTCGAGATATGGCAAGAAGAAGAACTAAAGATTAAAAAGTCGAGCGGGTACTTTTTCTTGAATAAACAGGGGTCAAGGAACAAGAATATGCAGTTAGTTTTTCGATATGTCTTTTGGTTCTCGAGATATGGCAAGAAGAAAAATTAAAGATTAAAAAGTCGAGCGGGTACTTTTTCTTGAATAAACAGGGGTCAAGGAACAAGAATATGCAGTTAGTTTTTCGATTTGTCTTTTGGTTCTCGAGATATGGCAAGAAGAAGAATTAAAGATTAAAAAGTCGAGCGGGTACTTTTTCTTGAAAAAAGAGGGGTCAAGGAACAAGAATATACAGTTGGTTTTACGATATGTCTTTTGGTTCTCGAGATATGGCAAGAAGAAGAATTAAAGATTAAAAAGTCGAGCGGGTACTTTTTCTTGAATAAACAGGGGTCAAGGAACAAGAATATGCAGTTAGTTTTTCGATAAGTCTTTTGGTTCTCGAGATATGGCAAGAAGAAGAATTAAAGATTAAAAAGTCGAGCGGGTACTTTTTCTTGAATAAACAGGGGTCAAGGAACAAGAATATGCAGTTAGTTTTTCGATAAGTCTCTTGGTTCTCGAGATATGGCTAAAAGAAGAATTAAAGATTAAAAAGTCGAGCGGGTACTTTTTCTTGAAAAAAGAGGGGTCAAGGAACAAGAATATACAGTTGGTTTTACGATATGTCTTTTGGTTCTCGAGATATGGCAAGAAGAAGAATTAAAGATTAAAAAGTCGAGCGGGTACTTTTTCTTGAAAAAAGAGGGGTCAAGGAACAAGAATATACAGTTGGTTTTACGATATGTCTTTTGGTTCTCGAGATATGGCAAGAAAAAGAATTAAAGATTAAAAAGTCGAGCGGGTACTTTTTCTTGAATAAACAGGGGTCAAGGAACAAGAATATACAGTTGGTTTTACGATATGTCTTTTGGTTCTCGAGATATGGCAAGAAGAAGAATTAAAGATTAAAAAGTCGAGCGGGTACTTTTTCTTGAAAAAAGAGGGGTCAAGGAACAAGAATATGCAGTTGGTTTTACGATATGTCTTTTGGTTCTCGAGATATGGCAAGAAGAAGAATTAAAGATTAAAAAGTCGAGCGGGTACTTTTTCTTGAATAAACAGGGGTCAAGAAACAAGAATATGCAGTTAGTTTTTCCATATCTCTTTTAGTTCTCGAGATATGGCAAGAAGAATAATTAAAGATTAAAAAGTCGAGCGGGTACTTTTTCTTGAAAAAAGAGGGGTCAAGGAACAAGAATATACAGTTGGTTTTACGATATGTCTTTTGGTTCTCGAGATATGGCAAGAAGAAGAATTAAAGATTAAATAGTCGAGCGGGTACTTTTTCTTGAATAAACAGGGGTCAAGGAACAAGAATATGCAATTAGTTTTTCGATATGTCTTTTGGTTCTCGAGATATGACAAGAAGAAGAATTAAAGATTAAAAAGTCAAACGGGTACTTTTTCTTGAATAAACAGGGGTCAAGGAACAAGAATATGAAGTTAGTTTTTCGATAAGTCTTTTGGTTCTCGAGATATGGCAAGAAGAAGAATTAAAGATTAAAAAGTCGAGCGGGTACTTTTTCTTGAATAAACAGGGGTCAAGGAACAAGAATATGCAGTTAGTTTTTCCATATCTCTTTTAGTTCTCGAGATATGGCAAGAAGAAGAATTAAAGATTAAAAAGTCGAGCGGGTACTTTTTCTTGAAAAAAGAGGGGTCAAGGAACAAGAATATGCAGTTAGTTTTTCGATAAGTCTTTTGGTTCTCGAGATATGGCAAGAAGAAGAATTAAAGATTAAAAAGTCGAGCGGGTACTTTTTCTTGAATAAACAGGGGTCAAGGAACAAGAATATGCAGTTAGTTTTTCGATTTGTCTTTTGGTTCTCGAGATATGGCAAGAAGAAGAATTAAAGATTAAAAAGTCGAGCGGGTACTTTTTCTTGAAAAAAGAGGGGTCAAGGAACAAGAATATACAGTTGGTTTTACGATATGTCTTTTGGTTCTCGAGATATGGCAAGAAGAAGAATTAAAGATTAAAAAGTCGAGCGGGTACTTTTTCTTGAATAAACAGGGGTCAAGGAACAAGAATATACAGTTGGTTTTACGATATGTCTTTTGGTTCTCGAGATATGGCAAGAAGAAGAATTAAAGATTAAAAAGTCGAGCGGGTACTTTTTCTTGAATAAACAGGGGTCAAGGAACAAGAATATGCAGTTAGTTTTTCGATAAGTCTCTTGGTTCTCGAGATATGGCTAAAAGAAGAATTAAAGATTAAAAAGTAGAGCGGGTACTTTTTCTTGAATAAACAGGGGTCAAGGAACAAGAATATGCAGTTAGTTTTTCGATAAGTCTCTTGGTTCTCGAGATATGGCTAAAAGAAGAATTAAAGATTAAAAAGTCGAGCGGGTACTTTTTCTTGAAAAAAGAGGGGTCAAAGAACAAGAATATACAGTTGGTTTTACGATATGTCTTTTGGTTCTCGAGATATGGCAAGAAGAAGAATTAAAGATTAAAAAGTCGAGCGGGTACTTTTTCTTGAATAAACAGGGGTCAAGGAACAAGAATATACAGTTGGTTTTACGATATGTCTTTTGGTTCTCGAGATAAGGCAAGAAGAAGAATTAAAGATTAAAAAGTCGAGCGGGTACTTTTTCTTGAAAAAAGAGGGGTCAAGGAACAAGAATATGCAGTTGGTTTTACGATATGTCTTTTGGTTCTCGAGATATGGCAAGAAGAAGAATTAAAGATTAAAAAGTCGAGCGGGTACTTTTTCTTGAATAAACAGGGGTCAAGAAACAAGAATATGCAGTTAGTTTTTCCATATCTCTTTTAGTTCTCGAGATATGGCAAGAAGAAGAATTAAAAATTAAAAAGTCGAGCGGGTACTTTTTCTTGAAAAAAGGGGGGTCAAGGAACAAGAATATACAGTTGGTTTTACGATATGTCTTTTGGTTCTCGAGATATGGCAAGAAGAAGAATTAAAGATTAAAAAGTCGAGCGGGTACTTTTTCTTGAAAAAAGAGGGGTCAAGGAACAAGAATATACAGTTGGTTTTACGATATGTCTTTTGGTTCTCGAGATATGGCAAAAAGAAGAATTAAAGATTAAAAGGTCGAGCGGGTACTTTTTCTTGAATAAACAGGGGTCAAGGAACAAGAATATGCAGTTAGTTCTTCGATAAGTCTCTTGGTTCTCGAGATATGGCTAAAAGAAGAATTAAAGATTAAAAAGTCGAGCGGGTACTTTTTCTTGAAAAAAGAGGGGTCAAGGAACAAGAATATACAGTTGGTTTTACGATATGTCTTTTGGTTCTCGAGATATGGCAAGAAGAAGAATTAAAGATTAAAAAGTCGAGCGGGTACTTTTTCTTGAATAAACAGGGGTCAAGGAACAAGAATATGCAGTTAGTTTTTCCATATCTCTTTTAGTTCTCGAGATATGGCAAGAAGAAGAATTAAAGATTAAAAAGTCGAGCGGGTACTTTTTCTTGAATAAACAGGGGTCAAGGAACAAGAATATGCAGTTAGTTCTTCGATAAGTCTCTTGGTTCTCGAGATATGGCTAAAAGAAGAATTAAAGATTAAAAAGTCGAGCGGGTACTTTTTCTTGAAAAAAGAGGGGTCAAGGAACAAGAATATACAGTTGGTTTTACGATATGTCTTTTGGTTCTCGAGATATGGCAAGAAGAAGAATTAAAGATTAAAAAGTCGAGCGGGTACTTTTTCTTGAATAAACAGGGGTCAAGGAACAAGAATATGCAGTTAGTGTTTCGATATGTCTTTTGGTTCTCGAGATATGGCAAGAAGAAGAATTAAAGATTAAAAAGTCGAGCGGGTACTTTTTCTTGAATAAACAGGGGTCAAGAAACAAGAATATGCAGTTAGTTTTTCGATAAGTCTCTTGGTTCTCGAGATATGGCTAAAAGAAGAATTAAAGATTAAAAAGTCGAGCGGGTACTTTTTCTTGAATAAACAGGGGTCAAGGAACAAGAATATGCAGTTAGTTCTTCGATAAGTCTCTTGGTTCTCGAGATATGGCTAAAAGAATAATTAAAGATTAAAAAGTCGAGCGGGTACTTTTTCTTGAAAAAAGAGGGGTCAAGGAACAAGAATATACAGTTGGTTTTACGATATGTCTTTTGGTTCTCGAGATAAGGCAAGAAGAAGAATTAAAGATTAAAAAGTCGAGCGGGTACTTTTTCTTGAAAAAAGAGGGGTCAAGGAACAAGAATATGCAGTTGGTTTTACGATATGTCTTTTGGTTCTCGAGATATGGCAAGAAGAAGAATTAAAGATTAAAAAGTCGAGCGGGTACTTTTTCTTGAATAAACAGGGGTCAAGAAACAAGAATATGCAGTTAGTTTTTCCATATCTCTTTTAGTTCTCGAGATATGGCAAGAAGAAGAATTAAAAATTAAAAAGTCGAGCGGGTACTTTTTCTTGAAAAAAGGGGGGTCAAGGAACAAGAATATACAGTTGGTTTTACGATATGTCTTTTGGTTCTCGAGATATGGCAAGAAGAAGAATTAAAGATTAAAAAGTCGAGCGGGTACTTTTTCTTGAAAAAAGAGGGGTCAAGGAACAAGAATATACAGTTGGTTTTACGATATGTCTTTTGGTTCTCGAGATATGGCAAGAAGAAGAATTAAAGATTAAAAAGTCGAGCGGGTACTTTTTCTTGAAAAAAGAGGGGTCAAGGAACAAGAATATACAGTTGGTTTTACGATATGTCTTTTGGTTCTCGAGATATGGCAAGAAGAAGAATTAAAGATTAAAAAGTCGAGCGGGTACTTTTTCTTGAATAAACAGGGGTCAAGAAACAAGAATATGCAGTTAGTTTTTCCATATCTCTTTTAGTTCTCGAGATATGGCAAGAAGAAGAATTAAAAATTAAAAAGTCGAGCGGGTACTTTTTCTTGAAAAAAGGGGGGTCAAGGAACAAGAATATACAGTTGGTTTTACGATATGTCTTTTGGTTCTCGAGATATGGCAAGAAGAAGAATTAAAGATTAAAAAGTCGAGCGGGTACTTTTTCTTGAAAAAAGAGGGGTCATGGAACAAGAATATACAGTTGGTTTTACGATATGTCTTTTGGTTCTCGAGATATGGCAAAAAGAAGAATTAAAGATTAAAAGGTCGAGCGGGTACTTTTTCTTGAATAAACAGGGGTCAAGGAACAAGAATATGCAGTTAGTTCTTCGATAAGTCTCTTGGTTCTCGAGATATGGCTAAAAGAAGAATTAAAGATTAAAAAGTCGAGCGGGTACTTTTTCTTGAAAAAAGAGGGGTCAAGGAACAAGAATATACAGTTGGTTTTACGATATGTCTTTTGGTTCTCGAGATATGGCAAGAAGAAGAATTAAAGATTAAAAAGTCGAGCGGGTACTTTTTCTTGAATAAACAGGGGTCAAGGAACAAGAATATGCAGTTAGTTTTTCCATATCTCTTTTAGTTCTCGAGATATGGCAAGAAGAAGAATTAAAGATTAAAAAGTCGAGCGGGTACTTTTTCTTGAATAAACAGGGGTCAAGGAACAAGAATATGCAGTTAGTTCTTCGATAAGTCTCTTGGTTCTCGAGATATGGCTAAAAGAAGAATTAAAGATTAAAAAGTCGAGCGGGTACTTTTTCTTGAAAAAAGAGGGGTCAAGGAACAAGAATATACAGTTGGTTTTACGATATGTCTTTTGGTTCTCGAGATATGGCAAGAAGAAGAATTAAAGATTAAAAAGTCGAGCGGGTACTTTTTCTTGAATAAACAGGGGTCAAGGAACAAGAATATGCAGTTAGTGTTTCGATATGTCTTTTGGTTCTCGAGATATGGCAAGAAGAAGAATTAAAGATTAAAAAGTCGAGCGGGTACTTTTTCTTGAATAAACAGGGGTCAAGAAACAAGAATATGCAGTTAGTTTTTCGATAAGTCTCTTGGTTCTCGAGATATGGCTAAAAGAAGAATTAAAGATTAAAAAGTCGAGCGGGTACTTTTTCTTGAATAAACAGGGGTCAAGGAACAAGAATATGCAGTTAGTTCTTCGATAAGTCTCTTGGTTCTCGAGATATGGCTAAAAGAATAATTAAAGATTAAAAAGTCGAGCGGGTACTTTTTCTTGAAAAAAGAGGGGTCAAGGAACAAGAATATACAGTTGGTTTTACGATATGTCTTTTGGTTCTCGAGATAAGGCAAGAAGAAGAATTAAAGATTAAAAAGTCGAGCGGGTACTTTTTCTTGAAAAAAGAGGGGTCAAGGAACAAGAATATGCAGTTGGTTTTACGATATGTCTTTTGGTTCTCGAGATATGGCAAGAAGAAGAATTAAAGATTAAAAAGTCGAGCGGGTACTTTTTCTTGAATAAACAGGGGTCAAGAAACAAGAATATGCAGTTAGTTTTTCCATATCTCTTTTAGTTCTCGAGATATGGCAAGAAGAAGAATTAAAAATTAAAAAGTCGAGCGGGTACTTTTTCTTGAAAAAAGGGGGGTCAAGGAACAAGAATATACAGTTGGTTTTACGATATGTCTTTTGGTTCTCGAGATATGGCAAGAAGAAGAATTAAAGATTAAAAAGTCGAGCGGGTACTTTTTCTTGAAAAAAGAGGGGTCAAGGAACAAGAATATACAGTTGGTTTTACGATATGTCTTTTGGTTCTCGAGATATGGCAAAAAGAAGAATTAAAGATTAAAAGGTCGAGCGGGTACTTTTTCTTGAATAAACAGGGGTCAAGGAACAAGAATATGCAGTTAGTTCTTCGATAAGTCTCTTGGTTCTCGAGATATGGCTAAAAGAAGAATTAAAGATTAAAAAGTCGAGCGGGTACTTTTTCTTGAAAAAAGAGGGGTCAAGGAACAAGAATATACAGTTGGTTTTACGATATGTCTTTTGGTTCTCGAGATATGGCAAGAAGAAGAATTAAAGATTAAAAAGTCGAGCGGGTACTTTTTCTTGAATAAACAGGGGTCAAGGAACAAGAATATGCAGTTAGTTTTTCCATATCTCTTTTAGTTCTCGAGATATGGCAAGAAGAAGAATTAAAGATTAAAAAGTCGAGCGGGTACTTTTTCTTGAATAAACAGGGGTCAAGGAACAAGAATATGCAGTTAGTTCTTCGATAAGTCTCTTGGTTCTCGAGATATGGCTAAAAGAAGAATTAAAGATTAAAAAGTCGAGCGGGTACTTTTTCTTGAAAAAAGAGGGGTCAAGGAACAAGAATATACAGTTGGTTTTACGATATGTCTTTTGGTTCTCGAGATATGGCAAGAAGAAGAATTAAAGATTAAAAAGTCGAGCGGGTACTTTTTCTTGAATAAACAGGGGTCAAGGAACAAGAATATGCAGTTAGTGTTTCGATATGTCTTTTGGTTCTCGAGATATGGCAAGAAGAAGAATTAAAGATTAAAAAGTCGAGCGGGTACTTTTTCTTGAATAAACAGGGGTCAAGAAACAAGAATATGCAGTTAGTTTTTCGATAAGTCTCTTGGTTCTCGAGATATGGCTAAAAGAAGAATTAAAGATTAAAAAGTCGAGCGGGTACTTTTTCTTGAATAAACAGGGGTCAAGGAACAAGAATATGCAGTTAGTTCTTCGATAAGTCTCTTGGTTCTCGAGATATGGCTAAAAGAATAATTAAAGATTAAAAAGTCGAGCGGGTACTTTTTCTTGAAAAAAGAGGGGTCAAGGAACAAGAATATGCAGTTAGTTTTTCGATAAGTCTCTTGGTTCTCGAGATATGGCTAAAAGAAGAATTAAAGATTAAAAAGTCGAGCGGGTACTTTTTCTTGAATAAACAGGGGTCAAGGAACAAGAATATGCAGTTAGTTTTTCGATTTCTCTTTTGGTTCTCGAGATATGGCAAGAAGAAGAATTAAAGATTAAAAAGTCGAGCGGGTACTTTTTCTTGAATAAACAGGGGTCAAGGAACAAGAATATGCAGTTAGTTTTTCGATATCTCTTTTGGTTCTCGAGATATGGCAAGAAGAAGAATTAAAGATTAAAAAGTCGAGCGGGTACTTTTTCTTGAATAAACAGGGGTCAAGGAACAAGAATATGCAGTTTGTTTTTCGATATCTCTTTTGGTTCTCGAGATATGGCAAGAAGAAGAATTAAAGATTAAAAAGTCGAGCGGGTACTTTTTCTTGAATAAACAGGGGTCAAGAAACAAGAATATGCAGTTAGTTTTTCGATAAGTCTCTTGGTTCTCGAGATATGGCTAAAAGAAGAATTAAAGATTAAAAAGTCGAGCGGGTACTTTTTCTTGAATAAACAGGGGTCAAGGAACAAGAATATGCAGTTAGTTCTTCGATAAGTCTCTTGGTTCTCGAGATATGGCTAAAAGAATAATTAAAGATTAAAAAGTCGAGCGGGTACTTTTTCTTGAAAAAAGAGGGGTCAAGGAACAAGAATATGCAGTTAGTTTTTCGATATGTCTTTTGGTTCTCGAGATATGGCAAGAAGAAGAATTAAAGATTAAAAAGTCGAGCGGGTACTTTTTCTTGAATAAACAGGGGTCAAGGAACAAGAATATGCAGTTAGTTTTTCGATATCTCTTTTGGTTCTCGAGATATGGCAAGAAGAAGAATTAAAGATTAAAAAGTCGAGCGGGTACTTTTTCTTGAAAAAAGGGGGGTCAAGGAACAAGAATATACAGTTGGTTTTACGATATGTCTTTTGGTTCTCGAGATATGGCAAGAAGAAGAATTAAAGATTAAAAAGTCGAGCGGGTACTTTTTCTTGAAAAAAGAGGGGTCAAGGAACAAGAATATGCAGTTAGTTTTTCGATAAGTCTCTTGGTTCTCGAGATATGGCTAAAAGAAGAATTAAAGATTAAAAAGTCGAGCGGGTACTTTTTCTTGAATAAACAGGGGTCAAGGAACAAGAATATGCAGTTAGTTTTTCCATATCTCTTTTAGTTCTCGAGATATGGCAAGAAGAAGAATTAAAAATTAAAAAGTCGAGCGGGTACTTTTTCTTGAAAAAAGGGGGGTCAAGGAACAAGAATATACAGTTGGTTTTACGATATGTCTTTTGGTTCTCGAGATATGGCAAGAAGAAGAATTAAAGATTAAAAAGTCGAGCGGGTACTTTTTCTTGAAAAAAGAGGGGTCAAGGAACAAGAATATACAGTTGGTTTTACGATATGTCTTTTGGTTCTCGAGATATGGCAAAAAGAAGAATTAAAGATTAAAAGGTCGAGCGGGTACTTTTTCTTGAATAAACAGGGGTCAAGGAACAAGAATATGCAGTTAGTTCTTCGATAAGTCTCTTGGTTCTCGAGATATGGCTAAAAGAAGAATTAAAGATTAAAAAGTCGAGCGGGTACTTTTTCTTGAAAAAAGAGGGGTCAAGGAACAAGAATATACAGTTGGTTTTACGATATGTCTTTTGGTTCTCGAGATATGGCAAGAAGAAGAATTAAAGATTAAAAAGTCGAGCGGGTACTTTTTCTTGAATAAACAGGGGTCAAGGAACAAGAATATGCAGTTAGTTTTTCCATATCTCTTTTAGTTCTCGAGATATGGCAAGAAGAAGAATTAAAGATTAAAAAGTCGAGCGGGTACTTTTTCTTGAATAAACAGGGGTCAAGGAACAAGAATATGCAGTTAGTTCTTCGATAAGTCTCTTGGTTCTCGAGATATGGCTAAAAGAAGAATTAAAGATTAAAAAGTCGAGCGGGTACTTTTTCTTGAAAAAAGAGGGGTCAAGGAACAAGAATATACAGTTGGTTTTACGATATGTCTTTTGGTTCTCGAGATATGGCAAGAAGAAGAATTAAAGATTAAAAAGTCGAGCGGGTACTTTTTCTTGAATAAACAGGGGTCAAGGAACAAGAATATGCAGTTAGTTTTTCGATATGTCTTTTGGTTCTCGAGATATGGCAAGAAGAAGAATTAAAGATTAAAAAGTCGAGCGGGTACTTTTTCTTGAATAAACAGGGGTCAAGAAACAAGAATATGCAGTTAGTTTTTCGATAAGTCTCTTGGTTCTCGAGATATGGCTAAAAGAAGAATTAAAGATTAAAAAGTCGAGCGGGTACTTTTTCTTGAATAAACAGGGGTCAAGGAACAAGAATATGCAGTTAGTTCTTCGATAAGTCTCTTGGTTCTCGAGATATGGCTAAAAGAATAATTAAAGATTAAAAAGTCGAGCGGGTACTTTTTCTTGAAAAAAGAGGGGTCAAGGAACAAGAATATGCAGTTAGTTTTTCGATAAGTCTCTTGGTTCTCGAGATATGGCTAAAAGAAGAATTAAAGATTAAAAAGTCGAGCGGGTACTTTTTCTTGAATAAACAGGGGTCAAGGAACAAGAATATGCAGTTAGTTTTTCGATTTCTCTTTTGGTTCTCGAGATATGGCAAGAAGAAGAATTAAAGATTAAAAAGTCGAGCGGGTACTTTTTCTTGAATAAACAGGGGTCAAGGAACAAGAATATGCAGTTAGTTTTTCGATATCTCTTTTGGTTCTCGAGATATGGCAAGAAGAAGAATTAAAGATTAAAAAGTCGAGCGGGTACTTTTTCTTGAATAAACAGGGGTCAAGGAACAAGAATATGCAGTTTGTTTTTCGATATCTCTTTTGGTTCTCGAGATATGGCAAGAAGAAGAATTAAAGATTAAAAAGTCGAGCGGGTACTTTTTCTTGAATAAACAGGGGTCAAAGAATAAGAATATGCAGTTAGTTTTTCGATATCTCTTTTGGTTCTCGAGATATGGCAAAAAGAAGAATTAAAGATTAAAAAGTCGAGCGGGTACTTTTTCTTGAATAAACAGGGGTCAAGGAACAGGAATATGCAGTTAGTTTTTCGATATGTCTTTTGGTTCTCGAGATATGACAAGAAGAAGAATTAAAGATTAAAAAGTCGAGCGGGTACTTTTTCTTGAATAAACAGGGGTCAAGGAATAAGAATATGCAGTTAAAGCTACTTTGCCTCCAGACTCTGCAATTTTAATGATGTTTGCGTTTCTTTAGGAATTAAAATCCTTTTATTGAACTTTTTAGTGTTTAATAGTCTTGCAATGGTAACTACATCTTTTAAAATGAAGACCTCATAATTTCTCCTTTCAATTTCGGCTATTGAGATACTCCAGACAAAGTTTATATTTGGATGCAACATGAATATATCCATCAAAACAATTATTCGTTTCTCAAACTCGTGGTATTTCTAGGAAAATGGCTAACAACAGTTTAGATGGGAAATTCTTCTTGATTCAAAATTCAAAATTACTCATTAATTTAACAGTTACATGTGTTCAAATAAGACATTCGGTTCTACCGCAATAAGTTTACTAATATCATACTTTCAGAGCACTTTAATGGAAAATCATGAATTTAGAGTTAAATTCTTGTCATCCACATCATGTCCTCCAGTCTCCAGTTGATGTCCACATCCCACAAATCTCCTTCCAGAATAGAAACACTTGAAGTACTACACTACATTTATTATTTATATGCGTTTGGCGTTTGTTATACACGTTTGCATTAGTTGATGCGCAAAATCTAATTCAATGTTTGCAGGAAACACAAGAGATTAGGTGGAATTTCTGAGTTATGGAGTTAAGAAGAAAGATGTGGCTTCCTCTAGGAAGAATTTTGTTCTTCTCCATCAATTTTTTTGCTATTACATTTAAGCTGTCTGTTGAAGTAATTCCATATTTGGTTTTGTATTAGCCAAACTATTTGCAAGATTGGTAAAATTCGTTTTAAAAGGCGTATTGTCAACAGTTCTAGGAGTCTACTCTATTCAGACTTCTTTTTTAACCAAGTTCATTTGCTTACATTCTGTTTTCACTTAGTTTTAATAGTTACCCTTGTGGTTTAATCAAAATTTCAGTCCCAGTGGTTATTTAGATGAAGTAGTTACTAACTCTTGCTTTTATGATTTATGTTAATCACTTATTCAATTCAATATCTTTTAACTATGTTGTTTACTTGTCTTCTGTTTAAGAGCATACCATTCACTGATTAGTCCTTCTGAGATGGTTAATTAAACCATGTACAAAGGCCTGTGGCTTATTTATATGTTAGGATAGTCCCTTAGATTTTGTTAGTTCTAGCTGCGTTATGTTTAGATTTTTTTATTTCCAATGAAATTTTATTTGTGACCATAGAACACTTTTTTTTACAAAACATTTGCTTTTATAAATCTCACCCCGATAGTTTTTTTTAGAAAATCACGTTCAACTTTATTGCAGTGTTAAGATTTGCTTTTAAAGCGTTAATTTACATTGTTAGGTAGAGAGAGCCAAGATCGTATTGGTTTCTTTTTCTTAAATAATTATTACTTTGATTTTGCTTTGAAATTTTAATATGTCCTCAAGGAGGTAAAGCTGAATCCACTGGCACTATTCATTTCCCGCTAGCTATTACGGTTTTTGAATTATTTATGAAGTTCTAATAAAAAAATTGTCAATCACGGTGTATTATTGGTTGCCTACATTTAGGGTGACAACATTGAATTTTGGAAATTTGAATACTACTCGGAAAAATCTGAAAACCTCAAATCTTCATCGAAAAAAATCACTGATCTTAAAAATGTTAATAGATTAATGCTAGTTATTTCGGTTCAAAAGATATTGCCGTTTTGACATTAACCACCTTAAGATCAAAATTTCAAAAAGTAAACGAGCTACAAAGCAACTGACTGCTCTCCGATGTTCAGAATTCAATTCTACACCCGTGTGCAAAGTTTCATCAAAATCTGGAGATAAAAATATTTTTGCTCAAAAAAGATGGAAGGTTATAGTCTTACGATTTCTTCGCCGAAAAGTTGAAAAAAATATTTTTTTCCTCCGATCATCATGAAATTTGGCACACAGATTGAGAATTGAATTTTGAATTCATTTCTACTGGCAGTTCCTACATATTTCGTACAGTTTCCGAATTATCGACCTAATAATTTTAAAAAGAAAATAATCAATTACTCGAAGAATTCGAAGTTTAGGAAAAAACTAATTACACTTTCCGATCTTGCGATTTTTTTCTATCCAACTTTTGCGGGATTTATATTTTTAGGATAAACTTTAAGAATCTCGAATATCTGTGAGGAGATCTTATCTAAAGTTTGCTACATGTGTTGTTAGGACCTATTCACATGAAACTTTGCACATACATTCAGAATTAAATTTGAAACTCAATTCTGCAAGTTGTTCCGAAATACTGGCGAAAGTTTTTCAATGATAGAACATCGAACTGCAAAAAATACATTTATTCATGACGTCTGAGGGGTAAGACATAAATAATTGCAGTAATAAATTTTGCGATTTTTTTCTATCGCTTTATGCAATTTCTATACTTTGGGAATAAACATTAAGAATTTCGGAAATTGTTTACAAAATTCAATTTACCCCCTGATGTACAGGCAGCACCACATACAGATCAGACTTTGACAGATAACCTCACTTTTCTATCTTTCTCAATTAGTTTATTTACTCATTAAGTCAACTGTTGTACGTGTTCAAAGAAGACATTTGGTTCTACCGCAATAAGTTTACTAATATCATCACTTTCAGAGCACTTTAATGGAAAATCATTAATTTAGAGTTAAATTCTTGTCATCCACATCATGTCCTCCAGTCTCCAGTTGATGTCCACATCCCACAAATCTCCTTCCAGAATAGAAACACTTGAAGTACTACACTACATTTATTATTTATATGCGTTTGGCGTTTGTTATACACGTTTGCATTAGTTGATGCTCAAAATCTAATTCAATGTTTGCAGGAAACACAAGAGATTAGGTGGAATTTCTGAGTTATGGAGTTAAGAAGAAAGATGTGGCTTCCTCTAGGAAGAATTTTGTTCTTCTCCATCAATTCTTTTGCTATTACATTTAAGCTGTCTGTTGAAGTAATTCCATATTTGGTTTTGTATTAGCCAAACTATTTGCAAGATTGGTAAAATTCGTTCTAAAAGGCGTATTGTCAACGGTTCTACCAGTCTACTCTATTCAGACTTCTTTTTTAACCAAGTTCATTTGCTTACATTCTGTTTTCACTTAGTTTTAATAGTTACCCTTGTGGTTTAATCAAAATTTCAGTCCCAGTGGTTATTTAGATGAAGTAGTTACTAACTCTTGCTTTTATGATTTATGTTAATCACTTATTCAATTCAATATCTTTTAACTATGTTGTTTACTTGTCTTCTGTTTAAGAGCATACCATTCACTGATTAGTCCTTCTGAGATGGTTAATTAAACCATGTACAAAGGCCTGTGGCTTATTTATATGTTAGGATAGTCCCTTAGATTTTGTTAGTTCTAGCTGCGTTATGTTTAGATTTTTTTATTTCCAATGAAATTTTATTTGTGACCATAGAACACTTTTTTTTTACAAAACATTTGCTTTTATAAATCTCACCCCGATAGTTTTTTTTAGAAAATCACGTTCAACTTTATTGCAGTGTTAAGATTTGCTTTTAAAGCGTTAATTTACATTGTTAGGTAGAGAGAGCCAAGATCGTATTGGTTTCCTTTTCTTAAATAATTATTACTTTGATTTTGCTTTGAAATTTTAATATGTCCTCAAGGAGGTAAAGCTGAATCCACTGGCACTATTCCTTTCCCGCTAGCTATTACGGTTTTTGAATTATTTATGAAGTTCTAATAAAAAAATTGTCAATCACGGTGTATTATTGGTTGCCTACATTTAGGGTGACAACATTGAATTTTGGAAATTTTAAATACTACTCGGAAAAATCTGAAAACCTCAAATCTTCATCGAAAAAAATCACTGATCTTAAAAATGTTAATAGATTAATGCTAGTTATTTCGGTTCAAAAGATATTGCCGTTTTGACATTAACCACCTTAAGATCAAAATTTCAAAAAGTAAACGAGCTACAAAGCAACTGACTGCTCTCCGATGTTCAGAATTCAATTCTACACCCGTGTGCAAAGTTTCATCAAAATCTGGAGATAAAAATATTTTTGCTCAAAAAAGACGGAAGGTTATAGTCTTACGATTTCTTCGCCGAAAAGTTGAAAAAAATATTTTTTTCCTCCGATCATCATGAAATTTGGCACACAGATTGAGAATTGAATTTTGAATTCATTTCTACTGGCAGTTCCTACATGTTTCGTACAGTTTCCGAATTATCGACCTAATAATTTTAAAAAGAAAATAATCAATTACTCGAAGAATTCGAAGTTTAGGAAAAAACTAATTACACTTTCCGATCTTGCGATTTTTTTCTATCCAACTTTTGCGGGATTTATATTTTTAGGATAAACTTTAAGAATCTCGAATATCTGTGAGGCGATCTTATCTAAAGTTTGCTACATGTGTTGTTAGGACCTATTCACATGAAACTTTGCACATACATTCAGAATTAAATTTGAAACTCAATTCTGCAAGTTGTTCCGAAATACTGGCGAAAGTTTTTCAATGATAGAACATTGAACTGCAAAAAATACATTTATTCATGACGTCTGAGGGGTAAGACATAAATAATTGCAGTAATAAATTTTGCGATTTTTTTCTATCGCTTTATGCAATTTCTATACTTTGGGAATAAACATTAAGAATTTCGGAAATTGTTTACAAAATTCAATTTACCCCCTGATGTACAGGCAGCACCACATACAGATCAGACTTTGACAGATAACCTCACTTTTCTATCTTTCTCAATTAGTTTATTTACTCATTAAGTCAACTGTTGTACGTGTTCAAAGAAGACATTTGGTTCTACCGCAATAAGTTTACTAATATCATCACTTTCAGAGCACTTTAATGGAAAATCATGAATTTAGAGTTAAATTCTTGTCATCCACATCATGTCCTCCAGTCTCCAGTTGATGTCCACATCCCACAAATCTCCTTCCAGAATAGAAACACTTGAAGTACTACACTACATTTATTATTTATATGCGTTTGGCGTTTGTTATACACGTTTGCATTAGTTGATGCGCAAAATCTAATTCAATGTTTGCAGGAAACACAAGAGATTAGGTGGAATTTCTGAGTTATGGAGTTAAGAAGAAAGATGTGGCTTCCTCTAGGAAGAATTTTGTTCTTCTCCATCAATTTTTTTGCTATTACATTTAAGCTGTCTGTTGAAGTAATTCCATATTTGGTTTTGTATTAGCCAAACTATTTGCAAGATTGGTAAAATTCGTTTTAAAAGGCGTATTGTCAACGGTTCTAGCAGTCTACTCTATTCAGACTTCTTTTTTAACCAAGTTCATTTGCTTACATTCTGTTTTCACTTAGTTTTAATAGTTACCCTTGTGGTTTAATCAAAATTTCAGTCCCAGTGGTTATTTAGATGAAGTAGTTACTAACTCTTGCTTTTATGATTTATGTTAATCACTTATTCAGTTCAATATCTTTTAACTATGTTGTTTACTTGTCTTCTGTTTAAGAGCATACCATTCACTGATTAGTCCTTCTGAGATGGTTAATTAAACCATGTACAAAGGCCTGTGGCTTATTTATATGTTAGGATAGTCCCTTAGATTTTGTTAGTTCTAGCTGCGTTATGTTTAGATTTTTTTATTTCCAATGAAATTTTATTTGTGACCATAGAACACTTTTTTTTTACAAAACATTTGCTTTTATAAATCTCACCCCGATAGTTTTTTTTAGAAAATCACGTTCAACTTTATTGCAGTGTTAAGATTTGCTTTTAAAGCGTTAATTTACATTGTTAGGTAGAGAGAGCCAAGATCGTATTGGATTCTTTTTCTTAAATAATTATTACTTTGATTTTGCTTTGAAATTTTAATATGTCCTCAAGGAGGTAAAGCTGAATCCACTGGCACTATTCATTTCCCGCTAGCTATTACGGTTTTTGAATTATTTATGAAGTTCTAATAAAAAAATTGTCAATCACGGTGTATTATTGGTTGCCTACATTTAGGGTGACAACATTGAATTTTGGAAATTTTAAATACTACTCGGAAAAATCTGAAAACCTCAAATCTTCATCGAAAAAAATCACTGATCTTAAAAATGTTAATAGATTAATGCTAGTTATTTCGGTTCAAAAGATATTGCCGTTTTGACATTAACCACCTTAAGATCAAAATTTCAAAAAGTAAACGAGCTACAAAGCAACTGACTGCTCTCCGATGTTCAGAATTCAATTCTACACCCGTGTGCAAAGTTTCATCAAAATCTGGAGATAAAAATATTTTTGCTCAAAAAAGATGGAAGGTTATAGTCTTACGATTTCTTCGCCGAAAAGTTGAAAAAAATATTTTTTTCCTCCGATCATCATGAAATTTGGCACACAGATTGAGAATTGAATTTTGAATTCATTTCTACTGGCAGTTCCTACATGTTTCGTACAGTTTCCGAATTATCGACCTAATAATTTTAAAAAGAAAATAATCAATTACTCGAAGAATTCGAAGTTTAGGAAAAAACTAATTACACTTTCCGATCTTGCGATTTTTTTCTATCCAACTTTTGCGGGATTTATATTTTTAGGATAAACTTTAAGAATCTCGAATATCTGTGAGGAGATCTTATCTAAAGTTTGCTACATGTGTTGTTAGGACCTATTCACATGAAACTTTGCACATACATTCAGAATTAAATTTGAAACTCAATTCTGCAAGTTGTTCCGAAATACTGGCAAAAGTTTTTCAATGATAGAACATCGAACTGCAAAAAATACATTTATTCATGACGTCTGAGGGGTAAGACATAAATAATTGCAGTAATAAATTTTGCGATTTTTTTCTATCGCTTTATGCAATTTCTATACTTTGGGAATAAACATTAAGAATTTCGAAAATTGTTTACAAAATTCAATTTACCCCCTGATGTACAGGCAGCACCACATACAGATCAGACTTTGACAGATAACCTCACTTTTCTATCTTTCTCAATTAGTTTATTTACTCATTAAGTCAACTGTTGTACGTGTTCAAAGAAGACATTTGGTTCTACCGCAATAAGTTTACTAATATCATCACTTTCAGAGCACTTTAATGGAAAATCATTAATTTAGAGTTAAATTCTTGTCATCCACATCATGTCCTCCAGTCTCCAGTTGATGTCCACATCCCACAAATCTCCTTCCAGAATAGAAACACTTGAAGTACTACACTACATTTATTATTTATATGCGTTTGGCGTTTGTTATACACGTTTGCATTAGTTGATGCTCAAAATCTAATTCAATGTTTGCAGGAAACACAAGAGATTAGGTGGAATTTCTGAGTTATGGAGTTAAGAAGAAAGATGTGGCTTCCTCTAGGAAGAATTTTGTTCTTCTCCATCAATTTTTTTGCTATTACATTTAAGCTGTCTGTTGAAGTAATTCCATATTTGGTTTTGTATTAGCCAAACTATTTGCAAGATTGGTAAAATTCGTTTTAAAAGGCGTATTGTCAACGGTTCTAGCAGTCTACTCTATTCAGACTTCTTTTTTAACCAAGTTCATTTGCTTACATTCTGTTTTCACTTAGTTTTAATAGTTACCCTTGTGGTTTAATCAAAATTTCAGTCCCAGTGGTTATTTAGATGAAGTAGTTACTAACTCTTGCTTTTATGATTTATGTTAATCACTTATTCAGTTCAATATCTTTTAACTATGTTGTTTACTTGTCTTCTGTTTAAGAGCATACCATTCACTGATTAGTCCTTCTGAGATGGTTAATTAAACCATGTACAAAGGCCTGTGGCTTATTTATATGTTAGGATAGTCCCTTAGATTTTGTTAGTTCTAGCTGCGTTATGTTTAGATTTTTTTATTTCCAATGAAATTTTATTTGTGACCATAGAACACTTTTTTTTTACAAAACATTTGCTTTTATAAATCTCACCCCGATAGTTTTTTTTAGAAAATCACGTTCAACTTTATTGCAGTGTTAAGATTTGCTTTTAAAGCGTTAATTTACATTGTTAGGTAGAGAGAGCCAAGATCGTATTGGATTCTTTTTCTTAAATAATTATTACTTTGATTTTGCTTTGAAATTTTAATATGTCCTCAAGGAGGTAAAGCTGAATCCACTGGCACTATTCATTTCCCGCTAGCTATTACGGTTTTTGAATTATTTATGAAGTTCTAATAAAAAAATTGTCAATCACGGTGTATTATTGGTTGCCTACATTTAGGGTGACAACATTGAATTTTGGAAATTTTAAATACTACTCGGAAAAATCTGAAAACCTCAAATCTTCATCGAAAAAAATCACTGATCTTAAAAATGTTAATAGATTAATGCTAGTTATTTCGGTTCAAAAGATATTGCCGTTTTGACATTAACCACCTTAAGATCAAAATTTCAAAAAGTAAACGAGCTACAAAGCAACTGACTGCTCTCCGATGTTCAGAATTCAATTCTACACCCGTGTGCAAAGTTTCATCAAAATCTGGAGATAAAAATATTTTTGCTCAAAAAAGACGGAAGGTTATAGTCTTACGATTTCTTCGCCGAAAAGTTGAAAAAAATATTTTTTTCCTCCGATCATCATGAAATTTGGCACACAGATTGAGAATTGAATTTTGAATTCATTTCTACTGGCAGTTCCTACATGTTTCGTACAGTTTCCGAATTATCGACCTAATAATTTTAAAAAGAAAATAATCAATTACTCGAAGAATTCGAAGTTTAGGAAAAAACTAATTACACTTTCCGATCTTGCGATTTTTTTCTATCCAACTTTTGCGGGATTTATATTTTTAGGATAAACTTTAAGAATCTCGAATATCTGTGAGGAGATCTTATCTAAAGTTTGCTACATGTGTTGTTAGGACCTATTCACATGAAACTTTGCACATACATTCAGAATTAAATTTGAAACTCAATTCTGCAAGTTGTTCCGAAATACTGGCGAAAGTTTTTCAATGATAGAACATCGAACTGCAAAAAATACATTTATTCATGACGTCTGAGGGGTAAGACATAAATAATTGCAGTAATAAATTTTGCGATTTTTTTCTATCGCTTTATGCAATTTCTATACTTTGGGAATAAACATTAAGAATTTCGAAAATTGTTTACAAAATTCAATTTACCCCCTGATGTACAGGCAGCACCACATACAGATCAGACTTTGACAGATAACCTCACTTTTCTATCTTTCTCAATTAGTTTATTTACTCATTAAGTCAACTGTTGTACGTGTTCAAAGAAGACATTTGGTTCTACCGCAATAAGTTTACTAATATCATCACTTTCAGAGCACTTTAATGGAAAATCATTAATTTAGAGTTAAATTCTTGTCATCCACATCATGTCCTCCAGTCTCCAGTTGATGTCCACATCCCACAAATCTCCTTCCAGAATAGAAACACTTGAAGTACTACACTACATTTATTATTTATATGCGTTTGGCGTTTGTTATACACGTTTGCATTAGTTGATGCTCAAAATCTAATTCAATGTTTGCAGGAAACACAAGAGATTAGGTGGAATTTCTGAGTTATGGAGTTAAGAAGAAAGATGTGGCTTCCTCTAGGAAGAATTTTGTTCTTCTCCATCAATTTTTTTGCTATTACATTTAAGCTGTCTGTTGAAGTAATTCCATATTTGGTTTTGTATTAGCCAAACTATTTGCAAGATTGGTAAAATTCGTTCTAAAAGGCGTATTGTCAACGGTTCTACCAGTCTACTCTATTCAGACTTCTTTTTTAACCAAGTTCATTTGCTTACATTCTGTTTTCACTTAGTTTTAATAGTTACCCTTGTGGTTTAATCAAAATTTCAGTCCCAGTGGTTATTTAGATGAAGTAGTTACTAACTCTTGCTTTTATGATTTATGTTAATCACTTATTCAATTCAATATCTTTTAACTATGTTGTTTACTTGTCTTCTGTTTAAGAGCATACCATTCACTGATTAGTCCTTCTGAGATGGTTAATTAAACCATGTACAAAGGCCTGTGGCTTATTTATATGTTAGGATAGTCCCTTAGATTTTGTTAGTTCTAGCTGCGTTATGTTTAGATTTTTTTATTTCCAATGAAATTTTATTTGTGACCATAGAACACTTTTTTTTTACAAAACATTTGCTTTTATAAATCTCACCCCGATAGTTTTTTTTAGAAAATCACGTTCAACTTTATTGCAGTGTTAAGATTTGCTTTTAAAGCGTTAATTTACATTGTTAGGTAGAGAGAGCCAAGATCGTATTGGATTCTTTTTCTTAAATAATTATTACTTTGATTTTGCTTTGAAATTTTAATATGTCCTCAAGGAGGTAAAGCTGAATCCACTGGCACTATTCATTTCCCGCTAGCTATTACGGTTTTTGAATTATTTATGAAGTTCTAATAAAAAAATTGTCAATCACGGTGTATTATTGGTTGCCTACATTTAGGGTGACAACATTGAATTTTGGAAATTTTAAATACTACTCGGAAAAATCTGAAAACCTCAAATCTTCATCGAAAAAAATCACTGATCTTAAAAATGTTAATAGATTAATGCTAGTTATTTCGGTTCAAAAGATATTGCCGTTTTGACATTAACCACCTTAAGATCAAAATTTCAAAAAGTAAACGAGCTACAAAGCAACTGACTGCTCTCCGATGTTCAGAATTCAATTCTACACCCGTGTGCAAAGTTTCATCAAAATCTGGAGATAAAAATATTTTTGCTCAAAAAAGACGGAAGGTTATAGTCTTACGATTTCTTCGCCGAAAAGTTGAAAAAAATATTTTTTTCCTCCGATCATCATGAAATTTGGCACACAGATTGAGAATTGAATTTTGAATTCATTTCTACTGGCAGTTCCTACATGTTTCGTACAGTTTCCGAATTATCGACCTAATAATTTTAAAAAGAAAATAATCAATTACTCGAAGAATTCGAAGTTTAGGAAAAAACTAATTACACTTTCCGATCTTGCGATTTTTTTCTATCCAACTTTTGCGGGATTTATATTTTTAGGATAAACTTTAAGAATCTCGAATATCTGTGAGGCGATCTTATCTAAAGTTTGCTACATGTGTTGTTAGGACCTATTCACATGAAACTTTGCACATACATTCAGAATTAAATTTGAAACTCAATTCTGCAAGTTGTTCCGAAATACTGGCGAAAGTTTTTCAATGATAGAACATTGAACTGCAAAAAATACATTTATTCATGACGTCTGAGGGGTAAGACATAAATAATTGCAGTAATAAATTTTGCGATTTTTTTCTATCGCTTTATGCAATTTCTATACTTTGGGAATAAACATTAAGAATTTCGGAAATTGTTTACAAAATTCAATTTACCCCCTGATGTACAGGCAGCACCACATACAGATCAGACTTTGACAGATAACCTCACTTTTCTATCTTTCTCAATTAGTTTATTTACTCATTAAGTCAACTGTTGTACGTGTTCAAAGAAGACATTTGGTTCTACCGCAATAAGTTTACTAATATCATCACTTTCAGAGCACTTTAATGGAAAATCATGAATTTAGAGTTAAATTCTTGTCATCCACATCATGTCCTCCAGTCTCCAGTTGATGTCCACATCCCACAAATCTCCTTCCAGAATAGAAACACTTGAAGTACTACACTACATTTATTATTTATATGCGTTTGGCGTTTGTTATACACGTTTGCATTAGTTGATGCTCAAAATCTAATTCAATGTTTGCAGGAAACACAAGAGATTAGGTGGAATTTCTGAGTTATGGAGTTAAGAAGAAAGATGTGGCTTCCTCTAGGAAGAATTTTGTTCTTCTCCATCAATTTTTTTGCTATTACATTTAAGCTGTCTGTTGAAGTAATTCCATATTTGGTTTTGTATTAGCCAAACTATTTGCAAGATTGGTAAAATTCGTTTTAAAAGGCGTATTGTCAACGGTTCTAGCAGTCTACTCTATTCAGACTTCTTTTTTTACCAAGTTCATTTGCTTACATTCTGTTTTCACTTAGTTTTAATAGTTACCCTTGTGGTTTAATCAAAATTTCAGTCCCAGTGGTTATTTAGATGAAGTAGTTACTAACTCTTGCTTTTATGATTTATGTTAATCACTTATTCAGTTCAATATCTTTTAACTATGTTGTTTACTTGTCTTCTGTTTAAGAGCATACCATTCACTGATTAGTCCTTCTGAGATGGTTAATTAAACCATGTACAAAGGCCTGTGGCTTATTTATATGTTAGGATAGTCCCTTAGATTTTGTTAGTTCTAGCTGCGTTATGTTTAGATTTTTTTATTTCCAATGAAATTTTATTTGTGACCATAGAACACTTTTTTTTTACAAAACATTTGCTTTTATAAATCTCACCCCGATAGTTTTTTTTAGAAAATCACGTTCAACTTTATTGCAGTGTTAAGATTTGCTTTTAAAGCGTTAATTTACATTGTTAGGTAGAGAGAGCCAAGATCGTATTGGTTTCTTTTTCTTAAATAATTATTACTTTGATTTTGCTTTGAAATTTTAATATGTCCTCAAGGAGGTAAAGCTGAATCCACTGGCACTATTCCTTTCCCGCTAGCTATTACGGTTTTTGAATTATTTATGAAGTTCTAATAAAAAAATTGTCAATCACGGTGTATTATTGGTTGCCTACATTTAGGGTGACAACATTGAATTTTGGAAATTTTAAATACTACTCGGAAAAATCTGAAAACCTCAAATCTTCATCGAAAAAAATCACTGATCTTAAAAATGTTAATAGATTAATGCTAGTTATTTCGGTTCAAAAGATATTGCCGTTTTGACATTAACCACCTTAAGATCAAAATTTCAAAAAGTAAACGAGCTACAAAGCAACTGACTGCTCTCCGATGTTCAGAATTCAATTCTACACCCGTGTGCAAAGTTTCATCAAAATCTGGAGATAAAAATATTTTTGCTCAAAAAAGACGGAAGGTTATAGTCTTACGATTTCTTCGCCGAAAAGTTGAAAAAAATATTTTTTTCCTCCGATCATCATGAAATTTGGCACACAGATTGAGAATTGAATTTTGAATTCATTTCTACTGGCAGTTCCTACATGTTTCGTATAGTTTCCGAATTATCGACCTAAAAATTTTAAAAAGAAAATAATCAATTACTCGAAAAATTCGAAGTTTAGGAAAAAACTAATTACACTTTCCGATCTTGCGATTTTTTTCTATCCAACTTTTGCGGGATTTATATTTTTAGGATAAACTTTAAGAATCTCGAATATCTGTGAGGAGATCTTATCTAAAGTTTGCTACATGTGTTGTTAGGACCTATTCACATGAAACTTTGCACATACATTCAGAATTAAATTTGAAACTCAATTCTGCAAGTTGTTCCGAAATACTGGCGAAAGTTTTTCAATGATAGAACATCGAACTGCAAAAAATACATTTATTCATGACGTCTGAGGGGTAAGACATAAATAATTGCAGTAATAAATTTTGCGATTTTTTTCTATCGCTTTATGCAATTTCTATACTTTGGGAATAAACATTAAGAATTTCGGAAATTGTTTACAAAATTCAATTTACCCCCTGATGTACAGGCAGCACCACATACAGATCAGACTTTGACAGATAACCTCACTTTTCTATCTTTCTCAATTAGTTTATTTACTCATTAAGTCAACTGTTGTACGTGTTCAAAGAAGACATTTGGTTCTACCGCAATAAGTTTACTAATATCATCACTTTCAGAGCACTTTAATGGAAAATCATGAATTTAGAGTTAAATTCTTGTCATCCACATCATGTCCTCCAGTCTCCAGTTGATGTCCACATCCCACAAATCTCCTTCCAGAATAGAAACACTTGAAGTACTACACTACATTTATTATTTATATGCGTTTGGCGTTTGTTATACACGTTTGCATTAGTTGATGCTCAAAATCTAATTCAATGTTTGCAGGAAACACAAGAGATTAGGTGGAATTTCTGAGTTATGGAGTTAAGAAGAAAGATGTGGCTTCCTCTAGGAAGAATTTTGTTCTTCTCCATCAATTTTTTTGCTATTACATTTAAGCTGTCTGTTGAAGTAATTCCATATTTGGTTTTGTATTAGCCAAACTATTTGCAAGATTGGTAAAATTCGTTTTAAAAGGCGTATTGTCAACGGTTCTAGCAGTCTACTCTATTCAGACTTCTTTTTTAACCAAGTTCATTTGCTTACATTCTGTTTTCACTTAGTTTTAATAGTTACCCTTGTGGTTTAATCAAAATTTCAGTCCCAGTGGTTATTTAGATGAAGTAGTTACTAACTCTTGCTTTTATGATTTATGTTAATCACTTATTCAATTCAATATCTTTTAACTATGTTGTTTACTTGTCTTCTGTTTAAGAGCATACCATTCACTGATTAGTCCTTCTGAGATGGTTAATTAAACCATGTACAAAGGCCTGTGGCTTATTTATATGTTAGGATAGTCCCTTAGATTTTGTTAGTTCTAGCTGCGTTATGTTTAGATTTTTTTATTTCCAATGAAATTTTATTTGTGACCATAGAACACTTTTTTTTTACAAAACATTTGCTTTTATAAATCTCACCCCGATAGTTTTTTTTAGAAAATCACGTTCAACTTTATTGCAGTGTTAAGATTTGCTTTTAAAGCGTTAATTTACATTGTTAGGTAGAGAGAGCCAAGATCGTATTGGATTCTTTTTCTTAAATAATTATTACTTTGATTTTGCTTTGAAATTTTAATATGTCCTCAAGGAGGTAAAGCTGAATCCACTGGCACTATTCATTTCCCGCTAGCTATTACGGTTTTTGAATTATTTATGAAGTTCTAATAAAAAAATTGTCAATCACGGTGTATTATTGGTTGCCTACATTTAGGGTGACAACATTGAATTTTGGAAATTTTAAATACTACTCGGAAAAATCTGAAAACCTCAAATCTTCATCGAAAAAAATTACTGATCTTAAAAATGTTAATAGATTAATGCTAGTTATTTCGGTTCAAAAGATATTGCCGTTTTGACATTAACCACCTTAAGATCAAAATTTCAAAAAGTAAACGAGCTACAAAGCAACTGACTGCTCTCCGATGTTCAGAATTCAATTCTACACCCGTGTGCAAAGTTTCATCAAAATCTGGAGATAAAAATATTTTTGCTCAAAAAAGATGGAAGGTTATAGTCTTACGATTTCTTCGCCGAAAAGTTGAAAAAAATATTCTTTTCCTCCGATCATCATGAAATTTGGCACACAGATTGAGAATTGAATTTTGAATTCATTTCTACTGGCAGTTCCTACATGTTTCGTATAGTTTCCGAATTATCGACCTAAAAATTTTAAAAAGAAAATAATCAATTACTCGAAAAATTCGAAGTTTAGGAAAAATCTAATTACACTTTCCGATCTTGCGATTTTTTTCTATTCAACTTTTGCGGGATTTATATTTTTAAGATGCACTTAAAGAATCTCGAATATCTGTGAGGAGATCTTATCTAAAGTTTGCTACATGTGTTGTTAGGACCTATTCACATGAAACTTTGCACATACATTCAGAAATAAATTTGGAACTCAATTGTGCGTGAAGTTTTGAAAGGATGCTGGTAGTTTTTAAATGATGGAGCTGCGAACCCCAAAAAGTACAATTAGTCAACAAGTATGAGGGTTAGGACAAATATAATTACACTATTAGATTTAGCAGTATTTTTTCTATCTATTTATGCAATTTCTGTATTTTGGAAATAAATATTAAGAATTTCCAAAATAAAGTAGAAAAATAAAAAATAAAAAATGGAATGGGTACCTTTTCTTGAATAAACAGGGGTCAACTAACAAGAATATGCAGTTAGTTTTTCGATATCTCTTTTGGTTCTCGAGATATGGCAAGAAGAAGAATTAAAGATTAAAAAGTCGAGCGGGTACTTTTTCCTGAATAAACGGGGGTCAAGGAACAAGAATATGCAGTTAGTTTTTCCATATCTCTTTTAGTTCTCAAGATATGGCAAGAAGAAGAATTAAAGATTAAAAAGTCGAGCGGGTAATTTTTCTTGAATAAACAGGGGTCAAGGAACAAGAATATGCAGTTAGTCTTTCGATATCTCTTTTGGTTCTCGAGATATGGCAAGAAGAAGAATTAAAGATTAAAAAGTCGAGCGGGTACTTTTTCTTGAATAAACGGGGGTCAAGGAACAAGAATATGCAGTTAGTTTTTCGATATCTCTTTTGGTTCTCGAGATATGGCAAGAAGAAGAATTAAAGATTAAAAAGTCGAGCGGGTACTTTTTCTTGAATAAACAGGGGTCAAGGAACAAGAATATGCAGTTAGTTCTTCGATAAGTCTCTTGGTTCTCGAGATATGGCTAAAAGAAGAATTAAAGATTAAAAAGTCGAGCGGGTACATTTTCTTGAAAAAAGAGGGGTCAAGGAACAAGAATATGCAGTTAGTTTTTCGATATCTCTTTTGGTTCTCGAGATATGGCAAGAAGAAGAATTAAAGATTAAAAAGTCGAGCGGGTACTTTTTCTTGAATAAACAGGGGTCAAGGAACAAGAATATGCAGTTAATCTTTCGATATCTCTTTTGGTTCTCGAGATATGGCAAGAAGAAGAATTAAAGATTAAAAAGTCGAGCGGGTACTTTTTCTTGAATAAACGGGGGTCAAGGAACAAGAATATGCAGTTAGTTTTTCGATATCTCTTTTGGTTCTCGAGATATGGCAAGAAGAAGAATTAAAGATTAAAAAGTCGAGCGGGTACTTTTTCCTGAATAAACGGGGGTCAAGGAACAAGAATATTCAGTTAGTTTTTCCATATCTCTTTTAGTTCTCAAGATATGGCAAGAAGAAGAATTAAAGATTAAAAAGTCGAGCGGGTAATTTTTCTTGACTAAACAGGGGTCAAGGAACAAGAATATGCAGTTAGTTTTTCGATTTCTCTTTTGGTTCTCGAGATATGGCAAGAAGAAGAATTAAAGATTAAAAAGTCGAGCGGGTACTTTTTCCTGAATAAACGGGGGTCAAGGAACAAGAATATGCAGTTAGTTTTTCCATATCTCTTTTAGTTCTCAAGATATGGCAAGAAGAAGAATTAAAGATTAAAAAGTCGAGCGGGTAATTTTTCTTGAATAAACAGGGGTCAAGGAACAAGAATATGCAGTTAGTCTTTCGATATCTCTTTTGGTTCTCGAGATATGGCAAGAAGAAGAATTAAAGATTAAAAAGTCGAGCGGGTACTTTTTCTTGAATAAACGGGGGTCAAGGAACAAGAATATGCAGTTAGTTTTTCGATATCTCTTTTGGTTCTCGAGATATGGCAAGAAGAAGAATTAAAGATTAAAAAGTCGAGCGGGTACTTTTTCTTGAATAAACAGGGGTCAAGGAACAAGAATATGCAGTTAGTTCTTCGATAAGTCTCTTGGTTCTCGAGATATGGCTAAAAGAAGAATTAAAGATTAAAAAGTCGAGCGGGTACATTTTCTTGAAAAAAGAGGGGTCAAGGAACAAGAATATGCAGTTAGTTTTTCGATATCTCTTTTGGTTCTCGAGATATGGCAAGAAGAAGAATTAAAGATTAAAAAGTCGAGCGGGTACTTTTTCTTGAATAAACAGGGGTCAAGGAACAAGAATATGCAGTTAATCTTTCGATATCTCTTTTGGTTCTCGAGATATGGCAAGAAGAAGAATTAAAGATTAAAAAGTCGAGCGGGTACTTTTTCTTGAATAAACGGGGGTCAAGGAACAAGAATATGCAGTTAGTTTTTCGATATCTCTTTTGGTTCTCGAGATATGGCAAGAAGAAGAATTAAAGATTAAAAAGTCGAGCGGGTACTTTTTCCTGAATAAACGGGGGTCAAGGAACAAGAATATTCAGTTAGTTTTTCCATATCTCTTTTAGTTCTCAAGATATGGCAAGAAGAAGAATTAAAGATTAAAAAGTCGAGCGGGTAATTTTTCTTGACTAAACAGGGGTCAAGGAACAAGAATATGCAGTTAGTTTTTCGATTTCTCTTTTGGTTCTCGAGATATGGCAAGAAGAAGAATTAAAGATTAAAAAGTCGAGCGGGTACTTTTTCTTGAATAAACAGGGGTCAAGGAACAAGAATATGCAGTTAGTTTTTTGATATGTCTTTTGGTTCTCGAGATATGGCAAGAAGAAGAATTAAAGATTAAAAAAAGTCGAGCGGGTACTTTTTCTTGAATAAACAGGGGTCAAGGAACAAGAATATGCAGTTAGTTTTTCGATATGTCTTTTGGTTCTCGAGATATGGCAAGAAGAAGAATTAAAGATTAAAAAGTCGAGCGGGTACTTTTTCTTGAATAAACAGGGGTCAAGGAACAAGAATATGCAGTTAGTTTTTCGATATGTCTTTTGGTTCTCGAGATATGGCAAGAAGAAGAATTAAAGATTAAAAAGTCGAGCGGGTACTTTTTCTTGAATAAACAGGTGTCAAGGAACAAGAATATGCAGTTAGTTCTTCGATAAGTCTTTTGGTTCTCGAGATATGGCAAGAAGAAGAATTAAAGATTAAAAAGTCGAGCGGGTACTTTTTCTTGAATAAACAGGGGTCAAGGAACAAGAATATGCAGTTAGTTTTTCGATAAGTCTCTTGGTTCTCGAGATATGGCTAAAAGAAGAATTAAAGATTAAAAAGTCGAGCGGGTACTTTTTCTTGAATAAACAGGGGTCAAGGAACAAGAATATGCAGTTAGTTTTTCGATAAGTCTCTTGGTTCTCGAGATATGGCAAGAAGAAGAATTAAAGATTAAAAAGTCGAGCGGGTACTTTTTCTTGAATAAACAGGGGTCAAGGAACAAGAATATGCAGTTAGTTTTTCGATAAGTCTCTTGGTTCTCGAGATATGGCTAAAAGAAGAATTAAAGATTAAAAAGTCGAGCGGGTACTTTTTCTTGAAAAAAGAGGGGTCAAGGAATAAGAATATACAGTTGGTTTTACGATATGTCTCTTGGTTCTCGAGATATGGCAAGAAGAAGAATTAAAGATTAAAAAGTCGAGCGGGTACTTTTTCTTGAATAAACAGGGGTCAAGGAACAAGAATATGCAGTTAGTTTTTCGATAAGTCTCTTGGTTCTCGAGATATGGCTAAAAGAAGAATTAAAGATTAAAAAGTCGAGCGGGTACTTTTTCTTGAATAAACAGGTGTCAAGGAACAAGAATATGCAGTTAGTTCTTCGATAAGTCTTTTGGTTCTCGAGATATGGCAAGAAGAAGAATTAAAGATTAAAAAGTCGAGCGGGTACTTTTTCTTGAATAAACAGGGGTCAAGGAACAAGAATATGCAGTTAGTTTTTCGATAAGTCTCTTGGTTCTCGAGATATGGCTAAAAGAAGAATTAAAGATTAAAAAGTCGAGCGGGTACTTTTTCTTGAAAAAAGAGGGGTCAAGGAATAAGAATATACAGTTGGTTTTACGATATGTCTCTTGGTTCTCGAGATATGGCAAGAAGAAGAATTAAAGATTAAAAAGTCGAGCGGGTACTTTTTCTTGAATAAACAGGGGTCAAGGAACAAGAATATGCAGTTAGTTTTTCGATAAGTCTTTTGGTTCTCGAGATATGGCAAGAAGAAGAATTAAAGATTAAAAAGTCGAGCGGGTACTTTTTCTTGAATAAACAGGGGTCAAGGAACAAGAATATGCAGTTAGTTTTTCGATAAGTCTCTTGGTTCTCGAGATATGGCTAAAAGAAGAATTAAAGATTAAAAAGTCGAGCGGGTACTTTTTCTTGAATAAACAGGGGTCAAGGAACAAGAATATGCAGTTAGTTTTTCGATAAGTCTCTTGGTTCTCGAGATATGGCTAAAAGAAGAATTAAAGATTAAAAAGTCGAGCGGGTACTTTTTCTTGAAAAAAGAGGGGTCAAAGAACAAGAATATACAGTTGGTTTTACGATATGTCTTTTGGTTCTCGAGATATGGCAAGAAGAAGAATTAAAGATTAAAAAGTCGAGCGGGTACTTTTTCTTGAATAAACAGGGGTCAAGGAACAAGAATATGCAGTCAGTTCTTTGATAAGTCTCTTGGTTCTCGAGATATGGCTAAAAGAAGAATTAAAGATTAAAAAGTCGAGCGGGTACTTTTTCTTGAAAAAAGAGGGGTCAAGGAACAAGAATATACAGTTGGTTTTACGATATGTCTTTTGGTTCTCGAGATATGGCAAGAAGAAGAATTAAAGATTAAAAAGTCGGGCGGGTACTTTTTCTTGAATAAACAGGGGTCAAGGAACAAGAATATGCAGTTAGTTTTTCCATATCTCTTTTAGTTCTCGAGATATGGCAAGAAGAAGAATTAAAGATTAAAAAGTCGAGCGGGTACTTTTTCTTGAATAAACAGGGGTCAAGGAACAAGAATATGCAGTTAGTTTTTCGATAAGTCTTTTGGTTCTCGAGATATGGCAAGAAGAAGAATTAAAGATTAAAAAGTCGAGCGGGTACTTTTTCTTGAATAAACAGGGGTCAAGGAACAAGAATATGCAGTTAGTTCTTCGATAAGTCTCTTGGTTCTCGAGATATGGCTAAAAGAAGAATTAAAGATTAAAAAGTCGAGCGGGTACTTTTTCTTGAAAAAAGAGGGGTCAAGGAACAAGAATATGCAGTTAGTTTTTCCATATCTCTTTTAGTTCTCGAGATATGGCAAGAAGAAGAATTAAAGATTAAAAAGTCGAGCGGGTACTTTTTCTTGGATAAACAGGGGTCAAGGAACGAGAATATGCAGTTAGTTTTTCGATTTGTCTTTTGGTTCTCGAGATATGGCAAGAAGAAGAATTAAAGATTAAAAAGTCGAGCGGGTACTTTTTCTTGAATAAACAGGGGTCAAGGAACAAGAATATGCAGTTAGTTCTTCGATAAGTCTCTTGGTTCTCGAGATATGGCTAAAAGAAGAATTAAAGATTAAAAAGTCGAGCGGGTACTTTTTCTTGAAAAAAGAGGGGTCAAGGAACAAGAATATACAGTTGGTTTTACGATATGTCTTTTGGTTCTCGAGATATGGCAAGAAGAAGAATTAAAGATTAAAAAGTCCAGCGGGTACTTTTTCTTGAATAAACAGGGGTCAAGGAACAAGAATATGCAGTTAGTTTTTTGATTTGTCTCTTGGTTCTCGAGATATGGCTAAAAGAAGAATTAAAGATTAAAAAGTCGAGCGGGTACTTTTTCTTGAATAAACAGGGGTCAAGGAACAAGAATATGCAGTTAGTTCTTCGATAAGTCTCTTGGTTCTCGAGATATGGCTAAAAGAAGAATTAAAGATTAAAAAGTCGAGCGGGTACTTTTTCTTGAAAAAAGAGGAGTCAAGGAACAAGAATATACAGTTGGTTTTACGATATGTCTTTTGGTTCTCGACATATGGCAAGAAGAAGAATTAAAGATTAAAAAGTCGAGCGGGTACTTTTTCTTGAAAAAAGAGGGGTCAAGGAACAAGAATATGCAGTTAGTTTTACGATATGTCTTTTGGTTCTCGAGATATGGCAAGAAGAAGAATTAAAGATTAAAAAGTCGAGCGGGTACTTTTTCCTGAAAAAGGAGGGGTCAAGGAACAAGAATATGCAGTTAGTTTTTCGATAAGTCTTTTGGTTCTCGAGATATGGCAAGAAGAAGAATTAAAGATTAAAAAGTCGAGCGGGTACTTTTTCTTGAATAAACAGGGGTCAAGGAACAAGAATATGCAGTTAGTTTTTCGATAAGTCTTTTGGTTCTCGAGATATGGCAAGAAGAAGAATTAAAGATTAAAAAGTCGAGCGGGTACTTTTTCTTGAAAAAAGAGGGGTCAAGGAACAAGAATATGCAGTTAGTTTTTCGATAAGTCTCTTGGTTCTCGAGATATGGCTAAAAGAAGAATTAAAGATTAAAAAGTCGAGCGGGTACTTTTTCTTGAAAAAAGAGGGGTCAAAGAACAAGAATATACAGTTGGTTTTACGATATGTCTTTTGGTTCTCGAGATATGGCAAGAAGAAGAATTAAAGATTAAAAAGTCGAGCGGGTACTTTTTCTTGAATAAACAGGGGTCAAGGAACAAGAATATGCAGTTAGTTCTTCGATAAGTCTCTTGGTTCTCGAGATATGGCTAAAAGAAGAATTAAAGATTAAAAAGTCGAGCGGGTACTTTTTCTTGAAAAAAGAGGAGTCAAGGAACAAGAATATACAGTTGGTTTTACGATATGTCTTTTGGTTCTCGACATATGGCAAGAAGAAGAATTAAAGATTAAAAAGTCGAGCGGGTACTTTTTCTTGAAAAAAGAGGGGTCAAGGAACAAGAATATGCAGTTAGTTTTACGATATGTCTTTTGGTTCTCGAGATATGGCAAGAAGAAGAATTAAAGATTAAAAAGTCGAGCGGGTACTTTTTCCTGAAAAAGGAGGGGTCAAGGAACAAGAATATGCAGTTAGTTTTTCGATAAGTCTTTTGGTTCTCGAGATATGGCAAGAAGAAGAATTAAAGATTAAAAAGTCGAGCGGGTACTTTTTCTTGAAAAAAGAGGGGTCAAAGAACAAGAATATACAGTTGGTTTTACGATATGTCTTTTGGTTCTCGAGATATGGCAAGAAGAAGAATTAAAGATTAAAAAGTCGAGCGGGTACTTTTTCTTGAATAAACAGGGGTCAAGGAACAAGAATATGCAGTCAGTTCTTTGATAAGTCTCTTGGTTCTCGAGATATGGCTAAAAGAAGAATTAAAGATTAAAAAGTCGAGCGGGTACTTTTTCTTGAAAAAGGAGGGGTCAAGGAACAAGAATATGCAGTTAGTTTTTCGATAAGTCTTTTGGTTCTCGAGATATGGCAAGAAGAAGAATTAAAGATTAAAAAGTCGAGCGGGTACTTTTTCTTGAATAAACAGGGGTCAAGGAACAAGAATATGCAGTTAGTTTTTCGATAAGTCTTTTGGTTCTCGAGATATGGCAAGAAGAAGAATTAAAGATTAAAAAGTCGAGCGGGTACTTTTTCTTGAATAAACAGGGGTCAAGGAACAAGAATATGCAGTTAGTTTTTCGATAAGTCTCTTGGTTCTCGAGATATGGCTAAAAGAAGAATTAAAGATTAAAAAGTCGAGCGGGTACTTTTTCTTGAATAAACAGGGGTCAAGGAACAAGAATATGCAGTTAGTTTTTCGATAAGTCTCTTGGTTCTCGAGATATGGCTAAAAGAAGAATTAAAGATTAAAAAGTCGAGCGGGTACTTTTTCTTGAAAAAAGAGGGGTCAAAGAACAAGAATATACAGTTGGTTTTACGATATGTCTTTTGGTTCTCGAGATATGGCAAGAAGAAGAATTAAAGATTAAAAAGTCGAGCGGGTACTTTTTCTTGAATAAACAGGGGTCAAGGAACAAGAATATGCAGTCAGTTCTTTGATAAGTCTCTTGGTTCTCGAGATATGGCTAAAAGAAGAATTAAAGATTAAAAAGTCGAGCGGGTACTTTTTCTTGAAAAAAGAGGGGTCAAGGAACAAGAATATACAGTTGGTTTTACGATATGTCTTTTGGTTCTCGAGATATGGCAAGAAGAAGAATTAAAGATTAAAAAGTCGGGCGGGTACTTTTTCTTGAATAAACAGGGGTCAAGGAACAAGAATATGCAGTTAGTTTTTCCATATCTCTTTTAGTTCTCGAGATATGGCAAGAAGAAGAATTAAAGATTAAAAAGTCGAGCGGGTACTTTTTCTTGAATAAACAGGGGTCAAGGAACAAGAATATGCAGTTAGTTTTTCGATAAGTCTTTTGGTTCTCGAGATATGGCAAGAAGAAGAATTAAAGATTAAAAAGTCGAGCGGGTACTTTTTCTTGAATAAACAGGGGTCAAGGAACAAGAATATGCAGTTAGTTTTTCCATATCTCTTTTAGTTCTCGAGATATGGCAAGAAGAAGAATTAAAGATTAAAAAGTCGAGCGGGTACTTTTTCTTGGATAAACAGGGGTCAAGGAACGAGAATATGCAGTTAGTTTTTCGATTTGTCTTTTGGTTCTCGAGATATGGCAAGAAGAAGAATTAAAGATTAAAAAGTCGAGCGGGTACTTTTTCTTGGATAAACAGGGGTCAAGGAACGAGAATATGCAGTTAGTTTTTCGATTTGTCTTTTGGTTCTCGAGATATGGCAAGAAGAAGAATTAAAGATTAAAAAGTCGAGCGGGTACTTTTTCTTGAATAAACAGGGGTCAAGGAACAAGAATATGCAGTTAGTTTTTCGATAAGTCTTTTGGTTCTCGAGATATGGCAAGAAGAAGAATTAAAGATTAAAAAGTCGAGCGGGTACTTTTTCTTGAATAAGCAGGGGTCAAGGAACAAGAATATGCAGTTAGTTTTTCGATTTGTCTTTTGGTTCTCGAGATATGGCAAGAAGAAGAATTAAAGATTAAAAAGTCGAGCGGGTACTTTTTCTTGAAAAAAGAGGGGTCAAGGAACAAGAATATGCAGTTAGTTTTTCGATAAGTCTCTTGGTTCTCGAGATATGGCTAAAAGAAGAATTAAAGATTAAAAAGTCGAGCGGGTACTTTTTCTTGAAAAAAGAGGGGTCAAAGAACAAGAATATACGGTTGGTTTTACGATATGTCTTTTGGTTCTCGAGATATGGCAAGAAGAAGAATTAAAGATTAAAAAGTCGAGCGGGTACTTTTTCTTGAATAAACAGGGGTCAAGGAACAAGAATATACAGTTGGTTTTACGATATGTCTTTTGGTTCTCGAGATATGGCAAGAAGAAGAATTAAAGATTAAAAAGTCGAGCGGGTACTTTTTCTTGAAAAAAGAGGGGTCAAAGAACAAGAATATACAGTTGGTTTTACGATATGTCTTTTGGTTCTCGAGATATGGCAAGAAGAAGAATTAAAGATTAAAAAGTCGAGCGGGTACTTTTTCTTGAATAAACAGGGGTCAAGGAACAAGAATATACAGTTGGTTTTACGATATGTCTTTTGGTTCTCGAGATATGGCAAGAAGAAGAATTAAAGATTAAAAAGTCGAGCGGGTACTTTTTCTTGAAAAAAGAGGGGTCAAAGAACAAGAATATACAGTTGGTTTTACGATATGTCTTTTGGTTCTCGAGATATGGCAAGAAGAAGAATTAAAGATTAAAAAGTCGAGCGGGTACTTTTTCTTGAATAAACAGGGGTCAAGGAACAAGAATATACAGTTGGTTTTACGATATGTCTTTTGGTTCTCGAGATATGGCAAGAAGAAGAATTAAAGATTAAAAAGTCGAACGGGTACTTTTTCTTGAAAAAAGAGGGGTCAAGGAACAAGAATATGCAGTTAGTTTTACGATATGTCTTTTGGTTCTCGAGATATGGCAAGAAGAAGAATTAAAGATTAAAAAGTCGAGCGGGTACTTTTTCTTGAAAAAAGAGGGGTCAAGGAACAAGAATATGCAGTTAGTTTTTCCATTTCTCCTTTGGTAAATTGTCGAAAATTTGAGATTGCCGCGAAAACCGCGCCAGTTTGCTAGAACTAAAATTTGAAGTTTGAGATTTGACAGTCAATCTGTTAACCTCACTTCTGAAGGTGAAATTAAAATTTGTTTTCGGATCTTTCGTAGGGTGTAAAGCACCGAGATGATAACGACACCGTTAAACTGAATGTCTCAAAAATTGTAATTCTTTTTGATTTCGCGGTAAGCTACTTTGCCGGTCTACCACTTTGCCTCCAGACTCTGCAATTTTAATGATGTTTGCGTTTCTTTAGGAATTAAAATTCTTTTATTGAACTTTTTAGTGTTTAATAGTCTTGCAATGGTAACTACATCTTTTAAAATGAAGACCTCATAATTTCTCCTTTCAATTTCGGCTATTGAGATACTCCAGATAAAGTTTATATTTGGATGCAACATGAATATATCCATCAAAACAATTATTCGTTTCTCAAACTCGTGGTATTTTTA
Source organism: Pyrochroa serraticornis (assembly GCA_905333025.2). Classification (NCBI taxonomy): domain Eukaryota; kingdom Metazoa; phylum Arthropoda; class Insecta; order Coleoptera; family Pyrochroidae; genus Pyrochroa; species Pyrochroa serraticornis. Next base: position 37,003,015 of record HG995154.1, on the reverse strand, counting down.
GGAAAATAGCTAACAACAGTTTAGATGGGAAATTCTTCTTGATTCAAAATTCAAAATTACTCATTAATTTAACAGTTACATGTGTTCAAATAAGACATTCGGTTCTACCGCAATAAGTTTACTAATATCATACTTTCAGAGCACTTTAATGGAAAATCATGAATTTAGAGTTAAATTCTTGTCATCCACATCATGTCCTCCAGTCTCCAGTTGATGTCCACATCCCACAAATCTCCTTCCAGAATAGAAACACTTGAAGTACTACACTACATTTATTATTTATATGCGTTTGGCGTTTGTTATACACGTTTGCATTAGTTGATGCGCAAAATCTAATTCAATGTTTGCAGGAAACACAAGAGATTAGGTGGAATTTCTGAGTTATGGAGTTAAGAAGAAAGATGTGGCTTCCTCTAGGAAGAATTTTGTTCTTCTCCATCAATTTTTTTGCTATTACATTTAAGCTGTCTGTTGAAGTAATTCCATATTTGGTTTTGTATTAGCCAAACTATTTGCAAGATTGGTAAAATTCGTTTTAAAAGGCGTATTGTCAACGGTTCTAGCAGTCTACTCTATTCAGACTTCTTTTTTAACCAAGTTCATTTGCTTACATTCTGTTTTCACTTAGTTTTAATAGTTACCCTTGTGGTTTAATCAAAATTTCAGTCCCAGTGGTTATTTAGATGAAGTAGTTACTAACTCTTGCTTTTATGATTTATGTTAATCACTTATTCAATTCAATATCTTTTAACTATGTTGTTTACTTGTCTTCTGTTTAAGAGCATACCATTCACTGATTAGTCCTTCTGAGATGGTTAATTAAACCATGTACAAAGGCCTGTGGCTTATTTATATGTTAGGATAGTCCCTTAGATTTTGTTAGTTCTAGCTGCGTTATGTTTAGATTTTTTTATTTCCAATGAAATTTTATTTGTGACCATAGAACACTTTTTTTTTACAAAACATTTGCTTTTATAAATCTCACCCCGATAGTTTTTTTTAGAAAATCACGTTCAACTTTATTGCAGTGTTAAGATTTGCTTTTAAAGCGTTAATTTACATTGTTAGGTAGAGAGAGCCAAGATCGTATTGGTTTCTTTTTCTTAAATAATTATTACTTTGATTTTGCTTTGAAATTTTAATATGTCCTCAAGGAGGTAAAGCTGAATCCACTGGCACTATTCATTTCCCGCTAGCTATTACGGTTTTTGAATTATTTATGAAGTTCTAATAAAAAAATTGTCAATCACGGTGTATTATTGGTTGCCTACATTTAGGGTGACAACATTGAATTTTGGAAATTTTAAATACTACTCGGAAAAATCTGAAAACCTCAAATCTTCATCGAAAAAAATTACTGATCTTAAAAATGTTAATAGATTAATGCTAGTTATTTCGGTTCAAAAGATATTGCCGTTTTGACATTAACCACCTTAAGATCAAAATTTCAAAAAGTAAACGAGCTACAAAGCAACTGACTGCTCTCCGATGTTCAGAATTCAATTCTACACCCGTGTGCAAAGTTTCATCAAAATCTGGAGATAAAAATATTTTTGCTCAAAAAAGATGGAAGGTTATAGTCTTACGATTTCTTCGCCGAAAAGTTGAAAAAAATATTCTTTTCCTCCGATCATCATGAAATTTGGCACACAGATTGAGAATTGAATTTTGAATTCATTTCTACTGGCAGTTCCTACATGTTTCGTATAGTTTCCGAATTATCGACCTAAAAATTTTAAAAAGAAAATAATCAATTACTCGAAAAATTCGAAGTTTAGGAAAAATCTAATTACACTTTCCGATCTTGCGATTTTTTTCTATTCAACTTTTGCGGGATTTATATTTTTAAGATGCACTTAAAGAATCTCGAATATCTGTGAGGAGATCTTATCTAAAGTTTGCTACATGTGTTGTTAGGACCTATTCACATGAAACTTTGCACATACATTCAGAAATAAATTTGGAACTCAATTGTGCGTGAAGTTTTGAAAGGATGCTGGTAGTTTTTAAATGATGGAGCTGCGAACCCCAAAAAGTACAATTAGTCAACAAGTATGAGGGTTAGGACAAATATAATTACACTATTAGATTTAGCAGTATTTTTTCTATCTATTTATGCAATTTCTGTATTTTGGAAATAAATATTAAGAATTTCCAAAATAAAGTAGAAAAATTAAAAATAAAAAATGGAATGGGTACCTTTTCTTGAATAAACAGGGGTCAACTAACAAGAATATGCAGTTAGTTTTTCGATATCTCTTTTGGTTCTCGAGATATGGCAAGAAGAAGAATTAAAGATTAAAAAGTCGAGCGGGTACTTTTTCCTGAATAAACAGGGGTCAAGGAACAAGAATATGCAGTTAGTTTTTCCATATCTCTTTTAGTTCTCAAGATATGGCAAGAAGAAGAATTAAAGATTAAAAAGTCGAGCGGGTAATTTTTCTTGAATAAACAAGGGTCAAGGAACAAGAATATGCAGTTAGTCTTTCGATATCTCTTTTGGTTCTCGAGATATGGCAAGAAGAAGAATTAAAGATTAAAAAGTCGAGCGGGTACTTTTTCTTGAATAAACAGGGGTCAAGGAACAAGAATATGCAGTTAGTTTTTCGATATCTCTTTTGGTTCTCGAGATATGGCAAGAAGAAGAATTAAAGATTAAAAAGTCGAGCGGGTAATTTTTCTTGACTAAACAGGGGTCAAGGAACAAGAATATGCAGTTAGTTCTTCGATATCTCTTTTGGTTCTCGAGATATGGCAAGAAGAAGAATTAAAGATTAAAAAGTCGAGCGGGTACTTTTTCCTGAATAAACAGGGGTCAAGGAACAAGAATATGCAGTTAGTTTTTCGATGTCTCTTTTGGTTCTCGAGATATGGCAAGAAGAAGAATTAAAGATTAAAAAGTCGAGCGGGTACTTTTTCTTGAATAAACAGGGGTCAAGGAACAAGAATATGCAGTTAGTTTTTCGATTTGTCTTTTGGTTCTCGAGATATGGCAAAAAGAAGAATTAAAGATTAAAAAGTCGAGCGGGTACTTTTTCTTGAATAAACGGGGGTCAAGGAACAAGAATATGCAGTTAGTTTTTCGATATCTCTTTTGGTTCTCGAGATATGGCAAGAAGAAGAATTAAAGATTAAAAAGTCGAGCGGGTACTTTTTCCTGAATAAACGGGGGTCAAGGAACAAGAATATGCAGTTAGTTTTTCCATATCTCTTTTAGTTCTCAAGATATGGCAAGAAGAAGAATTAAAGATTAAAAAGTCGAGCGGGTAATTTTTCTTGACTAAACAGGGGTCAAGGAACAAGAATATGCAGTTAGTTTTTCGATATCTCTTTTGGTTCTCGAGATATGGCAAGAAGAAGAATTAAAGATTAAAAAGTCGAGCGGGTACTTTTTCTTGAATAAACAGGGGTCAAGGAACAAGAATATGCAGTTAGTTTTTTGATATGTCTTTTGGTTCTCGAGATATGGCAAGAAGAAGAATTAAAGATTAAAAAAAGTCGAGCGGGTACTTTTTCTTGAATAAACAGGGGTCAAGGAACAAGAATATGCAGTTAGTTTTTCGATATGTCTTTTGGTTCTCGAGATATGGCAACAAGAAGAATTAAAGATTAAAAAGTCGAGCGGGTACTTTTTCTTGAATAAACAGGGGTCAAGGAACAAGAATATGCAGTTAGTTTTTTGATATGTCTTTTGGTTCTCGAGATATGGCAAGAAGAAGAATTAAAGATTAAAAAGTCGAGCGGGTACTTTTTCTTGAATAAACAGGTGTCAAGGAACAAGAATATGCAGTTAGTTCTTCGATAAGTCTCTTGGTTCTCGAGATATGGCTAAAAGAAGAATTAAAGATTAAAAAGTCGAGCGGGTACTTTTTCTTGAATAAACAGGGGTCAAGGAACAAGAATATGCAGTTAGTTTTTCGATATGTCTTTTGGTTCTCGAGATATGGCAAGAAGAAGAATTAAAGATTAAAAAGTCCAGCGGGTACTTTTTCTTGAATAAACAGGGGTCAAGGAACAAGAATATGCAGTTAGTTTTTCGATATGTCTTTTGGTTCTCGAGATATGGCAAGAAGAAGAATTAAAGATTAAAAAGTCGAGCGGGTACTTTTTCTTGAATAAACAGGTGTCAAGGAACAAGAATATGCAGTTAGTTCTTCGATAAGTCTCTTGGTTCTCGAGATATGGCTAAAAGAAGAATTAAAGATTAAAAAGTCGAGCGGGTACTTTTTCTTGAAAAAAGAGGGGTCAAGGAACAAGAATATGCAGTTAGTTTTTCGATATGTCTCTTGGTTCTCGAGATATGGCAAGAAGAAGAATTAAAGATTAAAAAGTCGAGCGGGTACTTTTTCTTGAATAAACAGGGGTCAAGGAACAAGAATATGCAGTTAGTTCTTCGATAAGTCTCTTGGTTCTCGAGATATGGCTAAAAGAAGAATTAAAGATTAAAAAGTCGAGCGGGTACTTTTTCTTGAATAAACAGGTGTCAAGGAACAAGAATATGCAGTTAGTTCTTCGATAAGTCTCTTGGTTCTCGAGATATGGCTAAAAGAAGAATTAAAGATTAAAAAGTCGAGCGGGTACTTTTTCTTGAATAAACAGGGGTCAAGGAACAAGAATATGCAGTTAGTTTTTCGATATGTCTTTTGGTTCTCGAGATATGGCAAGAAGAAGAATTAAAGATTAAAAAGTCCAGCGGGTACTTTTTCTTGAATAAACAGGGGTCAAGGAACAAGAATATGCAGTTAGTTTTTCGATATGTCTTTTGGTTCTCGAGATATGGCAAGAAGAAGAATTAAAGATTAAAAAGTCGAGCGGGTACTTTTTCTTGAATAAACAGGTGTCAAGGAACAAGAATATGCAGTTAGTTCTTCGATAAGTCTCTTGGTTCTCGAGATATGGCTAAAAGAAGAATTAAAGATTAAAAAGTCGAGCGGGTACTTTTTCTTGAATAAACAGGGGTCAAGGAACAAGAATATGCAGTTAGTTTTTCGATATGTCTCTTGGTTCTCGAGATATGGCAAGAAGAAGAATTAAAGATTAAAAAGTCGAGCGGGTACTTTTTCTTGAATAAACAGGGGTCAAGGAACAAGAATATGCAGTTAGTTTTTCGATAAGTCTTTTGGTTCTCGAGATATGGCAAGAAGAAGAATTAAAGATTAAAAAGTCGAGCGGGTACTTTTTCTTGAATAAACAGGGGTCAAGGAACAAGAATATGCAGTTAGTTTTTCGATAAGTCTCTTGGTTCTCGAGATATGGCTAAAAGAAGAATTAAAGATTAAAAAGTCGAGCGGGTACTTTTTCTTGAATAAACAGGGGTCAAGGAACAAGAATATGCAGTTAGTTTTTCGATAAGTCTCTTGGTTCTCGAGATATGGCTAAAAGAAGAATTAAAGATTAAAAAGTCGAGCGGGTACTTTTTCTTGAAAAAAGAGGGGTCAAAGAACAAGAATATACAGTTGGTTTTACGATATGTCTTTTGGTTCTCGAGATATGGCAAGAAGAAGAATTAAAGATTAAAAAGTCGAGCGGATACTTTTTCTTGAATAAACAGGGGTCAAGGAACAAGAATATGCAGTCAGTTCTTTGATAAGTCTCTTGGTTCTCGAGATATGGCTAAAAGAAGAATTAAAGATTAAAAAGTCGAGCGGGTACTTTTTCTTGAAAAAAGAGGGGTCAAGGAACAAGAATATACAGTTGGTTTTACGATATGTCTTTTGGTTCTCGAGATATGGCAAGAAGAAGAATTAAAGATTAAAAAGTCGGGCGGGTACTTTTTCTTGAATAAACAGGGGTCAAGGAACAAGAATATGCAGTTAGTTTTTCCATATCTCTTTTAGTTCTCGAGATATGGCAAGAAGAAGAATTAAAGATTAAAAAGTCGAGCGGGTACTTTTTCTTGAATAAACAGGGGTCAAGGAACAAGAATATGCAGTTAGTTTTTCGATAAGTCTTTTGGTTCTCGAGATATGGCAAGAAGAAGAATTAAAGATTAAAAAGTCGAGCGGGTACTTTTTCTTGAATAAACAGGGGTCAAGGAACAAGAATATGCAGTTAGTTCTTTGATAAGTCTCTTGGTTCTCGAGATATGGCTAAAAGAAGAATTAAAGATTAAAAAGTCGAGCGGGTACTTTTTCTTGAAAAAAGAGGGGTCAAGGAACAAGAATATACAGTTGGTTTTACGATATGTCTTTTGGTTCTCGAGATATGGCAAGAAGAAGAATTAAAGATTAAAAAGTCGGGCGGGTACTTTTTCTTGAATAAACAGGGGTCAAGGAACAAGAATATGCAGTTAGTTTTTCCATATCTCTTTTAGTTCTCGAGATATGGCAAGAAGAAGAATTAAAGATTAAAAAGTCGAGCGGGTACTTTTTCTTGAATAAACAGGGGTCAAGGAACAAGAATATGCAGTTAGTTTTTCGATAAGTCTTTTGGTTCTCGAGATATGGCAAGAAGAAGAATTAAAGATTAAAAAGTCGAGCGGGTACTTTTTCTTGAATAAACAGGGGTCAAGGAACAAGAATATGCAGTTAGTTTTTCCATATCTCTTTTAGTTCTCGAGATATGGCAAGAAGAAGAATTAAAGATTAAAAAGTCGAGCGGGTACTTTTTCTTGGATAAACAGGGGTCAAGGAACGAGAATATGCAGTTAGTTTTTCGATTTGTCTTTTGGTTCTCGAGATATGGCAAGAAGAAGAATTAAAGATTAAAAAGTCGAGCGGGTACTTTTTCTTGAATAAACAGGGGTCAAGGAACAAGAATATGCAGTTAGTTCTTCGATAAGTCTCTTGGTTCTCGAGATATGGCTAAAAGAAGAATTAAAGATTAAAAAGTCGAGCGGGTACTTTTTCTTGAAAAAAGAGGGGTCAAGGAACAAGAATATACAGTTGGTTTTACGATATGTCTTTTGGTTCTCGAGATATGGCAAGAAGAAGAATTAAAGATTAAAAAGTCCAGCGGGTACTTTTTCTTGAATAAACAGGGGTCAAGGAACAAGAATATGCAGTTAGTTTTTTGATTTGTCTCTTGGTTCTCGAGATATGGCTAAAAGAAGAATTAAAGATTAAAAAGTCGAGCGGGTACTTTTTCTTGAATAAACAGGGGTCAAGGAACAAGAATATGCAGTTAGTTCTTCGATAAGTCTCTTGGTTCTCGAGATATGGCTAAAAGAAGAATTAAAGATTAAAAAGTCGAGCGGGTACTTTTTCTTGAATAAACAGGGGTCAAGGAACAAGAATATGCAGTTAGTTCTTCGATAAGTCTCTTGGTTCTCGAGATATGGCTAAAAGAAGAATTAAAGATTAAAAAGTCGAGCGGGTACTTTTTCTTGAAAAAAGAGGAGTCAAGGAACAAGAATATACAGTTGGTTTTACGATATGTCTTTTGGTTCTCGAGATATGGCAAGAAGAAGAATTAAAGATTAAAAAGTCGAGCGGGTACTTTTTCTTGAAAAAAGAGGGGTCAAGGAACAAGAATATGCAGTTAGTTTTACGATATGTCTTTTGGTTCTCGAGATATGGCAAGAAGAAGAATTAAAGATTAAAAAGTCGAGCGGGTACTTTTTCTTGAAAAAAGAGGGGTCAAGGAACAAGAATATGCAGTTAGTTTTTCGATAAGTCTTTTGGTTCTCGAGATATGGCAAGAAGAAGAATTAAAGATTAAAAAGTCGAGCGGGTACTTTTTCTTGAATAAACAGGGGTCAAGGAACAAGAATATACAGTTGGTTTTACGATATGTCTTTTGGTTCTCGAGATATGGCAAGAAGAAGAATTAAAGATTAAAAAGTCGAGCGGGTACTTTTTCTTGAAAAAAGAGGGGTCAAAGAACAAGAATATACAGTTGGTTTTACGATATGTCTTTTGGTTCTCGAGATATGGCAAGAAGAAGAATTAAAGATTAAAAAGTCGAGCGGGTACTTTTTCTTGAAAAAAGAGGAGTCAAGGAACAAGAATATACAGTTGGTTTTACGATATGTCTTTTGGTTCTCGACATATGGCAAGAAGAAGAATTAAAGATTAAAAAGTCGAGCGGGTACTTTTTCTTGAAAAAAGAGGGGTCAAGGAACAAGAATATGCAGTTAGTTTTTCGATTTGTCTTTTGGTTCTCGAGATATGGCAAGAAGAAGAATTAAAGATTAAAAAGTCGAGCGGGTACTTTTTCTTGAAAAAAGAGGGGTCAAGGAACAAGAATATGCAGTTAGTTTTTCGATAAGTCTCTTGGTTCTCGAGATATGGCTAAAAGAAGAATTAAAGATTAAAAAGTCGAGCGGGTACTTTTTCTTGAATAAACAGGGGTCAAGGAACAAGAATATGCAGTTAGTTTTTCGATAAGTCTCTTGGTTCTCGAGATATGGCTAAAAGAAGAATTAAAGATTAAAAAGTCGAGCGGGTACTTTTTCTTGAAAAAAGAGGGGTCAAAGAACAAGAATATACAGTTGGTTTTACGATATGTCTTTTGGTTCTCGAGATATGGCAAGAAGAAGAATTAAAGATTAAAAAGTCGAGCGGGTACTTTTTCTTGAATAAACAGGGGTCAAGGAACAAGAATATACAGTTGGTTTTACGATATGTCTTTTGGTTCTCGAGATATGGCAAGAAGAAGAATTAAAGATTAAAAAGTCGAGCGGGTACTTTTTCTTGAAAAAAGAGGGGTCAAGGAACAAGAATATACAGTTGGTTTTACGATATGTCTTTTGGTTCTCGAGATATGGCAAGAAGAAGAATTAAAGATTAAAAAGTCGAGCGGGTACTTTTTCTTGAATAAACAGGGGTCAAGGAACAAGAATATACAGTTAGTTTTACGATATGTCTTTTGGTTCTCGAGATATGGCAAGAAGAAGAATTAAAGATTAAAAAGTCGAACGGGTACTTTTTCTTGAAAAAAGAGGGGTCAAGGAACAAGAATATGCAGTTAGTTTTACGATATGTCTTTTGGTTCTCGAGATATGGCAAGAAGAAGAATTAAAGATTAAAAAGTCGAGCGGGTACTTTTTCTTGAAAAAAGAGGGGTCAAGGAACAAGAATATGCAGTTAGTTTTTCCATTTCTCCTTTGGTAAATTGTCGAAAATTTGAGATTGCCGCGAAAACCGCGCCAGTTTGCTAGAACTAAAATTTGAAGTTTGAGATTTGACAGTCAATCTGTTAACCTCACTTCTGAAGGTGAAATTAAAATTTGTTTTCGGATCTTTCGTAGGGTGTAAAGCACCGAGATGATAACGACACCGTTAAACTGAATGTCTCAAAAATTGTAATTCTTTTTGATTTCGCGGTAAGCTACTTTGCCGGTCTACCACTTTGCCTCCAGACTCTGCAATTTTAATGATGTTTGCGTTTCTTTAGGAATTAAAATTCTTTTATTGAACTTTTTAGTGTTTAATAGTCTTGCAATGGTAACTACATCTTTTAAAATGAAGACCTCATAATTTCTCCTTTCAATTTCGGCTATTGAGATACTCCAGACAAAGTTTATATTTGGATGCAACATGAATATATCCATCAAAACAATTATTCGTTTCTCAAACTCGTGGTATTTTTAGGAAAATGGCTAACAACAGTTTAGATGGGAAATTCTTCTTTCTATCCAACTTTTGCGGGATTTATATTTTTAGGATAAACTTTAAGAATCTCGAATATCTGTGAGGAGATCTTATCTAAAGTTTGCTACATGTGTTGTTAGGACCTATTCACATGAAACTTTGCACATACATTCAGAAATAAATTTGGAACTCAATTCTGCAAGTTGTTCCGAAATACTGGCGAAAGTTTTTCAATGATAGAACATCGAACTGCAAAAAATACATTTATTCATGACGTCTGAGGGGTAAGACATAAATAATTGCAGTAATAAATTTTGCGATTTTTTTCTATCGCTTTATGCAATTTCTATACTTTGGGAATAAACATTAAGAATTTCGGAAATTGTTTACAAAATTCAATTTACCCCCTGATGTACAGGCAGCACCACATACAGATCAGACTTTGACAGATAACCTCACTTTTCTATCTTTCTCAATTAGTTTATTTACTCATTAAGTCAACTGTTGTACGTGTTCAAAGAAGACATTCGGTTCTACCGCAATAAGTTTACTAATATCATCACTTTCAGAGCACTTTAATGGAAAATCATGAATTTAGAGTTAAATTCTTGTCATCCACATCATGTCCTCCAGTCTCCAGTTGATGTCCACATCCCACAAATCTCCTTCCAGAATAGAAACACTTGAAGTACTACACTACATTTATTATTTATATGCGTTTGGCGTTTGTTATACACGTTTGCATTAGTTGATGCGCAAAATCTAATTCAATGTTTGCAGGAAACACAAGAGATTAGGTGGAATTTCTGAGTTATGGAGTTAAGAAGAAAGATGTGGCTTCCTCTAGGAAGAATTTTGTTCTTCTCCATCAATTTTTTTGCTATTACATTTAAGCTGTCTGTTGAAGTAATTCCATATTTGGTTTTGTATTAGCCAAACTATTTGCAAGATTGGTAAAATTCGTTTTAAAAGGCGTATTGTCAACGGTTCTAGCAGTCTACTCTATTCAGACTTCTTTTTTAACCAAGTTCATTTGCTTACATTCTGTTTTCACTTAGTTTTAATAGTTACCCTTGTGGTTTAATCAAAATTTCAGTCCCAGTGGTTATTTAGATGAAGTAGTTACTAACTCTTGCTTTTATGATTTATGTTAATCACTTATTCAATTCAATATCTTTTAACTATGTTGTTTACTTGTCTTCTGTTTAAGAGCATACCATTCACTGATTAGTCCTTCTGAGATGGTTAATTAAACCATGTACAAAGGCCTGTGGCTTATTTATATGTTAGGATAGTCCCTTAGATTTTGTTAGTTCTAGCTGCGTTATGTTTAGATTTTTTTATTTCCAATGAAATTTTATTTGTGACCATAGAACACTTTTTTTTTACAAAACATTTGCTTTTATAAATCTCACCCCGATAGTTTTTTTTAGAAAATCACGTTCAACTTTATTGCAGTGTTAAGATTTGCTTTTAAAGCGTTAATTTACATTGTTAGGTAGAGAGAGCCAAGATCGTATTGGTTTCTTTTTCTTAAATAATTATTACTTTGATTTTGCTTTGAAATTTTAATATGTCCTCAAGGAGGTAAAGCTGAATCCACTGGCACTATTCATTTCCCGCTAGCTATTACGGTTTTTGAATTATTTATGAAGTTCTAATAAAAAAATTGTCAATCACGGTGTATTATTGGTTGCCTACATTTAGGGTGACAACATTGAATTTTGGAAATTTTAAATACTACTCGGAAAAATCTGAAAACCTCAAATCTTCATCGAAAAAAATTACTGATCTTAAAAATGTTAATAGATTAATGCTAGTTATTTCGGTTCAAAAGATATTGCCGTTTTGACATTAACCACCTTAAGATCAAAATTTCAAAAAGTAAACGAGCTACAAAGCAACTGACTGCTCTCCGATGTTCAGAATTCAATTCTACACCCGTGTGCAAAGTTTCATCAAAATCTGGAGATAAAAATATTTTTGCTCAAAAAAGATGGAAGGTTATAGTCTTACGATTTCTTCGCCGAAAAGTTGAAAAAAATATTCTTTTCCTCCGATCATCATGAAATTTGGCACACAGATTGAGAATTGAATTTTGAATTCATTTCTACTGGCAGTTCCTACATGTTTCGTATAGTTTCCGAATTATCGACCTAAAAATTTTAAAAAGAAAATAATCAATTACTCGAAAAATTCGAAGTTTAGGAAAAATCTAATTACACTTTCCGATCTTGCGATTTTTTTCTATTCAACTTTTGTGGGATTTATATTTTTAAGATGCACTTAAAGAATCTCGAATATCTGTGAGGAGATCTTATCTAAAGTTTGCTACATGTGTTGTTAGGACCTATTCACATGAAACTTTGCACATACATTCAGAAATAAATTTGGAACTCAATTGTGCGTGAAGTTTTGAAAGGATGCTGGTAGTTTTTAAATGATGGAGCTGCGAACCCCAAAAAGTACAATTAGTCAACAAGTATGAGGGTTAGGACAAATATAATTACACTATTAGATTTAGCAGTATTTTTTCTATCTATTTATGCAATTTCTGTATTTTGGAAATAAATATTAAGAATTTCCAAAATAAAGTAGAAAAATTAAAAATAAAAAATGGAATGGGTACCTTTTCTTGAATAAACAGGGGTCAACTAACAAGAATATGCAGTTAGTTTTTCGATATCTCTTTTGGTTCTCGAGATATGGCAAGAAGAAGAATTAAAGATTAAAAAGTCGAGCGGGTACTTTTTCCTGAATAAACAGGGGTCAAGGAACAAGAATATGCAGTTAGTTTTTCCATATCTCTTTTAGTTCTCAAGATATGGCAAGAAGAAGAATTAAAGATTAAAAAGTCGAGCGGGTAATTTTTCTTGAATAAACAAGGGTCAAGGAACAAGAATATGCAGTTAGTCTTTCGATATCTCTTTTGGTTCTCGAGATATGGCAAGAAGAAGAATTAAAGATTAAAAAGTCGAGCGGGTACTTTTTCTTGAATAAACGGGGGTCAAGGAACAAGAATATGCAGTTAGTTTTTCGATATCTCTTTTGGTTCTCGAGATATGGCAAGAAGAAGAATTAAAGATTAAAAAGTCGAGCGGGTAATTTTTCTTGACTAAACAGGGGTCAAGGAACAAGAATATGCAGTTAGTTCTTCGATATCTCTTTTGGTTCTCGAGATATGGCAAGAAGAAGAATTAAAGATTAAAAAGTCGAGCGGGTACTTTTTCCTGAATAAACAGGGGTCAAGGAACAAGAATATGCAGTTAGTTTTTCGATGTCTCTTTTGGTTCTCGAGATATGGCAAGAAGAAGAATTAAAGATTAAAAAGTCGAGCGGGTACTTTTTCTTGAATAAACAGGGGTCAAGGAACAAGAATATGCAGTTAGTTTTTCGATTTGTCTTTTGGTTCTCGAGATATGGCAAAAAGAAGAATTAAAGATTAAAAAGTCGAGCGGGTACTTTTTCTTGAATAAACGGGGGTCAAGGAACAAGAATATGCAGTTAGTTTTTCGATATCTCTTTTGGTTCTCGAGATATGGCAAGAAGAAGAATTAAAGATTAAAAAGTCGAGCGGGTACTTTTTCCTGAATAAACGGGGGTCAAGGAACAAGAATATGCAGTTAGTTTTTCCATATCTCTTTTAGTTCTCAAGATATGGCAAGAAGAAGAATTAAAGATTAAAAAGTCGAGCGGGTAATTTTTCTTGACTAAACAGGGGTCAAGGAACAAGAATATGCAGTTAGTTTTTCGATATCTCTTTTGGTTCTCGAGATATGGCAAGAAGAAGAATTAAAGATTAAAAAGTCGAGCGGGTACTTTTTCTTGAATAAACAGGGGTCAAGGAACAAGAATATGCAGTTAGTTTTTTGATATGTCTTTTGGTTCTCGAGATATGGCAAGAAGAAGAATTAAAGATTAAAAAAAGTCGAGCGGGTACTTTTTCTTGAATAAACAGGGGTCAAGGAACAAGAATATGCAGTTAGTTTTTCGATATGTCTTTTGGTTCTCGAGATATGGCAACAAGAAGAATTAAAGATTAAAAAGTCGAGCGGGTACTTTTTCTTGAATAAACAGGGGTCAAGGAACAAGAATATGCAGTTAGTTTTTTGATATGTCTTTTGGTTCTCGAGATATGGCAAGAAGAAGAATTAAAGATTAAAAAGTCGAGCGGGTACTTTTTCTTGAATAAACAGGTGTCAAGGAACAAGAATATGCAGTTAGTTCTTCGATAAGTCTCTTGGTTCTCGAGATATGGCTAAAAGAAGAATTAAAGATTAAAAAGTCGAGCGGGTACTTTTTCTTGAATAAACAGGGGTCAAGGAACAAGAATATGCAGTTAGTTTTTCGATATGTCTTTTGGTTCTCGAGATATGGCAAGAAGAAGAATTAAAGATTAAAAAGTCCAGCGGGTACTTTTTCTTGAATAAACAGGGGTCAAGGAACAAGAATATGCAGTTAGTTTTTCGATATGTCTTTTGGTTCTCGAGATATGGCAAGAAGAAGAATTAAAGATTAAAAAGTCGAGCGGGTACTTTTTCTTGAAAAAAGAGGGGTCAAGGAACAAGAATATACAGTTGGTTTTACGATATGTCTCTTGGTTCTCGAGATATGGCAAGAAGAAGAATTAAAGATTAAAAAGTCGAGCGGGTACTTTTTCTTGAATAAACAGGGGTCAAGGAACAAGAATATGCAGTTAGTTTTTCGATAAGTCTTTTGGTTCTCGAGATATGGCAAGAAGAAGAATTAAAGATTAAAAAGTCGAGCGGGTACTTTTTCTTGAATAAACAGGGGTCAAGGAACAAGAATATGCAGTTAGTTTTTCGATAAGTCTCTTGGTTCTCGAGATATGGCTAAAAGAAGAATTAAAGATTAAAAAGTCGAGCGGGTACTTTTTCTTGAATAAACAGGGGTCAAGGAACAAGAATATGCAGTTAGTTTTTCGATAAGTCTCTTGGTTCTCGAGATATGGCTAAAAGAAGAATTAAAGATTAAAAAGTCGAGCGGGTACTTTTTCTTGAAAAAAGAGGGGTCAAAGAACAAGAATATACAGTTGGTTTTACGATATGTCTTTTGGTTCTCGAGATATGGCAAGAAGAAGAATTAAAGATTAAAAAGTCGAGCGGATACTTTTTCTTGAATAAACAGGGGTCAAGGAACAAGAATATGCAGTCAGTTCTTTGATAAGTCTCTTGGTTCTCGAGATATGGCTAAAAGAAGAATTAAAGATTAAAAAGTCGAGCGGGTACTTTTTCTTGAAAAAAGAGGGGTCAAGGAACAAGAATATACAGTTGGTTTTACGATATGTCTTTTGGTTCTCGAGATATGGCAAGAAGAAGAATTAAAGATTAAAAAGTCGGGCGGGTACTTTTTCTTGAATAAACAGGGGTCAAGGAACAAGAATATGCAGTTAGTTTTTCCATATCTCTTTTAGTTCTCGAGATATGGCAAGAAGAAGAATTAAAGATTAAAAAGTCGAGCGGGTACTTTTTCTTGAATAAACAGGGGTCAAGGAACAAGAATATGCAGTTAGTTTTTCGATAAGTCTTTTGGTTCTCGAGATATGGCAAGAAGAAGAATTAAAGATTAAAAAGTCGAGCGGGTACTTTTTCTTGAATAAACAGGGGTCAAGGAACAAGAATATGCAGTTAGTTCTTTGATAAGTCTCTTGGTTCTCGAGATATGGCTAAAAGAAGAATTAAAGATTAAAAAGTCGAGCGGGTACTTTTTCTTGAAAAAAGAGGGGTCAAGGAACAAGAATATACAGTTGGTTTTACGATATGTCTTTTGGTTCTCGAGATATGGCAAGAAGAAGAATTAAAGATTAAAAAGTCGGGCGGGTACTTTTTCTTGAATAAACAGGGGTCAAGGAACAAGAATATGCAGTTAGTTTTTCCATATCTCTTTTAGTTCTCGAGATATGGCAAGAAGAAGAATTAAAGATTAAAAAGTCGAGCGGGTACTTTTTCTTGAATAAACAGGGGTCAAGGAACAAGAATATGCAGTTAGTTTTTCGATAAGTCTTTTGGTTCTCGAGATATGGCAAGAAGAAGAATTAAAGATTAAAAAGTCGAGCGGGTACTTTTTCTTGAATAAACAGGGGTCAAGGAACAAGAATATGCAGTTAGTTTTTCCATATCTCTTTTAGTTCTCGAGATATGGCAAGAAGAAGAATTAAAGATTAAAAAGTCGAGCGGGTACTTTTTCTTGGATAAACAGGGGTCAAGGAACGAGAATATGCAGTTAGTTTTTTGATTTGTCTTTTGGTTCTCGAGATATGGCAAGAAGAAGAATTAAAGATTAAAAAGTCGAGCGGGTACTTTTTCTTGAATAAACAGGGGTCAAGGAACAAGAATATGCAGTTAGTTCTTCGATAAGTCTCTTGGTTCTCGAGATATGGCTAAATGAAGAATTAAAGATTAAAAAGTCGAGCGGGTACTTTTTCTTGAAAAAAGAGGGGTCAAGGAACAAGAATATACAGTTGGTTTTACGATATGTCTTTTGGTTCTCGAGATATGGCAAGAAGAAGAATTAAAGATTAAAAAGTCCAGCGGGTACTTTTTCTTGAATAAACAGGGGTCAAGGAACAAGAATATGCAGTTAGTTTTTTGATTTGTCTCTTGGTTCTCGAGATATGGCTAAAAGAAGAATTAAAGATTAAAAAGTCGAGCGGGTACTTTTTCTTGAATAAACAGGGGTCAAGGAACAAGAATATGCAGTTAGTTCTTCGATAAGTCTCTTGGTTCTCGAGATATGGCTAAAAGAAGAATTAAAGATTAAAAAGTCGAGCGGGTACTTTTTCTTGAATAAACAGGGGTCAAGGAACAAGAATATGCAGTTAGTTCTTCGATAAGTCTCTTGGTTCTCGAGATATGGCTAAAAGAAGAATTAAAGATTAAAAAGTCGAGCGGGTACTTTTTCTTGAAAAAAGAGGAGTCAAGGAACAAGAATATACAGTTGGTTTTACGATATGTCTTTTGGTTCTCGACATATGGCAAGAAGAAGAATTAAAGATTAAAAAGTCGAGCGGGTACTTTTTCTTGAAAAAAGAGGGGTCAAGGAACAAGAATATGCAGTTAGTTTTACGATATGTCTTTTGGTTCTCGAGATATGGCAAGAAGAAGAATTAAAGATTAAAAAGTCGAGCGGGTACTTTTTCTTGAAAAAAGAGGGGTCAAGGAACAAGAATATGCAGTTAGTTTTTCGATAAGTCTTTTGGTTCTCGAGATATGGCAAGAAGAAGAATTAAAGATTAAAAAGTCGAGCGGGTACTTTTTCTTGAATAAACAGGGGTCAAGGAACAAGAATATGCAGTTAGTTTTTCGATAAGTCTTTTGGTTCTCGAGATATGGCAAGAAGAAGAATTAAAGATTAAAAAGTCGAGCGGGTACTTTTTCTTGAATAAGCAGGGGTCAAGGAACAAGAATATGCAGTTAGTTTTTCGATTTGTCTTTTGGTTCTCGAGATATGGCAAGAAGAAGAATTAAAGATTAAAAAGTCGAGCGGGTACTTTTTCTTGAAAAAAGAGGGGTCAAGGAACAAGAATATGCAGTTAGTTTTTCGATAAGTCTCTTGGTTCTCGAGATATGGCTAAAAGAAGAATTAAAGATTAAAAAGTCGAGCGGGTACTTTTTCTTGAATAAACAGGGGTCAAGGAACAAGAATATACAGTTGGTTTTACGATATGTCTTTTGGTTCTCGAGATATGGCAAGAAGAAGAATTAAAGATTAAAAAGTCGAGAGGGGACTTTTTCTTGAAAAAAGAGGGGTCAAGGAACAAGAATATGCAGTTAGTTTTACGATATGTCTTTTGGTTCTCGAGATATGGCAAGAAGAAGAATTAAAGATTAAAAAGTCGAGCGGGTACTTTTTCTTGAAAAAAGAGGGGTCAAGGAACAAGAATATACAGTTGGTTTTACGATATGTCTTTTGGTTCTCGAGATATGGCAAGAAGAAGAATTAAAGATTAAAAAGTCCAGCGGGTACTTTTTCTTGAATAAACAGGGGTCAAGGAACAAGAATATGCAGTTAGTTTTTTGATTTGTCTCTTGGTTCTCGAGATATGGCTAAAAGAAGAATTAAAGATTAAAAAGTCGAGCGGGTACTTTTTCTTGAATAAACAGGGGTCAAGGAACAAGAATATGCAGTTAGTTCTTCGATAAGTCTCTTGGTTCTCGAGATATGGCTAAAAGAAGAATTAAAGATTAAAAAGTCGAGCGGGTACTTTTTCTTGAATAAACAGGGGTCAAGGAACAAGAATATGCAGTTAGTTCTTCGATAAGTCTCTTGGTTCTCGAGATATGGCTAAAAGAAGAATTAAAGATTAAAAAGTCGAGCGGGTACTTTTTCTTGAAAAAAGAGGAGTCAAGGAACAAGAATATACAGTTGGTTTTACGATATGTCTTTTGGTTCTCGACATATGGCAAGAAGAAGAATTAAAGATTAAAAAGTCGAGCGGGTACTTTTTCTTGAAAAAAGAGGGGTCAAGGAACAAGAATATGCAGTTAGTTTTACGATATGTCTTTTGGTTCTCGAGATATGGCAAGAAGAAGAATTAAAGATTAAAAAGTCGAGCGGGTACTTTTTCTTGAAAAAAGAGGGGTCAAGGAACAAGAATATGCAGTTAGTTTTTCGATATCTCTTTTGGTTCTCGAGATATGGCAAGAAGAAGAATTAAAGATTAAAAAGTCGAGCGGGTACTTTTTCTTGAATAAACAGGGGTCAAGGAACAAGAATATACAGTTGGTTTTACGATATGTCTTTTGGTTCTCGAGATATGGCAAGAAGAAGAATTAAAGATTAAAAAGTCGAGCGGGTACTTTTTCTTGAAAAAAGAGGGGTCAAAGAACAAGAATATACAGTTGGTTTTACGATATGTCTTTTGGTTCTCGAGATATGGCAAGAAGAAGAATTAAAGATTAAAAAGTCGAGCGGGTACTTTTTCTTGAAAAAAGAGGAGTCAAGGAACAAGAATATACAGTTGGTTTTACGATATGTCTTTTGGTTCTCGACATATGGCAAGAAGAAGAATTAAAGATTAAAAAGTCGAGCGGGTACTTTTTCTTGAAAAAAGAGGGGTCAAGGAACAAGAATATGCAGTTAGTTTTTCGATTTGTCTTTTGGTTCTCGAGATATGGCAAGAAGAAGAATTAAAGATTAAAAAGTCGAGCGGGTACTTTTTCTTGAAAAAAGAGGGGTCAAGGAACAAGAATATGCAGTTAGTTTTTCGATAAGTCTCTTGGTTCTCGAGATATGGCTAAAAGAAGAATTAAAGATTAAAAAGTCGAGCGGGTACTTTTTCTTGAATAAACAGGGGTCAAGGAACAAGAATATGCAGTTAGTTTTTCGATAAGTCTCTTGGTTCTCGAGATATGGCTAAAAGAAGAATTAAAGATTAAAAAGTCGAGCGGGTACTTTTTCTTGAAAAAAGAGGGGTCAAAGAACAAGAATATACAGTTGGTTTTACGATATGTCTTTTGGTTCTCGAGATATGGCAAGAAGAAGAATTAAAGATTAAAAAGTCGAGCGGGTACTTTTTCTTGAATAAACAGGGGTCAAGGAACAAGAATATACAGTTAGTTTTACGATATGTCTTTTGGTTCTCGAGATATGGCAAGAAGAAGAATTAAAGATTAAAAAGTCGAGCGGGTACTTTTTCTTGAAAAAAGAGGGGTCAAAGAACAAGAATATACAGTTGGTTTTACGATATGTCTTTTGGTTCTCGAGATATGGCAAGAAGAAGAATTAAAGATTAAAAAGTCGAGCGGGTACTTTTTCTTGAATAAACAGGGGTCAAGGAACAAGAATATACAGTTAGTTTTACGATATGTCTTTTGGTTCTCGAGATATGGCAAGAAGAAGAATTAAAGATTAAAAAGTCGAACGGGTACTTTTTCTTGAAAAAAGAGGGGTCAAGGAACAAGAATATGCAGTTAGTTTTACGATATGTCTTTTGGTTCTCGAGATATGGCAAGAAGAAGAATTAAAGATTAAAAAGTCGAGCGGGTACTTTTTCTTGAAAAAAGAGGGGTCAAGGAACAAGAATATGCAGTTAGTTTTTCCATTTCTCCTTTGGTAAATTGTCGAAAATTTGAGATTGCCGCGAAAACCGCGCCAGTTTGCTAGAACTAAAATTTGAAGTTTGAGATTTGACAGTCAATCTGTTAACCTCACTTCTGAAGGTGAAATTAAAATTTGTTTTCGGATCTTTCGTAGGGTGTAAAGCACCGAGATGATAACGACACCGTTAAACTGAATGTCTCAAAAATTGTAATTCTTTTTGATTTCGCGGTAAGCTACTTTGCCGGTCTACCACTTTGCCTCCAGACTCTGCAATTTTAATGATGTTTGCGTTTCTTTAGGAATTAAAATTCTTTTATTGAACTTTTTAGTGTTTAATAGTCTTGCAATGGTAACTACATCTTTTAAAATGAAGACCTCATAATTTCTCCTTTCAATTTCGGCTATTGAGATACTCCAGACAAAGTTTATATTTGGATGCAACATGAATATATCCATCAAAACAATTATTCGTTTCTCAAACTCGTGGTATTTTTAGGAAAATGGCTAACAACAGTTTAGATGGGAAATTCTTCTTTCTATCCAACTTTTGCGGGATTTATATTTTTAGGATAAACTTTAAGAATCTCGAATATCTGTGAGGAGATCTTATCTAAAGTTTGCTACATGTGTTGTTAGGACCTATTCACATGAAACTTTGCACATACATTCAGAAATAAATTTGGAACTCAATTCTGCAAGTTGTTCCGAAATACTGGCGAAAGTTTTTCAATGATAGAACATCGAACTGCAAAAAATACATTTATTCATGACGTCTGAGGGGTAAGACATAAATAATTGCAGTAATAAATTTTGCGATTTTTTTCTATCGCTTTATGCAATTTCTATACTTTGGGAATAAACATTAAGAATTTCGGAAATTGTTTACAAAATTCAATTTACCCCCTGATGTACAGGCAGCACCACATACAGATCAGACTTTGACAGATAACCTCACTTTTCTATCTTTCTCAATTAGTTTATTTACTCATTAAGTCAACTGTTGTACGTGTTCAAAGAAGACATTTGGTTCTACCGCAATAAGTTTACTAATATCATCACTTTCAGAGCACTTTAATGGAAAATCATGAATTTAGAGTTAAATTCTTGTCATCCACATCATGTCCTCCAGTCTCCAGTTGATGTCCACATCCCACAAATCTCCTTCCAGAATAGAAACACTTGAAGTACTACACTACATTTATTATTTATATGCGTTTGGCGTTTGTTATACACGTTTGCATTAGTTGATGCGCAAAATCTAATTCAATGTTTGCAGGAAACACAAGAGATTAGGTGGAATTTCTGAGTTATGGAGTTAAGAAGAAAGATGTGGCTTCCTCTAGGAAGAATTTTGTTCTTCTCCATCAATTTTTTTGCTATTACATTTAAGCTGTCTGTTGAAGTAATTCCATATTTGGTTTTGTATTAGCCAAACTATTTGCAAGATTGGTAAAATTCGTTTTAAAAGGCGTATTGTCAACGGTTCTAGCAGTCTACTCTATTCAGACTTCTTTTTTAACCAAGTTCATTTGCTTACATTCTGTTTTCACTTAGTTTTAATAGTTACCCTTGTGGTTTAATCAAAATTTCAGTCCCAGTGGTTATTTAGATGAAGTAGTTACTAATTCTTCCTTTTATGATTTATAATCACTTATTCAATTCAATATCTTTTTTCTGTTTAAGAGCATACCTATAACTGATTAGTCCTTCTGAGATGGTTAATTAAATCATGTTCAAAGGCCTGTGGCTTATTTATATGTTAGGATAGTCCCTTAGATTTCGTTAGTTCTAGCTGTGCTATGTTTAGATTTTTTGATTTGCAATGAAATTCTATTTCTGATCATAGAACACTTTTTATATTACAAAATATTTGCTTTTGTAAATCTCACCCCGATAGTTCTTTTTAGAAAATTACGTTTAACTTTATTGCAGTGTTAAGATTTGTTTTTAAAGCGTTAATTTAAATTCTTAGTTAGAAAGAGCCAAGATCGTTTTGGAATCTTTTTCTTAAATAATTATTACTTTGATTTTGCTTTTAAATTTCAAAATGTCCTCAAGGAGATAAAGCCGAATCCACTGGCACTTTTCATTTCCCGCTAGCTATTACGGTTTTTGAATTATTCATGAAGAAATTGTCAACGATGGTGTATTATTGGTTGCCTACATTTAGGGTGACTACATTGAATTTTGGAAATTTTAAATACTACTCGGAAAAATCTGAAAATCTCAAATCTTCCTCGAAAAAAATCACTGATCTTAAAAATGTTAATAGATTAATGCTAGTTATTTCGGTTCAAAAGATATTGCCGTTTTGACATTAACCACCTTAAGATCGATATTTCAAAAGGTAAACGAGCTACAAAGCAACTGACTGCTCTCCGATGTTCAGAATTCAATTCTACACCCTTGTGACAAGTTTCATCAAAATCTGGAGATAAAAATATTTTTGCTCAAAAAAGATGGAAGGTTATAGTCTTACGATTTCTTCGCCGAAAAGTCAAAAAAAATATTTTTTCCTCCGATCTTCATGAAATTTGGCACACAGATTGAGAATTGAATTTTGAATTCATTTCTGCTGGCAGTTCCTACATGTTTCGTATAGTTTCCGAATTATCGACCTAAGAATTTTAAAAAGAAAATAATCAATTACTCGAAAAATTCTAAGTTTAGGAAAAAACTAATTACACTTTCCGATCTTGCGATTTTTTTCTATTCAACTTTTGCGGGATTTATATTTTTAAAATGAACTTTAAGAATCTCGAATATCTGCGAGGAGATCTTATCTAAAGCCTGCTACATGTGTTGTTACGACCTATTCACATGAAACTTTGAACATACATTCAGAATTAAATTTGAAACTCAATTCTGCAAGTTGTTCATAAATGCTGGCGAAAGTTTTGAATGATACAGCTTCGAACTGCAAAAAATTCAATTATTCAAAAAATATGGGAGGTAAGACATAAATAATTGCACTGATAAATTTTGCGATTTTTTTTCTATCGATTTATGCAATTTCTATACTTTTAGGAATAAACATTAAGAATTTCTAGAATTGTTTATAAAATTCAATTTACCCCCTGAAGTACAGGCAACACCACATACAGATCAGACATTGACAGATAACCTCACTTTTCTATCTTTTTCAATTAGTTTATTTACTGATTAAGTCAACTGTTGTACGTGTTCAAATAAGACATTTGGTTCTACCACAATAAGTTTACTAATATCATCACTTTCAGAGCACTTTAATGGAGAATCTCTCTGTTTTGTTTTTTCTTCCTTACTTGCTTTTCTTGTATTTACTCTCTCTGTTATCAAGTTAATAATTGGAATTGTACCTGATATTACCATTGTTCCTTCATACGAAACCGTTCTATAAGCTGATGCAATTCTCAGGGCTACCCTTCTTTGTGTCCTTTTTAATAAATTCTCATACTTCTTTCATTTTAACGCGCTCACCTAAACTTCTGCTCCATATAACAATATGAAATTTATTAAACTTGCTATTATCCTTCTCTTATTACTACTTGGCCCATCTACATTTGGCATGAAACGACATAGTGTCGCACATAACCTCTCTGCTTTCTTACTTACTTCTTTAACGTGTTCTATCATTCTCTGATTTCTATCAAACCGCACTCCTGAATATTTGTTTCTATTTTTATTCTTTCTACTTTTATATTTATACTTTTAATTTTTCGTCTTCCTTTTAATATTATTGTTTCTGTTTTTTTAATTGCTAGTTTTAATTTTAAACTTTTTATTTCATCAGTAATTTTATTTAAGAATAAACTTGTTTTGTATTCTATCTCTTCTAATCTTGCTAGGTCATCAGCATATCCTATTAAATTTACTCTCTCAGGTACTTCTAATTCTAAAATACTGTTATAATATAAATTCCATAGTGTTGGACCTAACACTGATGCTTATGGTACTCCACCCGTAATTATATATTCCTCACCTTCTGCTATTAATTTTTTTTCACTTAAATATACTTCTAACATCCTTACAATAAAACCTGATAATTTTGGTTTTAAACATTCTATAAGTCTTCTTTCCAATGTACACTATTAAAAGCATTTTCTTTATCCAATGTTACTAAAATGGCTAATTTCTTGTTTTTCCAAGATCTCTTACTGCTAAATCACCTGCATCTGATACTACTTTTAGGGCTACAGTTGACCTACCTTTTCGAAATCCATATTGTCTATTTGATAACAAATCTAGTTCTTCAATTTCATTATTTACTCTTTTTCTTATTATTCCATGTAAAAATTATTCTATCACGTTAATCATACATAATGGTCTATATACCTTTTTTGTATCGACTTCCTTTTTGGTTTTTTCTACTAATACTAATCTGGCTTCTTTCCATTTATTTGGAAATTCTTCTATCCTAATCAATTCACTGACCTGACCTTTTTTTCTGTGGAAGTTAAATCCATCAATGGAGACCCTGTGCATTTATATCTACGCAACAGGGTAGTGCCGGACTTTAACCTGCTAAAACCCCTCCAGCACCGTTGTTTGCCAATCTATCCCGGGACCGCGTTACCATTATTTTAGGGGATTGGTAAGTGCTATTTCTCTTTATCAACTTGATCTAATTAATGGTCTGATTTAAAATCCTATTTTGTTCTTCTTTTTTTTCATTGTATCTGTTATGGTTTCGGATATTATATCCCAATTCTTTTTTTATTCTTCTTTAAAATTCTGTGATGTAAATATTTCTCCTATTTTGTCTTTAAGATTGTTCATTTCATCTTTCCATCTTTCACATGTTAAAGTATGTTCAGCGTTGTTGAATAATTTAAGCTCACATTTATTACATTCTGGATTATTATCCGTTTTATTTATTTTAATTAAATAACTGTTAAAATTCCCTTGATCACTTAAAAATTGCGTTATATAATAATTTTTAACCAGTCCTTTATTAGTGGTATTAATCTAAAAGTCCATTTTTCTTTTCTACTACCCTCCCATTCTCTCTGCCATTTTGTCATTGTCAATTCTCTCTGTTTTGTTATTTCTTCCTTACTTCCTTTCTTTGTATTTACTCTTTCTTTCGTTAAACTAATAATGCGAATTAATTAAAATTGTGCCTGCTATTATCATTGTTCCTTCATATGAGACCATTCTATAAGCTGATCCGATCCTCAAACCTATTCATCTTTGCGTTCTTTTAATAAGTTTTCATATTTTTTTCATTTTAATGCTCTCAGCCAAACTTGTGCTCCATATAACAAAATGGACTTTATTACAATTGCAATTATCCTTCTCTTAGTACTTCTTGGCCCATCTACATTTGGTGTGAGACGGCACATGCCCATTCTGCTTACATACTTACTTCCTTAACATGTTTTTTTGATTTCTGCCAAACCAAACTCTTAAATATTTTGTAGTGCTACCGTAAAATATATCACGAATCAAACCAGAGTTTCTCTAAAAGTTGTTTATTAATGTAATTATTATTGTCATTTACTAGCTAGGAACAGATCAAAATTAATACATAGAGACAATCAATAAATAAATATGGTACATATTAAATAACAAAAAGTAACATTAAAAATCAAAGGTTATATGAAGAGCGGTTGATCCAACTAAAAGTATTAATTAAAGAGTTCCTTTAAAACCAAAAAGTCCAGATAAATATGTAATCAAGAATTAACTGTTACCAAAGTATTGATGAATGCTTAGAAATTATTCTAGGTTGAAGATTTTACTTTTTCTTCAATATTTGTGTGTCCCTCAAAATAACTCGATCAGTTTTACATTGCAATATTTTGTCTATCGAACATTACGCTTATAATTTCGAACAATTCCTTTAAATAAAACGATACAAATTTATGTCGGAATTAATAATTTCATACTATTAACATGACAATTAAAATTATGCACTTACAGGCTAATTCAGTAACGTTTATGTTTTATTAGTATACTTATTAAGACTTTTTAGTTTCAAATAAATTCCCCACGTAATACTTGAAGTATTACGCGGTACGTGTTCACACATCCTGCACTTTAAACTATGAATTAATAAAAATTGAAATAATGGTGTTGCTAAAAATACGTGATAAAACATGTACTTAATTATTGTGACTTAGAATGACAGTGCCCGGTGCTCATACACAATGCAACTTATTTCAGTAGATCCCGAAATTCTATGCGTTTCTAGAAGAACTTACTCAGGATGGTGTGAAAAGTTTAAAAATTAAATGTTTCAGGAAAATGGTTTAACGATTTTTCTAATACTTTGCTGCTGCTTATTTTTTTGTTCTGGAGGAGACCGCAACACTTCAAATGGCATCGCACCATGTTGAATACTTTCGCGATCGTCAGAGGAAAAATCCTCGAAACTCATGTTACTAAAACCACTTGGACGTTTCGATTTCAGCTTGATGGATTTCGTTTTTAACACGACCTTTCTGTAGGGTCTGGTCATTTTAAAGTTTTCCGAAAGTTTGGTGATAGTACTGTAGTTTTCATCAGATACACTTTCATCAATCAAAGAATACTTTGATTTACCTTCTTTTCTTCTTTCCTTCCTTTGTTTGTTCAACGAATCAAACGGTTCTGGCTGCATTTCTTTCTCCACCGCAGTTTCAATTAAATCAATTGAACTTGTGTTTATTCGATTAGGTAAACTAGTTTGACGTGAACAATAGAAGTTTGGTGAAGGAATTGGATTGTCCGTCAGAAATGCTTCGCTATGGTAAGCGTTAGGAATGTCGACGTTTTTGTAAATTACTTCTTGAACTTGGTCCACTTCACTGAATACGGCCTGGAATAATGGAAAATCACTTTCGCTGGCCACCACTGTGGCTACTCCATCATCAACATGATTGGTATTGCATGAAATCGCGTTATAAGTATCGGAAATGTTTAGAAAAGGATTAGTTTCTGATGTCTGATTCGCACAGGTCGTTTCAAATTGAACTGTACTTTGAAAATCGATGTTGGAACATCCCGAAATAGTCGAAATCGACTTATCATGATGTCCAGTAAAAGGTGCTAATGCAAACACGTCATTCTCATCTTCTTGAAAACGGTTAGAAACCCATAAATCATCGTCTTCTGTTGGTACAGGAGAACAGTTTGATCTAGTTGCGCTGTTTGTATCAAACTCGTCGTCCATCAGCAACGGTTTATCGCCGAGTAGGTGCCCAACGAACAGCATGTCCTTGTCATCCCTATTTGAGTGGCATTTTTTACTCTTGGCCCTTTCCATAGTCATACAATCATCTTCACGTGTAGCCATACTTTCACATTCGGCATGGTATGCTGATGATCCGCACGTTTGAATGCTTTCGCTAATGTCTTCATTCGTATCGTCCTCTTTTAGTAAACAGACGTTGGCGCGATCTTCGTCAACTCTCAAATCACTTGCTGAACCAATCGAATCGTCCGTTTCAATGTCCAGTTCATCTTTATTGCTTGTTAATTTCATATTTAGAGCACTATCTTTTGATGCCTGTTTAGACTTGGAATTTCGGTCGGTTCTAAAATGTTTCATCGGAATTTCTACGGTCCTATAAACGGAATGTAATTTTTCTGGTATGTGAACTTTCTTTCGCTTTTTCATTCTGTCGACTCTGACATCTTCATTAGAACTCGTTTCTGAGAGTACCTGATTACTGTTATGAAAGAGTTTTTCGTACTTGAACCTATTTTCCATTGGGCTTTTTACATAAGTTGTCGACATCGAATCATCGTCTTGCTTTAACTTCGGTGTCAATGGTACCACCTCTCCTCTTTCAGGCGATGAATTTAATTTAAGTTGAAAGTCAGATGATGAACAAGCTAATAAGTGAATTTCTGCATTTGGCTGTTTCATTTTTTGTCTGTAAACGGGATCAACTGAAAAACACAAAAAAAAAAGAAAAGAGTTAGACAATATAATTGTCCTGCATTGGTAATCAGATTGCAATAGGAAATAAATAAGAAAAATTAAATGCAGAAAAATGATGCACCAAGAACTCCACGAGAATATTTCATGACCAGGCGCATAAAGTGTTATTTCCGTGTTATAAATGAATCTGGGGAGCTTTACTACTCGTGAGTAATACACTAAAAATATTTGAAACCCCTAAAAGCCATTATTTTGTACCACAGCCCATTCTCGTTGTAATGGTATTGGTTGTTGTCATTTCAAAAAAGTATAAGTGGCAGGTACAAGTTTAAAATGTTAGGGGTAATAATAATAAAGAGAAAGAGTTGTAAGATAAAGCAATTTTATTGCTGCGTAAAATACAAGGTTACAGGATAAGGATATTAATTTTTCAGTCGACAGTGGTAATCAGAACCACAGTAACGACCAAATAAATAGACTGATACAGTTATGTACAACAATATTATTAATAGTTGCAATTGATTAAAATCTATTTAGATCAACATGTTTATGTCAACTAAATAAAAAGAAAGAAAAGAACGAGTGTGATCAGAATCTCGCGGATAACTGAACTAAGTAATTACAATAATAACAGCATGAAATTTATAGAAGGAAAAGAATATTTAAAAATCACAATATCTAATACTCAATATCCCCAAGTGATGGAATGTAAAATTAACAGACGGTACATACTGTACTTTGCTATAAATACCATAACTTTTTGCTATGTTACGAAAAAATGCCGTCGAACATATTTTATATTTATTCAAATTGTCGAAGTGTTGTCTTTCATTACAGTTCCTTCAACAGATGTGAACAATTACAAATTTCGGCATATTAATTAGTTGGGGGCACCTTCATGCTTATCATTCCTTATCGGGTATTTAGCAACTAGTTCTGAAAAAATTCAACAAATCACAAAAACGTATGCATATCAAAGCAAAAGTAAAAAATATAATTTTATATTTCAAAGTGCTTAAAATCAAATTTATAAGGCGTTTGTTTATTTCCAATGCAGAAAATTTAAAATCCAATCACACATTCATGCTTAGAAGGAGTAGAAAAGTTCCAACCCTTCATCAAACCCGTTATTCGGCTAAGAAAACTATTATATCTGCGAGTTATTGTGATACAAGTAATTTATTCTAAACACATTTTTGCTAGTATCTTTTAGGTCCATATTATCATTGCAATTTATTCGAAAACCGGTTGCCAAACGTCCTATTAAGTATCTACAAGATTTCACAAACGTCGCAATTTTTTTAAATCTGAACTTAAGCTGTTGTATCTAAAAACCTGCCAAGATTATGACAATATTTGTTGTTAAGAGAGACAAAATATTGCGTACTATGTTAACTTAAGATTTATACATGCATGTTTGAATCAGGCTTTAACCGTATGATTTTCTCTTTTCATTCAATTTATTGAGGCATTAATATTTTCGTTGGGAGTAAAAATATTTACAAAATAAGTTTCCTTTATCGCGATAAAAGAAGTTTAATTACCTGATGATTGAACTGAGTGAGTTTTACAACTTCGGTCACGTGAGCGAAGTGGAAGACTAAATGGAGCACAACCGAATGGATCCTCGGATGCAGACATGACCAAACTTTCTCTAGACTTTACCCCTTGCATGCCTGGAAAATAACAAAATTATTTTATTTTTGCTTTTCCACTATTCTTCTTGATTCATTATATTCATGAATACTGATCATAAAAATAAATTACGATGTCTATGGCATAATATAAACGTCACACATAAAAATACAATACTGTCTAAAATAGTGATAAACGAAAAGGCAGATTACAGGAACTTATCTGCAACTTAGTAATATATTGTTCGTAATTAAACGTCGGTAGAAATTGAATATTTTTGGATGTATGTATTGCCCCCTCGTAGTTGATTATCATCTCCAGGTTGTTGTTAGTACCTACACAGTTTTTAGTAGTTCGATGGGTTCAGCATTCAACCAGACTGAGCTAGAGCTAAGAAGAAATTATGTAGAACTTCGCCCGCTAATATTACTTTCTAAATAACAGAAATGAAAATCTCGTTATCATGTTTTAATGGATAACTGATTGACCCTTCCCAATTCATAAAACATTGTGTATTTTCAATTACTATATCCAACTTACTGCTTTGACTACCTCGACGTATCTTATCGAATTGTTCCCCAAAAATGTGATCTTCAGTCATCTGACTGAACGGTGGTTCTTCAAATGGATTCCAGTCTGCCACATCTGCGGAAAGGGACCTGTTATCCGGTTCCACGCATCGTGTAATGTCAGCTGTGGAAACGGAAGTACCAGCAGGAACCATGGAACCCTTAATGATGTCCGATGCGGTCGGAGAATCACAACTTTTTGGTTTTATTGACGATTCATACGGTGCCAAAAACTGTGATGTTTCAGAAGCGTAAACCCTAAAATCCAAGAATCTTTTTTAAACCATTTTGTTAATATGTAGATGTAAAACTAGAATATTTAATGTCAGTAGAAGGGCGTGCCGCGTAAAACAGTAACAAATACATAATTACATTTTTCTATCTCATTAAGTAAGATCACTTTTCAACTTAATACGACGATTTCATCAAAAAAAAAAAATAAAAAAAAATTAAATATCTGTCGTCGATTCCACATTATCGTTTACTGTCACATCCTACCACAGGTGCAATAAGAATAGGATGAAAAAGTTGATGTAGTTGAAATAGTTTATGTAACTTTTGAAAATGATAAAACACAAACAGTGAAACTACATAACCTTTAACCATTCCGTATCTTGAAATAATTACGAACAACCGAACAGTAATAAAAACAGTTACTACAATGATGAAATAAAGTGAACGACTTGTATGTTATTTAAATTAAAATAAACATCTTTCCACCATGTCTAATTAGAGTAACAACTGTTTCCATAACCAAACTATTACTTGTTAAACGCAGTGGTATCGCTCATGTTACGCCTGTGTCCTCTCGAAGAGACTTGCTGGGTCGGTGTTGAGGGCGGTGTGATAGCAACATAGCCGGTAGAGTCCAGCACAACTGTCGATTGTTTTTGCGTGGAACTTTGGTTGAAAGTCGCAACATCAAACAAGGAATTGTCAGAAGAAACTGGCGATGCAATATTGGCGTTTTGTCCTTGTACATCCGGTTTGCTTGCCGTGGCCACGTCGTTGGTCGATGAGGACAGTGAAGATGAATTATCATCTCGGAACGGATCTGGATAAATGGAGGATTGGAATAAGGAATCGTACTGTTGGCTCGGTGGCCGTTCAGCATCTGATGGTGGGAAAAACGACGGAGGAGCAGACGGAAAATCGATTGGAGAAAAAGTGGTAGGGACCTGGAAAGTTGACGAATAATTAACGTTAGCTTGATGGCTGATGGGGCTCTGTGACTTTTTGCTGGTAGTAGGGCTGGGACTCAGTGTTAAAGGTATATTATTCAAGTTCAATGGAGTTGTTGAACTTCCTTTAGGTCGTTGACGTGGCATCACGCTGGTGCCCTCAACTAGAGGGGTTGTGGAACTTTTGTTCAGTACTTTAATTTGAGTTTTCTTTAATTCGGATTCAAACGGTGGAACCGGTAGATCTTCCAGTATAGGAGTGGGAGTTTGCTGCAATTAATTCACTGCATGACAGGATCCCAAATATAAAGTCCAGATATTCACAGTCACATATTATAGTCACTATAAAATTAATATAATCATTATCGGCGGCAAACTTACCTCCAGATTTTTTACAGGATTATCCTTAGCCAAGAGCTGGAATGCTATACTGCTTACTTGATAGATGTCGGGCCTCCTATCTGGATCTGGTTCCAGCATGTAACCTGTAATAAGTAATAATAGTTAGGGATAATAGAAAAATACACAACAGAAACACTTAACGAATTAATTGATGCAATCCCTTTGAATATTTGGAACCATCCGGAATACTGAAATTTCCGCTTTGAATTGCTAAAGTACTCTCACCGAATGGTAAAGAAAAAAAACACAGCCTGTATAATAAACAGCCGAGTGCCTGTAATTAGAATGCATCAGAACGGTACACTTTAGTTACACATTTTAGTTACACACCCATATATCAGCTTTTGTAGTTATTAATTTACCACAGTACATATCTACCATTTCTGGGGATCTGTAGCTTAGCGTCGTGTATCTTTTGATCTCATCTTCAACAGTTACGACACCCTTTTCCAACGGATTCAATATTCGAGCAGTGGCAGACCCAAAATCACATACGACGTAGTTACCATTTTCTCCTACCAAAATATTTTCTACCTGAAAACGTTTGAAGAAAGTGTTACTTTCTTCTGGCTAATCTGATCAATATGAAAAGTGTGAGAACAATTTTGGAGGTATCCAACATAATCGTTTTCGTTCTGCACAAAAATAATTTTTGCACATGCCACATAACCATTTATTTTGCAAAAATAATTTATTATTCAAAAGGTTGTCATTAATTGGCGAACACAATGGTTCGGTGATATTGCGCCAAATTTCAAGACGTCACTCCCTTCATAAAATTAAATAAAAAGAACAATAGTAAATTTTGTTTCCAAAAAAATGCAAATTAAAATCGGAAATAGAACCAAGTTTTCAATTAACATACTAAAAAACTATTGAAGATAGAAGCTTTAGATAGACCTACAAACTTTCTTATAACAATTTAAGTCGTCCTAACTCCTCATAACTCTGACCATAGCATAATCTTTATGCTCTACTTTGACGTCATTAGTTAAATTTCTTTGAAACGTTGCAAGAACATTACCAGTGTAAAGAAACTTTCTTACACAATGCTTCATAAAAGAAATCATCTCTTGAGGTTTTGCGCAACATTAGTGGAACATCCCCTATAATTAAGAAATGATTGATAACTTTACAAATATCTGACCTCACATGAGACATGACTGCTACCAGAAAAAGCTCTTACCTCACTTGCAAAACAGAACATTACATAATACAACTGAATATTTCTGAAACTTATGCTACAGTGTGTACAACTAATTGACATGTTTAATCAGAGGCAATAAATGCTGTAAATTTTATTGATATCGCCTACTATGGGTTTACCTTTAAATCACGATGAATAATTGGTGTCTTGCAATGATGCAATCGTGATACGGCTTCACAAGTATCACAGAAAATTGTTAAAACTTCAAATTCAGTAAAATTAGCTTTTCCACGCTGTTTCATAAGACTAAATACATTATCTTGGCAGTAAGGCATCAATAAAAGAACCTCATAAACTCCATTACCCATAGCTGTTAAATTGGAGTCCACATAACCAATGATGTTTTTGTGGCCACTCAAGCTACTCTAAAATAGAACAAGTCGGGGTAAGCTCTTATAAATGAAATTGTCTTGTGCAGTGCAACTTACTGCAATTTGGATTTCACGCTTGGCCACATTAAGATCTTGCTCGTTGTTAACATACATTCGTTTGAGTGCATATCGAGTGCCATTACTGGATTTTACTAAATAAACAATTGCGAATCCACCTGCAAAAACCAGAGAGTTGGACAGTCAATATTTTCAATATACGGGGTCAACCTTCAGCCAAAACATCTTCGACAGTTACAGTTTGACGTCCAAGTGTAAATACTTTTCCAACATAACTGTTAACTTCCCTGGACGTGTTATCAATTTTGGTTTCAATTTTGGAAAACAGTTTTTTCATCTTGGTTACTGTGATAGTTTTATCAGCTATTAAATAGTTGACAGACTTTACCAATTGCTTGATAGTAGCCTCATAT
Organism: Pyrochroa serraticornis; assembly: GCA_905333025.2. Lineage (NCBI taxonomy): Eukaryota > Metazoa > Arthropoda > Insecta > Coleoptera > Pyrochroidae > Pyrochroa > Pyrochroa serraticornis. Next base: position 36,969,775 of record HG995154.1, on the reverse strand, counting down.
CAATACCATCATGTTGGACAGCGTGGGGCACTAGCGTAAGGAGAAAGCGCAATTTACAGACGTTCTTTTATTAACCAAAATCCACTTAACCACCAAGAAATAAATTTAATGAATGACGTTGACGTGTGGCTTGTCTTGTCAGTCAAGGAATTATGACGTCATATTATATAGTCAAACCTATCCATCCACATACAGCACTAATTTTAAGTGCTACCAACACAACTGTCTTAGAAGATAGAAGTACCCAAAAACAACAAATAAAATAAAAGTCCCCTAACTATCTAACTAAGCAACCGACCGAAGTTCATGGTTGATGGTTGACGATGACGACATTTTCTCTCCGATTCATCTAAATTAAATTAATCTAATCCTATTGTAAACCACAGTTAGTTATCAATAATAGGTAATAATATCTGGAACTGTTCGTAAATATGTCTGGGCTAAATGATAACGATATATACTCCCAAAATTTCAGCGGTACCGGTACAAATTCAGGTAAGCTACCATCATGGTTCTGATTTTAACCTAACCTCACTTGTTATAAATATTTAACAAGAAAACAGTTTCAGGCGGTTACAAAGCATTCTCCTCGCCCTATCTCAATTATGACCCCAGTTACCTTCCGCAAACGCAACCGGAATTTATATTCTTAGATGGGGCCAGCAAACAACGAGGCAGATTTGAACTTGCGTTTGGTCAAATTGGCGGCTCATGCATGATTGGAGCAACAATGGGAGGAGCAACGGGATTTTACAACGGATTGAAAGCCACCACGTTAGCTGGACAAACTGGCAAACTAAGGCGGACACAGTAATAGAATTTTCTTGTTTTCACAGCCTGAATAATTTTAATTAATATTATATAGATTGTTGAATCATGTAATGAAGAAGGGAAGTTCTACTGCAAATACTCTTGGATCGATAGCTGTTATTTATTCTGCTTTTGGAGTTTTCCTGTCCTGGGCTCGAGGTGCAGATGATGACTTGAATACTATTGTTGCTGCAACAGCCACAGGCTGTCTTTATAAATCAACAGGTACGTTTTTACTGCACTTGAAGTTTTATTCATAGTATGCTCATGTCTATGTGTCATTAGCTGGATTAAAGAAGTGTGGTCTGGGGGGTGCTGTGGGATTGGGAGTGTCCATCATGTACTCTTTATGGAACTCTAGAGATAAATTATATCGTTTGCGCCAATTCAACTCCGTTTAGGAAACTTGATTGTCCACAATAAACCAAAGAAGATGAGAACATCGCTTGAAATTAGTTTGATTATCGACCTTGGCTAGTTGAGTGAAAATTTGTACATAATTTGTATGATTGACCTTATTGTTCAAACTAATATGTATGTAGATGTGCTGAATTTAATAATAAATTTATCTATATATTTGATATATTCTTTTATCTCGTGCGTTATATTTATTTGCAAATAAATATGAAATATACAAAATCCTTTTGATGTCTTCCACCTATCAGCCCATCATCCTGTGGTTACTGGTTCAAATAATCACATTAAGCTTGTGAGCAACAGTACGTATGATAATAATATGAACGGCCCAATAGATCTTAAGTTTTTGTACGAAATAAATCGATTCTGTTAGCTGAAAAGTATGATCTTTAAAAAGGTTAAATTTTGGTTTACGTTTTAAATTTACCGCCGATATTTTAAAGATGACATGACAATCATTGAAGCCAACATTGTAACTGCTAAACTCCCAATATCTTGATGTTTTCGCTGTGTAACGGCAACAGCGTTGACTATTGACGGCCACACGAACACGACGTTTGACGACATTCGTTTTCCCGCTTTTATGGTGTGAAGCCGTTATCACTTGGCAAAGCTTCTTTTTTTTTCACCGGTACCCAAAAGTTTTCTTATCCGGAATTACTTTCGTTTAGATAATTCAATAGGCAAACATGTCTGGAAGAGGCAAAGGTGGAAAAGTAAAGGGAAAGGCCAAATCCCGATCCAACCGTGCTGGACTTCAGTTTCCAGTGGGTCGCATCCATCGCTTGTTAAGAAAGGGTAACTATGCTGAGCGTGTCGGTGCCGGTGCCCCCGTCTACCTGGCCGCAGTTATGGAATACCTTGCCGCAGAAGTTTTGGAATTGGCCGGTAATGCCGCTCGAGACAACAAAAAGACCAGGATTATTCCGCGTCATCTCCAATTGGCAATTCGAAATGACGAGGAACTCAACAAACTCCTTTCGGGCGTCACTATTGCCCAAGGAGGTGTTTTACCCAATATTCAGGCTGTATTGTTACCTAAGAAGACTGGTAACACTGGTGGTGGCTCCAAAGGAGCGAAGTCCCAGTCTCAAGACTATTAATGGTCTTTGTATGTACTGTTTTGTTTCTAATTAATGTGCACTTTACTACTACATGTATTCCTTATATATTATTTAATAAAATACAATCATTAATGTAATCTGCCTTTTATATGAACTTAAGATGATTGATATAACAATGATGGTTTCACCACAAAATATAATTTAAGAAAAACTTTTTTACTTAATATTGATTATACGTAAATATCAAACAATAGTTTTTGGGTCCCAGGCATATTTTTCTTGCTTTTGCATGTTATTCAAAGTATTCATGTCTGCTTCAGAGATAATAAAGTTCAGATCAATATTGGCCTCAATATGTTCCCTAGATCTGGCTTTGGGAATGATACCAATTCCTTGTTGTAATGCCCATCGCAACAGCACCTGAAATTTGACAATCTTTAAATTGGTATTTAGTAACTAAAATACAAATTAATAATAAATTACTTGCGCTGAACTTCTCCCCAATCTTTTCGCAATTTCTACGACAGCTGTGTCTAAAATCAAGTCTAGATTGTTAGAACCACCCAGCGAAGAATATGCCTGAAGCAAAATACCATTGGTCTTGCAAAACTTTTTGAGATCTGACTGGTGACAATAAGGGTGCCACTCCACCTAAAACAGAGGCAACTTAGGGCTAAATAAAAAAAAATTAAAATTGAGTCGCGAATATTAATCTCATCATAACTTTTGTTTTCTGCAGCAAAAAAAATATGTTTGCTTTACATTGGACCAACCTACCTGATTAACAGCAGGCTTAATTCTACAATCACTAGTCAAAATCTCATTGAGATGTTTTACAGTGTAATTGGAAACTCCAATGTCTCTAGTTAAGCCTTTCTGTACCCCATTCATTAAAGCTGACCAGCTGACCGCTCGAAGTCTTGCATTGTCCGGATGACTACCACCAATACCAGATGCTCCTGGCCAATGAATGAGATACAAATCAAGATAGCCACAATCAAGGTTGTGCACTGAATTTTCAAGAGCCTTCAAGGCCCCCTCGCCTTGATCGCTTGGGGCTGCAAATAAAGAACTCTATAGAAAAAGGATACACCTTAATATACTAATTACATAGTTTTGAGGTAATAAAAATATCTTCTCTCTTTAATTTGTACTTGGGCAACAGTTGCTTCAGGGCTATTCCAATATCAGTTTCATTGCCATAAACGGCCGCAGTGTCTAAATAAAAAAAAAATAAAAAAATATATACTGCCACCAAAATTGTGAAATTTAAATATTTACCTATCTGCCTGTATCCCGCACCAAGAGCATAATCTAAGACATTTTTAATTAGATCCCTGCCGCGGATTTGAAACGTACCAACTACAAAATCAATAATATTATCTTAAGACAATTTTATTATACAGAGAAAACACCGTACAGCCTATTAAGGGCATCGCATTTCCGGTTACAAACTTGTACTTCATAGTTTTGCAATCCATTTCAATTTTGTAAAATTAAAAACAAATGTCAAAATTTGACAGACCACGCAAATCTAGGTTAGAGTTCGAGACCTATTTAAATGTAGCACATTAACAAAACTAAAATAATAAAAAGGAAACTTATCCGAAAATAACACATAATTGACTTTTTTTTAATTAACAATTATTGTCAGCTGCTGCGTGCTCCTTTTTGGTATGCTTCAGTAGATGATGGGAATATGCAAACCTTCTTCCACACACTTGACAGGGATATGGTGTCTCCCCTGAATGTATTCTCATATGTCTGATGACACAGTTGGCTTGTGTGAAGCTCTTTCCGCAGATCTTGCATGAATGTGGCTTGACACCGTCATGAATTCGCATGTGAACTTTCAGACTGCCCTTCACTGTAAACTTTTGGCTGCAAATGTCGCAACTATGGGGTTTCACGCCTAAATGCGTTTTGAGATGGCGCTGCACATGAGATGAATCAGCAAATAACTTTCCACATGTGGGACAAGGATACGTCCTTTTGCTACTGTGCGTTTTTACATGCCTACTTAAACTGCCAATCTCGCTAAATCGCTTGCTGCAAATTTCACACACATATGGTTTTTCGCCTGTGTGAATCCTTTGGTGGACTCTTAAACCGCCAATTTGAGTGAAACTTTTACCACAAGTTTCACATTTATACGGCTTCAATCCAAGGTGTATCCGCCTGTGATTGGGTAATGCACTGGCAAACCTGCAGCACGCAAAAGTTAAAAAAGAACAAAAAATTACACCATTGTTGAATCTAGGTACCTAAATTTTTTATCACATATTTCACATTTGTAAGGTTTATCTCCGCTATGTACACGCCTATGCATATTCAGCACCCAGCGCATGGAAAATGCCTTGCCACATTCTATACATGCATATGGTTTGTATCCGGTATGTGTGCTGTTGTGTACTTCAAAATAGTAGCGGTATTTAAAACTTTTGTCGCACAGTTTGCATTTGAATGGTGATTTGTTGGATTTTGGTCTTTGAACTTTTATGTCTGGGTGTGTATTCAGTTTTTCTTTGACAGTAGTTTCATGCATGTCCGAAACATTGGCAGTGATTTGGTCTGGATCATTGATAAGCTGCCTCGCTCGAAGCTGTTGGTCCGACGTTATTATCAAAGCTTTAAATTTGTAGGCATTATATAATTTCTCCGCACAGTCTAGGCATATTACTTTCGGCAAACTATCTTCTTCAGTTATCTGAAATATGGATTAAACAGCTAGATACCCAATATTTTATTATTATTATTAATTGAAAAAAAAAACTTTCTACCAACTGCAAAATTTTCCCAAATACGTACTGTTGTAGAATTAGGAAAAAGTTAAAAATACCTGTACAGACGCCAAATTCATTAACATATCTGATAGGATTTCTACTCTATCTGTGTCAATTTGGTTGTTGAAGATTTTCACATATTTGTCGTCGAATCCACATTCGATTAAACATATTCTGCACATAAATGGCATGATATTTTTTAGTAAAAATGTTTAATAATTTTTGATTTGAAGGAAGCGCGTAACGAGGTTTTGAACTTGTTTTGTTATGGTTATGATCATACATACATAACATAGTTATGATGGTAAATTACTGTTGATATTTGACGTAAGATGTCGCTGATCATGGTGACGCTGAAAAGATAGATTTCTCCAGGATTCAGGAGCAAATATTTTCAAATTGCAAATCGGAATACAATTTCATAAGAAATTTCTATTACGTGGATAATAAAGACTTGTAGAACTGTTTTAACGAGATCATATCTTCGTTATTATCATCATTTGCTTTGCCGCCCTGCATAAATTTCAATGACATTTTGATGAAAAATCTTTTTAAATAAATTGCGTTAATCTGAGTAAATATACGGGTATATTTTTTTTTTTTTTGTAAATTAATTTATGTCACAGCGCATCACGTGCATAGGTAGCACCAAAAACAGAATAAATCTTAGAAAAATTATCCAAAGTACCTATTTTAATTTAAAGCCGAGCACTCATTACACGGTACTCGGCAAGTACTTGTATGTACTCTCGGCATGTACTTTAATAGGAACGAGTACACGATACACACTACATGTGAAAGCGTAAATCAATCCGCGCTAGCCAACTTGTTGCTTTCGACTTGAATGAGTTTACCGTGAAAAATATGAATAAGATGCAAAGCAGAGTTGGGCGCGTATTTCATAGACATTACTCGCCACTTCAAAAGTACTTCCCAGTTACTTGCCCGTTACCGCGTAGCGAAGTAACGAGTGGCCAGCTTTATAGTGTTATTGTATCTAGCAACCGTATGCTTGTCATAGATCAGTGTTGCTAGGAGAGCTGTTTATTTTTTACAGGAATTTCACTAACGATTCCCCCTTTCAGTTTTTCGTTTCTTGTTGATTTAAGAATGCTGGAAGAGGATGAAGAAATTCCAGGTACAATCTCCCCGCATGCATTTGGGTTTGGATCCATAACGAAACGAACGTTTACTTTTTAGTGTCCATCAACAACGATCTGGAAAGACGAATAGCAGACACTTTCGACGTATTTGACCACGCCGGCAACAAAACAGTAGACGTACGAGAAGTTTCAACAATTATCCGTGCTCTAGGCTGTTGTCCCACTGAAGCGGAAATTCAAGAAATTTTGGTGGCTATTGAAGATCCTGAAACACCAGGAAGTGTTCATTTGTCAAATTTTCTTCCATACATTGCCCAAATCATTACCGAACATAAGTAATTATTTATCTGAATATAACGAAATAAGACTAGTGTATTGTAGACATCAACCTTCCACGCCTGCTCAACTACTGCAGGCTTTCCAAGTATTGGACACCGAAGGTCGCGGTTATCTGACAAAAGACCACATTTCTACATTAATGACACAAGACGGAGAACCGTTCACGCAGGACGAACTGGACGAAATGTTGGAAATCGCTATTGATCCTCACACTCAAACCGTACCCTACGAATACTACATTAACCAATTAATGGTAAAATTGTTTATTCTAAATTGTATTGATACTGATTTGTTAGTAATGATAGCATGAACCTGCCGAAGAGCACAATATTTTCCAATTGGCAAACAAAATATTAGCAGAACGTCCTCCACCTCAACAACCGACTCTACGAAGAATGTCGCAGTTCCTACAAGACTTGCAAGCAGCTACCAATACTACTCCCATATAGCACTCCATGCTTTTTCGTATTTTAACTTTGCACATGGTAGTTTTAACGTAGACATTTCTTGTGGCGATATTAGCTGTTCACCGCACTATAATTCTCTAACAATGCTCCCATTGAAAATTTTAATGGACGTATCTTTTGCCATCATTATTCTGGGGTAACGTGTACATTACTACTGCGTCTTAGTTATTCAACAAAATGATATAAGAAAATCGTCAAATAACAATGAACATTCAACAACAAAACTTGAGTACTATATAGCATTTCGTTTTTCTTATTATTCTTATTGTCTAAACATGTGGTGAATAGTTATTATAACTACATATGATTGGCATGTTATGGCCATTTAAAACCATTATTGGTCTGGACATAAAAAAAAAACTATTGATTAAATCTATTCCATACAAAATTATCCACTTTAATGTATATAATTTAAAAAAATATATTTTCACCGCATTTTTTTAAATTGGCCGATTTTTCAAATTTACAATTTTGAAAACACAACTCCTTCCATTTGTTTTGTGGCTTGAGCAATGGTGGCGTTGGTAAAATCTTCACTTTGAAGCATGCACTGGTTCCACATTGCCTGAAATATGCACACCGTTAGTTGAACAGAATGGAATAAAAATGCGCAAAGTAAACAATGAAATTTGTTCCAGCTGGATTAATTCAAGTGCAAACCATCGATAAACGTACAATTTGATTTAAACCCTCTTGCACTGTGTGATCTCTGGAATAAACAAGCGCCACCTTGGTACCCTGAACGGCGACAGGACTCTTTCTTGATATGATCTCAGCAATTCCTATAACTTCTTTTATCATACTGCAACAAGTAATTGACAACCAACTTTTAAATTAACCCAACAACGGACCTATCTTTATCTTCGAAAACGTTTGATACTAGCCCTGAACCTAACGCCTCGGCCGCAGACATTTTTCTGGCAGTGTAGCAAAGTTCCCGGACCAAACTATCAGAACCGATAACTTTGGGTAATCGTTGAAGGGTTCCCACATCAGCTGCCATCCCAATATCCACCTGATAATAAATAATTTACAATCACCCCAGAAAAACTGCAATTCTAAAATACTTCTTTAACTTGAAACCAAGAATCCTTGGTGCAATATCGCATATCAGTGACTGTTATCAAATCAAGAGCTCCTCCAACACATGCTGAATGAACACACGCTATCACCGGCTTTTTACATTGTTCGATCCAAGTGAGCGATTGCTGATATACTCGAATCATTTTTGTCAACAGTTTAGCTTTCCTTGCTGGATCCTCTAATGCAGCCAGTTGAGGTGCTAAATTCATTGCGTCCTCAAAATCTAAACCTGCAAATATTTGTTTATTTTTACTGATTTTCTAATGCATGAAGTCTGCGTCTACCAGCGCAAAAGATCTTGCCAGCTCCTGATAAAACCACAACTCTGCAATCTTCATTGTCGTTCAATTCTTCAAAACATTTTCCAATTTCCCTTTAATGGTTCAAATAAACGCAAATCTTTAACAGAACAGTATGAAAGAAATACTTACAGCCACAAAGTATGATTCATGGCATTTAACTTTTTTGGTCGATTAAGTTCTACATGGTAAACAAATTCTTTTGGAACTGTCACCGCCAAGGTTTCATAGCTGGATACTGAGGACATGTTAACCACACTAAGTGCGCCGTTGTTTACTGGAAAATTAACAGAAAAGCAAAGTGAGTTGTTTTCACTTATAAAACGCTCACCTTTTACTAAATTAGCAACAGCACATCTTATAGGCTTTGAAATTAAGGATAACATTTTATTTACTCTAAATTACAATTATTTCTTATCTAATTCCTGATAAAGCTGAGTGCCCGTAAAAATTCAAACTCACTGATGAATCTGATAATTTGTGGGGGAAGGTATGTTCAGTGATAACAACACATACGTTTTTTTCCTTTGTGGTTGGCACAGGGTCAAAGTTCTAAAAGTACCATGACAGTTATTTAAATTATAACAGTTCACATTATAGGTATACACTTCTGGTATTTCCGATTACCCCGACATTATATTAGTAATGAAGCTAATAAAACTTCACGTACCTACCTATATTTATATTATGATGACCTACACATAACCTTGCCTACTCCTGCTGATACACTGTGACTGACTATGGTGGGTGACAGTGACAATATGTCTGATCTGATGGACGATGACGTAACTCACTGAATAGTTACATTGAAACAGAAGTTCTAAAGTTCATCGTTATCTTGCATGTTACCTACATTAGTTGGTTTAAATCTACTTCATTTCAATCAATTTATTAGTAACCCAAACAGAAATAATACACTTGAAATCTTATTGCTGCATATTTATTACAAATTAAGTTAAAAATATAAATAATCACTTAGAAAGAATAGAACATAGAAAAATAAGAAGAAATATCCTCACCATTCATATTTTCATTGTGCAAAAATTATTAATATTTCTTGAGTATTTTTTAAACAGCCAGATTTTCTCCTTGCTGGAATACCTGGTTTTATCGATTTAACCCTGCAAAATGATACTACAATCTCTAATTTATGGACTTAAAAACATCTAGCATCAAATATTCAATCACTCTGATGCACCTACTAGTGTTTCTAGCTGCTCTAATGGTGCTACATTCTAATGTGGAATGTTTTAAAATTATAAGAGATTATTGCCATCTACCAATAGCACCTATGAATAAATTACCGTAATAAGCGACATTTCCTCTAAATATACATATCCTGAAAAGTTTGCCTCTGTAAAATTATATACTTGTATTCTTAGATAAATAACAATTTCATTCGCAAAATTATAAACAGCCCATTTATATAACACCAACAATTAAACAGATGACGAGTTTTAAAAAATCTACTCTAACATCTTTCAGTTCTCACTAGTTCAAAAGTAAATTCAGGATTTAAAACCCACGAATTGACTTTAATAATTGTTACACTGGTACAAAATTATTAACAGTTAAAAATCAACAACACAAATATTAAAAAAAAATGCACATTAAGTATATAAATATAATTAAGTACACTGTAAGTATGACGTAAAATAAATAACATAATAGCATTAGCTAGGTAAGTATAAAAATCTCTAGCGTTCTATTTTAAAATTAATTAATACAAAATTGGAAAGTGTAGATGATAAATACCTACTGCACAAAATATTTTACCTACATTCAAGTGTCTAATCGAACAGTAAATCAGTCGAGTTGTCAAATCGTCGACGAACACTTGTCCTCATGGGCATCAACGACAATTTGCCTATTCATGTTGGGATCTACAAGTTCTAGTTTGGTGTCCGTTTTCGCATCAGGGTTGTTGCACAGTTCACTAAACGTAAGCTCCGGTTTCGAAGTCGGGGAGTCAGCTATGTTGAGCCTAAGCGAGGGATCGTCCAGTCTAATTTTGGAGTCATCATCGGTGCTGTCGATGGACGACGATCTTTCTGATTGCAAACGTCCACCGCCGGCACCTAACCACCGTCTCTTGAACGACTCCAGTCTCATGACCTGTCATTAAAACTTTGTTTTAAAAACCTTACATGATACTGTTGTTTTGTAATGTTGATTCTGTTGCTTAAATATTTTTTATTGACCAGGCACAGAGATTTATATATGATGCGAGTTTTCCTTCAAAAAGTCACAATAAATATAACATTGAACTGAAGTTATAATGAAAATTCACAATAATTACGAGAAACTGTAAAGAGTACCTACGCACTATTTCTTTTTTCAGTAATAGTCATCAATCAGCCGCGAAGTCAGAAAACCATCACCATGCACATGCAGATACAAACATAAGCTATAGTATGTATAATACATACACTCTACAATGTACATAATTCACTTACTCGAGCCATTTCCAAGGCTCAGTATCCGGACTGGTGATGGGCGTGGGAAACTGAACAAACAATGTTAGCACAATGACACTATTCCATGTCGTGGTTAAAGAAGCGTTGTCAAAGTATGTACAGGTTAAAACAGGCTACAATAAAGCAAAAGCCAAAGTGCTTTCATATTTTCGTGAGTTTTCTTGCCACCGTCTATTTTATTTCAACAACACCCACCTCAGCTTGTAAATCAGCGACTTTATCTTGAAGCTCCCTCACCCTATCGCTGTCCTCTACTGAATGATTTCTGAGTTCGCCTTCGGTCGCTATCTCTTGACTCTGTAATCAAGGAACAAGACAATTAGCGAAACCGCTTAATTTAATTTTTCACACAAGATTACTTTGAGTTCTAGTTGACTGATTTTCTGGGTGAGTTCCGCGACGGCTTGAGTTTTTTCCGCGTCGCTAATTCGAGCCTTCATGAGTTCGTCCTGCATTTTGCTTCCCAAATCCGAGTAACGTCTTTGCTCTTCCAGTAAACGGGCTGCGAACTCTCGATCTCTGAGTTCAGCTGTCTCCAATTCCTCTCTCTGCTTCTTGATTTCATCGTCTTGTCGCCGCAACTGATTTGTGCTGACTTGCACTTGGGTCTCCAGTTCCATCACTTTTAACCGCAATTCTTTTACTTCAGTTAACGTTTCCATTTCTCTGATGCGGGTCGTCATCAGATCATCTTCTAACTTTTGAGTTTCGTTACTGCGGTTTTCCCAAAACAAAAGTTTTTTAGGCGTGCTGTGAGCTTCACCGGACGCGCTCTGTTCCTGTTTATGTTCCTACAATAATATATAATCGTGAATTATACCGTCTCCATAAATATTTCTATTAATTATACATAACATTTGTACAAATTTTATAACGATAACGTAGATTTAATTCAAAACTCACTTGTAAATGACGCTGCCATTGATTGCTTAGCTCAGACACCCGTTGTCTCAAATCCTTTAGGGAAAGATTTGCTTCAGCTTCTCGCAGCTTGACAGCAATCAACTCTTCTTGAAGATGGGCTACGCTGTTATCAGGAGTTATTTCTCGTAAGGTTTTTTTATCTTCTTCTAATTCATGAATTCTAGCTCTCAGATCACGTATTAACGCGTCATTTTCCGCTTCTCTCAACCTCACCTTAACCAGTTCCTCTTGTAAGCATTCTATCATTTCTTCTCGTAGCATAAGCTGTTCTTGTTTTAATGAAATCTCTTCAATGGACGACTGTCGTGAGGTATGCTAAAAAGATTAAATAAAACATCGAAAACCTTGCGGCTTGTTACGTACGGTTTCTTCCATCATTAAAGATAGTGACCGAATCCGTTCGTTCGCTAAAGCGAGCTGGTGAGTTGTTTCTAGATGAGTATGTCTCAACGCGTCCAGTTCTCTTTGAACTACAAAAGTTGTCTCCTCTTCTTCAGCTCTACTAACTTGTCCCCGAACCAGACGGTCGGCTAACGCTTTACTTTCTTCTTCCAACATTTCACATCTATGTCTTAGTTGTTTGTTTTCCGTTCTCAACCTCTAAAAATTGAAGTGAGGTGCGAAATACAAACAATTGATCTCACCTTCAGTTCGGCCATTTCTTCTTGTTCTTTCGTTTTGATGACGTTGTATTCCTTTTCCAATTTCTTCATTTTCTTTACGTTGTATTTCATGCCATAAGCCGACTGCATAAGTGCTTCTGGATCAGATTCCGCTCGTCCAGGGAGCTCTTTTTGGAAGAACTTAAACGAAAACATTATACTTTTTAAACGTTATCATTTTGATGAAGTCAAAATACTGCCAATTTCAGGCGGTCCAATTAGAAATTATACAATATTGAGATGACAGCGATAAGCCGAACATAAATGCAACAAAACAATAGAAACAGTATAACATTCGTCTAAAGACTTACCTTTAGCATTCCCTCCATATCCAAAGACATCAGTTCCTCTTTACCCAAAGTCAACATGGCGAGAGCGACTTTAAAAATAATTTCCATACCCTCCGAAAGGAAAACGTCCATGATCCTGCAGGCTAACGGCAACGATAAGGCGGTGGTGAACAAGGTCAAGAACCAGCTGGAAGCGTACATTGACGTGTGAAAATTTTGTGATTGAAAATGTTGATTCAGATCGGGTACATATTCGGCGACGAGATTTTCAAGCTGGAAGATGCACAGTCCCAGTTCGGCCATGCTAGGTTTGAACATGTCACGCATCCTGTAATCTTGCATGATTTTCACGAGAACGGCAAAAGCCTCTTCTTCCGGCATCTGAAAATTCCCAACAACAAAGTAATTGGCGTTTAATTGAACTTAAGAATAATTCGCAGATTCAACTTTAGTTAAAAGAAATAGCGCTATTCACCTGCATTAGTAAAAGCCCGACTATGAACCCGGTTCCTTGACAATAGCCGACTTCTCTGTCGTGCAACGAGTACGCCTTGATGACGTTAAACAAGGACTCCTGACCTAAACCGTCTTTTTCTTTAAAAAAGTCATGCTCCGGGTATGTTCGAGCGATGTCTCTTCGAATTACTTTTTCACAAGGTGATTTCGTCTGGCACAAAAAAAATATATTTATATATTATATAGGTATACATATCGTAAGGAAGACAAAGAAATTGCATTTAAAGTAAACAATTAGCATTTCACTCATAAAGCTCTTTCACATAGATAAAATTCGAAGTGAACCTACTTTGATGTATTCCGCATAGAGTTTTTTTTCCGGCGCCTCCGCAGCCCCACACAACAACTGCCACACTAGCGCTCTGAAATGCAACGGAATTCCCTTTCGTACCAATTCCTTAATTTGAACATTTAACTTTTTAGAGTTGTTATCCCAATCATTGACTATATGTCCCCAAGCAGTCCACAGATCCTCCTCGCCGCCATTTTCCGGTCGATCCTGAGTGTAGCTGGTGCCTAAACACAACCTTTTAATAGAATGCACAGCGGGAGAACAAATTTACCAGAAGTGACGGAAATTTGAGAGGCATCAGAACTTTTTCGGGAATGGCCCGACGCCCCACTCAACGAATTGAGGGATTTGGCGTCGGACTCGAAGAGGCGATTGGCTTCCTCCAGTTTGGCGAGCAACTCCAGTTCGGCTCCTGATGCGTTATTATTGTTATTATTACACGATGGATTCTCTAGCCTCATGGCTGCAGCAGAGGCGATTGCCGAGTAGTAGACCCCATCGGATTCGACCACGAAGCAACTTAATGAACCGCCGCTACTGGAAACGGGAACACACTATTTGAATAAAGTCAACATGATCATTCGCTAATCTAGGGAATTTTGTAATTCTAGTCAAATATGTACGAGACAATATCATAACGATTGCTGAATTATACAATATTATTAAATGGACACTCCTATGTGGAAAAAGTGCTATTTATTATCAATATAATGTTTTTTTTTGGGGTAGAAATTGCTTAAGTTATATTGTATGTCTTGTTTTCAAGATTGGTGTTTTACAAAACCGCTTACGCAAACTGATATCAATTTAACTCTTGAACATTCACGATCTCCTCACATCCAAATGTAAATTTGACGAGACTTACCGTTTTCGAAGTTGTCTGGAATTAGAATACCAATGTTTTGAGAGCACAAGCTTTTCTAGGACCATAGTGTGATTCCTTCAGTGTGTACGATCGTTGGTTTAGACAGATCTCTCGCTCAATTAGAAAACGTTAACATCAGTTGAATAAATGGAGTAGATCAGATTAAACATGCAATTTAGTTTATTGTATGTAGTTGGTAGAGTAAGTAATATTGACATCCAATGAACCACATTTCAATTTAATATCGCCAATGTACATTCAGACATTTAGCAATAACGTTATTAACAATGCAGTAAAATTAACATCCTTTTTTTGTGTCCTAATACAATTAAATCTTTAAAAGTACTGAAAGAGGTCAGGGGTTCGCCGCCCGTTTGCCGATGCGACCCGACCCGAATGCACACGTTCACGTAAGCACTGCTCCTGCGGCCTGCCTGTTCCTGTTTTCCAGGATCTATCCAACAACGGTCGGTGGATGTCGGGTCGGAAGTTCAGGACGATTTCCGAATTATCCCGATCGGCCAACGCCATTTTAGAACCAATTTAGATTTGATTACCTACTACCAAATAATAAGCAAAAACTTTTCTGTTTTAATTTTTTTATTTGAATATGTAATAACGTTTTATCCCGAAAGTTTGCTTCAAAACGAAGCGACGCACCCTCTCCTGTTGCTATGCGTTCTTCCATTAATAAAATTGTGGGTTCGGCAAGTGTGCATGTAAATCGTATCGTCCACCACTATCAATAAAACACCTCCCAATCGGAACTTTATGATTCACACTAGCAATTGTCGCTTTCGATAAAAAAATCAAATAATATTTGGATAATTTGGCGGGGCCACATTATCATGATAATCATCAAACTTTCATGGAGAAGAGGTTATTATTCTAGTTTATTACAACTATTTTATTACACGTTCGAGAAACGTAATAAGAACGCCAGTAAAAGATAAATAAGTCGTTGGATCCACCTTCCCGGACGTTTGTTTAATAATGCAAAAGAAACCTGTGAGATAAATTTCACAGGAGAAACGTCAAGAGGTCCTTTGTGTATCGTTTTCAGAGGTGCTGCTAATATTTTTTTTTTTAAATAATTTCGTACGATAATGTCAGAAACTTGAGATCACTTTACATTAGCTCATTTTAATTAAAGAAACGAGTAGGTACTTATTGACAACAACTCAGGAATTTGAATTTACTTAAGACTACTCTACTAGATTACATATCATAATTGGAAGCATATACGAAGTATAATATGATATGAACAACTCTTGTCGTTCGCCTGTAAGTGTGAACTTAAAATCATAAAAATCAATTAAAGTGCCTTTTAATGATTTAGTTTATACTTGCATCACTATCACGATCATTAAACTGCTCCCTGTAAACAAACTGGCAACATATACAGATTAGAGACCTATGTAAAGAATCCATAACTTGCTGAAATTAATTATCCTCAATACATAGTCGATGTCATTACGTAAATTTTAGCGAGAACCTCTCGTGCGAACATAATTGAGTTGAAACGGTCGGTGAAGACGGTAGACAAGACTGTTTCCTTTCTATTAGAACGGACTAAATTAATTGGTGGGTGTAGGAGGTAAAATAAAGTAATCGTACTAAAAAATATATTTTTAAAAGTCAATTATATTCAATAATTTCGAAATAGAAGAGTAGTCAGTTTCCAAATCTAATCTAGGAAAAGTCAGGGAACGAAAACATTAGTAACCAACAACCCTACGTGGAGATCTAAAGATGTAAATGGTTTCTAGTGACTTTTACAAAATGCATAATGATCACAATCGTTTTCGATCAAAGTGTATTGCTGACCTTAGCGTAATAGCAAAACTGAAATGTTTACAAACAAAAAATTCGCACACAAAGTTAATTTCTCTGAAGACCTAATTTTGTTCATATGGACACACGTAACACCGTTTTTTTTTATAAATTAACTCTGTTGCAAGCTGACAATAGTTGAAAGATTTCAATACAAACATATTTTATGTTATATATTATGTAATTATAAAATTTTGATAAACTCAGTTATATTCAGAAAATCGTATCAATGAGAAAGGAATGAATGACTAATGGTAATTTGACTACCTGAGGTCGGCTCTCAATACCATGAGGTAACCCATGGAAACGTCGACAACCTGTTCATGTGTGACTCATCCACATCCAGGTGCATTTGGCACTTGACCTGCAACCTGCATTACTCAACAGGTGTTTACTATGAAGATAGGGATAATTTTCCGGGTAAAAAAAAACAAACTCAATATACGTTTTGAAATCACATCGGCAATTAAATCGTGTCATTATTTCTTCCTTTCAATTCTAACCGTGCTATTGGCAACATTCATCATTAAATGACCCACTTTACACTTATTGGGGGCTATGGACTGATCAATTTGTTAAAAATCAATTAAATAAATCGTTACGTACCCAGAACTGTTACAATCCAACAGAAATCCGCTTGTTTACGGTAAATGGCACCCCCGCACAATTTTCCAAAACCCAGAACACCTTGTTAATTCATTATCTAGCTGGCAAAAACCAACCAGTTTCTATCCACGCTGTCTTCGATGATTGCGTTGTTTAACTGATCAAAATGAATTAATTTGCTGGAAATTATAGATAAACAGTCTCTTGGTACTATATGAGCACCGCCTCAGACACAACACCAAAACAGGCAGATACGTAAAATCGAACTTGCTGTCGACTGTCAGTGTCACCGCCCAGCTGATTACCGCATGTTTTGCAGCTAATGTCATGTAGGAAGGGAGTTTATTAAGCGGTATCTTCATACTCGTCGTTTCATGCCACGTTTATGTTTTCCAATGTTTTTTCTTGCATAAAGTGCAAATTTTATCTTAAAATTTCAATTGAAGCAAACTTGAAAGAGAATAGTATTGGAAAAAGTTGATTTAACATTAAATTTTGAACGGTGTGAACTTAGCGACAAACAAAGAAACAAAGTGGCGCTTGCGCTATTCGGCAATTGTATGCGATGTCAAACGAGTGAAACTAGCAATAAAAAAATAGCTGAAAAATGGCGGATGAGCAATTGCCTGCCGGGTGGGAAAAACGATTAAGTCGATCGACAGGTAAGTTTTTATTTTGTAATATTTTTATATGAATCTTAGAGATATAGTTTTGGTGTGGTTTTTATGTTTGGTATTTGAATAGGTTAGGTGTAACTGTTTACATGTTTTTTTTTCTGACGCCACTCGTCGCAAAATTCAACCGTTTTTCTTAAATTGCAGGACAACATTATTATCTCAATATTTACACTAAAGAATCGCAGTGGGATGCTCCAGACAAACCCGCTGAGCCAGTATCTTCGAGTGGCCCAGAGCAGGTGAGGTGCTCACATTTATTAGTGAAACATAAAGATTCGCGAAGACCTTCTTCATGGCGGGAGGAGAACATCACCAGGACCAAAGATGATGCTTTGGACATGGTTAAATGTGAGTTTAATTTATGCAACCACTAACATTTGCTCATTATTGATGATTTTAGCTTATCGTGAACAAATTGTACAAGGCAAGGCCTCGTTTGCTGAATTAGCTTCCAAATATTCAGACTGTTCATCTGCTAGACGAGATGGTGATTTGGGACTGTTCAAGAAAGGAGCAATGCAGAAACCTTTTGAAGAAGCTTCGTTTGCGCTAAAAGTCGGGGAATTGTCTGAACCTGTGTTTACAGATTCTGGTGTGCACATCATTCTTCGTACCCTTTAAAACTGCATGGACATTGATAGGAAATTTTATGTTTTATTGAATATTTAAAAGTCCGTTTATGACTTATTAATGTTGAAAGTAATTCATCATTCATGTAAAGCGATAAAATTTTAAAAATTAAGAAGTGTTTACTTATGTCACTGTTCATGTAGATATTATGTTCTTGAAGTTCCTCATTTTGTATATACAGATATCTTGATATTTCTCCCATTTTTCTAGCAAGATACATTAATTTTTACCATTTGTTTGAATTTATTGATACAATGGTTTTTACAATACAAATTAATTGATTTAATAAATCAAGTTATTTTTATTGTGAATACTGCACTGCTGAAAGACATAGCACTTCACTCTGTAAATTTGATGTATTGCTGTACTTCGTTTTTACTAAAACCTGTATTTCAGATGTTAATTATATTGTGAAAAAATAATGTGTTATTTGTTATTTACCACGCATTACATGATAATGGTTGGTGTAAATAAATGTAAATTATTTTCTCCATGTTAGGATGTCAACATTTTCAGTAAGAATTAGTTTTCATGTATATCATGTTCCTACAATGAGAACCATGAAACTTTCATCTTTGTTTCGTTTAAAGTGAAATCAAAATATTTTTATTCTGGAATAGACCAATTGGGAAACTTGGGAAATACTAAAATATAAAATCAATAAGTGATTCTTTATTTACAATGATGCACATAATTGCATTAATTTATAAGGATTAGATGCACTAATAAATGCGACTTCATCATCTTGCCCAGGCATTGGCATCACCCACTTCCTATCTCTGTAATAATCCATACAACTGGTCAACTCTTTGACGTTATAATTATCAACAAAAACCGGAACAAATGGATCTAGATGCTCGAATCCTTCCTTACCCAGCAAATACCTAAAACAAATGAGCATCAGTAGCATTTCTTTTAATATTTGTCTCATCTCCAACATACCTAGGAAAATGCGATTTGTGATCTTCTTCAGCGATAGCGATTTCATCCACTGTAAGAACAACTGCGGCGTTATTCCACTTAAATCTGCTCAAATTGAGGAACGCTTCTGTTAGTGTGACTTTGGAAGGATGCACCACTTCTTTTTTCTCAGTAAAAATTCTAGTTTTCGGATAAAAAAATGCGTTGAACCCATCAATAGCTACCAACGTTTTACACGTGCCATTCTGTGTTAGTTTCATTAATTCTCGAATTAAAACTATGACGCATTCAGAAGCATACTTAATTCTGTTGATCCCATGATCAATTAAGTCAGTTAACGGTGTATCTTTTTGTGTGGATTCCCGTTTACTCCAAACATGATCCTTGCTCATTTTAAATTCAGATATTTGCAATAAATGCTCATTTTGCGACTTAAAATGTATTAACCAGGCAGCTGCATCCAAGTTCAGATCTATGTAACCTTCTCTGTATTCTGAATTGCTCGATTCTTTGCAACGTCTCATCCAGTTTCCTACCCAGGGCACGTGAATAATTAAAAAATTTGCTTTATGTGCATAATGCACAATGTGAGCCAATGACAAGCTTTTACCGCTGCCCTTTTTACCAAACAACACAAACCTCACTGCTGGCTTGGTAAAATCCATTGATTTCAAGCAATTTATTACGTCTAATGATGGTTTTCGTATCATCAAACAGGTCTCGTTGAACGTTTGTGTTTGAATCTCAAAAGATTTCGGTAGACCTCCGTACAGAAAAACTTGATTCTTTTCATTTCTGGGAATTGCGTAGAATTGTCCAAGGTGATTGAGATTGTGGTTAGCAGGATTCGTTTCGTTTGTTCGGAACCCTTGGATTATTCTTTGTGCTTGAGGAGCTGCAGAGGTCAATTGGCGCATTTTACTAGGTTGAATGCACCCCCTTAGCAATCGCCTACCGATTGATTTGAACAACATTATTTAGTTTCTGTAAAATACTACAAAACAGAAATTTAATTAAGAACGGAATATAAAAAGAAAAATTACCGCACATTCATAACCTGTAAACCTGAACATAACATCAACTTTAGTTAAGTTAGAGAGAGGAGAGAGTATCTATATCTATGGTTAGCGTAGAGTATTTGTTGGTTCGTTATGACGTATGTCCTATGGTTACCAGTCTAAAGTGGATCATAGATTTGACCCCAAAGATTGTCTAGAATGAACATAATACATGTTCATGATGAACGTGGTCCTCTTGAGGAAACATCGTTTAGGACAGGATTACATCATAAAATTAAATACAGTTTCTGAACATTTTTGATACAGACTAGCAAACTCGAGTTGATAAGGAAATATTCTTCTGTTTATTATTGAAAGTGGTTAGAACAATTCAATGATATTCAAATTATGAGGACAATTCCAATTTTATTATTTCTAAAATTCCATCATGCATCTCTTTCACTGCTTCAAATTCGGTGAGGCCAAGTCTACGTTTATTAGAAATATCATAAACACCGTCTACAGCCTCTGTATGTTCCCCCGTAGTACCACGCACTTGAAGATTGTATTGGGCTGCCAACTCATCCAACTTGCTTTTGTTCGTCGCCAATTTCGGTATCTTGATATGTACAGACGCCCTGATTGTTGTGCCTATAACAATTCTAATTTATTAAGTACAAAATTAAAGCTGGAAAATCCACCTAAATTAGTGGGGCAAAACGTTAAAAATCCGATTCGGTCACTTTTGGCAAATTTTAATATTTTTTCCATTTCCTGGACGGCAGTGACTAATCTGTTATAGACCTCCCCTACATTTCCTCCCGGTTGCATCGAAATAATACGAATGTGATCTTCTTCGTTTATCCAAACTAAAAATGTTTTGGTATTGTTGTGAAAAATACCACGACCGGTCGGCCAAAATCGGCTCGCATTGGCCGATTGTAGAAAACGATCACCTTCTTTGAATAGGAAGTGGTCATCAATTAATTGTTGTTGATCATCTTTTGACATTCCCGTTAACGGGTAATATTTTCCAGCAAATTCTCCCGACATAGATGTGAGAGCGTTAGAAACTTTTTTTTCAATTTCTTTATATTGTGCCTCCGTCAAGCGAGGATTGAAAGGAAAATTTTCTAAGGAGCGCCCGCATCTGATTCTAGTCGAAACCACAATCTTTTTAGTTGGATCTAAATCTGTCATGGCGCTAATGTCACCCCAATCTAGAGGAGGGTGGCGATCATTTTTCTTGAATCCTCCGTGATAATCCTCTATTATGGGATCGAAAATATCACCGAAGAGACTGTAAGCTTCTGGGTCGGGAGCGTAAATGCCCACTCCCGAGTCTAGATTTTCCAAACCTATTTTAGTCCATTAAATTAAACAGTTACGTACTAAACAATAATTATGCAAACCTGATTGAATACAATCACGTAGAGACGAATTGAAAGTAGTTTTCTTGTTTTTTATTTTGCTGAAGATGTCTTCCGTCAAATATTTTTTTAAAAGAGATTCGGAGTCGGAATGGAGAAACTTGCGAAAATCATCTTCTAGCTTTTTGAGCGTTTCAGGATCCACCTTGCCTTTCCCGCATTTCACTTCGCAATTGTGGCACTTAGGTTTTGCCATGATTGAGTAAACGATGCGCAATAAATTTTTTGAAATATTCATAAAATTGACAAGTCGAAACGACTTGATTGAAAATTTCAAAATGCATAATTCGTCAATTTTGGTTGTCAAGAAAAATTTGTGATCTTTTTTCTAATATTTTCTGCTACGTGCGGTGACATTTCAAAATCGTTAGTGCATACACACATAGTGTGTGTGTGTGTGTGCATTCCTATATAGTGAACAATAATTACGCATAACCGAAAAAAACTTGCGAATATGAGAAATTCACTCTTGTTTATCCTTTACCTTCACCAAGACATTTCGGAAATATTCAGAAACACACAAATACCAAATTATGAACATTCTTTACAAACTATAGCATATATCGCAATAGTTATAAATGAGTAGTTGTATTAAAAATACTTATATTGCTAGATCTAAAAGTATTGGATAAATTATATTTTGAGGCAACTTTTATAGTAGGTATGTATTTATTAATTTCCAAAGCTAATAAGTAAATTATAAACTTTACAAACACGAACTAGGTGCCCAATTACATACAAAGAGAATTCATTTTTTGTCCTAATTGCTCGAAAATATTGCGAATTGCTCACGCGATTCTTTTGAAATGATAAGTCGTAACCTTGTAATATCGTTTATGGAAGCAATTATGGAAGGTACTTTTTTTAAAGTTATTATTTAATTATGCATCATAAAATTATGGGATTTTGCTGCTGGAAATGATTGACTTTATTAAAGTATACATATCAGTACACTAGTACACATAAAATATTTCAGGGATGACGTAATTTTTTTAAATAAAAAATATATAATATTTGCAATGTGATTCAAAAATTTTTGAATAAGTAATTGGATGATAAAAATATAATTCTCCGTACAACAAATTGAGGTTTGAGAAATGTTTACATTTTACATTTTCAAAATCTCTTTCACACGTTAACCGGAATGTGGTGTCCACCACAAACCACTTCGAATGTTGTGAATCCGATTTTGGCATGTGGTGACCTTTAAAACTCAAATTTGTCATTGCTCGTTAGGTTCCATTCAACATCCATCAACCAATATTCTTAATTTAACAACTTGACAGCCAAATTACCTCTTCCCTCTTGTACATTTCATTTAAATAAACGACCTGAAATTTACAATTATTTATATATTTATTTTTCGGTTTCTTTGGTTTTGTCGTTGTTGTTTTTTTTTTCCCAATTACTTTCTGAAGACACCCGGAATATGTTGGTTAACGTATCAGAAGCGGCAAAGTTGAATCGAAAACAAGTATTTGGAATTGCGTGCTCTCCTGAACCAAAAACAATTAAACATTGATATAAAAATTGCTTCTGTGAATCAACAGAAAAATAAGTTCTGCGTGTCATGTTCGTGCAACCAATAGGAAGAAGACTCATTTCAAAATTGTGTGGTGAGTTAATTTGCTACAAGAGGAGGAGTTTCGAAAGGATGAAAGGATAATATGAGCAATGCCTTATTACAAATTAAACGATATTCACAATAATAAGAGTAAATATATTTCCCCTTGCGCATGAGTAGATGGAGAGGGGAACAAAGTGCATAAAGGGAGTTGTCGACAAGTGAGTTTTCAGTTGTTTTACATCCGCAGGTTTCATGTGGTGTATTGCGGTTTATTTATAAACAAACTGCTCGTACAACGCTCAGCTGATCGGCAAGGTGAGTACGAGTGGACAGTCAGACCTTGGTTTGTTGTGTTTATTTTTACTAGGACGTTTTCACATCGATTGAATGACCTGTCTGACTTCCTTGATTTTTGGGGGGATTATGAATTGTGTTACCACCACGGCAACGTGACTTACAACTAACTACCTTCTTACAAATTGTCCAAATATTCAGCAGTTTGGCTGGTACAACATTTTACAGCTAATATTTTATAGTTTCGTATTTCACGTCACGTTAAAAAATACATGCAGGTACCTAATTAGTTGCTGTAGTTATTTTACTTTTACGACAACACTGTTCAACGACAGTAAAAATCGAATATTGTGGGTTTTTTCATACAACTTTTTAAATTTATTGCAGTTTTATTTCCAATTACGTGTTATTATATTAATTTGTCTACCTACCTGTTATGTAGAAATGGGAAAATATTTTCTTGATATTTTCTTGATTTTTTGATAATTTTAGAGAATTTCACATTTGCTAAAATGAGAAAATTCCGTTTTATCAATAACTGTACAGTTTTGTATGGGACAGAGGTGTTCAATTTGGAATAAAAAATAAAAGGGAAAAAATTGAGAATTAGCATATTTGAGTAATTATGCAGTCAGAACGGTTTTAATGTAATAAAAATACAAACAAATATTAATGGGCATGTGCTGATAATAAAAGTAAATAAATAATTTTAATACTAGTCCGTTAATTTTTTCAACAAATTGAAAGAGGCGGTTTAACTAGAGATATTTGGTATAATATGCAAACTATAAATTTCCCGAATGCCCTTTCTCATATTTTTCTTACATTTATTTAAACTAATAATTAATCTGGACGAAGACTGCCGAATACAGAAATCAATTCAAGGCGTTACAACACAAAACAAAATGGAATGAAAGGAAAAGCCGTGACCGTATTTTGTACGTGTTCGTTAATTTTGCGTACAAGATAAATTTTTTGATAAAATTTGACTTACAAATGGATTTTAAACACAAAAATCAAATGAGATACGAATAGTTTTTTTAAATAGCATAATTGCCGATATGTTCTATTGAAATTATGCGGAACGTAATGATATCGATATTTTTGGTTTTTATTCGCGAGAAATTAAAAAAAAAAATTAGACTCAACCAGATAATTGACGAAAATATTTTTTAACTTGATTTCAAAGCATAATTGATCAACAAATATGTATGGGTTTTAAGTAGACCGTCAGCTTGATATGTCAACGTATTTTCCATTTACACCGATTTTAATCAAGTTTCTCTCAAGATGTTTATACGATTTCATCCATTAATTGCATCTGTTTTTACAAGACTCTCTAACCTTCATCGAAGTTTCACGTGATTGACTGGTTAACTGTCACCAAATCATACGTAATTTTCTTCTTATCGTTTCTTGCTTTTTATAAATTGAATCCAACATCTTTTGTTGTTCATTGAACACAACTAGTGATAACCTCTATAATTGCGATAAAGAAAAAAGTCACATGTGTTTTATTTTCCATACATTCACATCCATTGTCCTATTTAAGCGGTTTAATCAATTTGCTACTTTTACGAACGTACTTTGGTACCTATTGAATACATACATGTATGTACTTAATTGAGAATGTTCGTACTTTTAAATGGCGATCAGCCGATCCGGAGATAAATCTAACCAGACATAATTCTAAAAAAATTGATTTTGTTCAACCGATCACAATCATTGTCAATAACTATCTGAAGAGCGGGGGACACGTGCCCCAATTGGAAAAGCATATTTTTGTTTACAGCGACTCCGCTTTATGTTAAATGTTTATGCATGTTTCGGTTTCACGTGAAATGTTCTTTAGGTGCTTCCATTTACAAACGAGGATATTGCGAGTATTTATAAAAACTGACGCTGGTAAACGTGGTGTCAATTTTTTGGGGAGCACAGTGATAAAAACCTATTTCACGCGTGCACTTCCACAGGAAACACCAGTTGTTTCAGTAAGTTTGTTGGGGTGATACGTATAATGGTGAGTGACTTTCTGAATTTGCAAGTGATAAATAAAAATTTTGTTGCGTTAAAGTCGTATATCTCGTCAATAATCAAACTCGTTATCTATTATTGAGAAATTGTAATTTTCATGACTTTCTTGTTTATGGCAACGCCTCGATTTGTCAAGCGTTATTTATTTATTTGTTATTCTCGGAACCTTGGTAAGGTCGAAAAGTATTTTCTCATCATAGGTAAAACCGAGCGGAGTTGATCGAGAAGTGCGTGGGTGTAGCAACGTGCCAGTCCAGCGATATCTCAAAAGATCAACTCTCAAGACGACGCTGCCGACGCCACGCGCATTTCGGGCACGAGGTCAATACATGCTTTGACGAATTTAAAACTCAGAAATAACGGCCAGTGCAATATCTTGTGTTATTCTTATCTTGGGGCAGTTGAAAGTGCATTGACATTTTTTTTTTAATCCGAATTTGTTGTGATCACAAACTGGACTTGTCTCAAGAGTTCAATTTCACATCATACGTACTTATTTTTATTCAATTACCGCACGGCGCTTTTGGCTACATTTCTTTGCATAATAATTATTAACCGGGTTGTCATCCGGACGTGAAGCGAAAAAGTCGTCAAACATGATCATTTTATTCTCTTATAATATAAAGTGGCTGATTGAAAATTTCAACTTAGGGACATGATAAAATTGCAACAGAAGGAACACTGAGAGTATCGAATTTAAAATTGACATTACCATGAAGAAAGTCGCTTGTGACTATACCTGTGCAGAGTACATGTAAACAAAGATAAATTAGTACTTACATTCAACATATGCTTGCAAGATCATTGGTGCACAATGCAATTGCGGTTTGTTTGGCAACGGTTGGAATTGTTCCAGAAAAAATTGTTACTTGGATGAATTGGATTGAGAGTATCTACAGAACTATGGGGGTGCTTAGTCTCTTTAATCACAATTTGTCATGTTAATGCCCTCAAACTCTTCATTACTGAAATTTAAAAAAGATAAAAATACACATTGATATTTTTCACATAAGTAGTTATGTTCCTACATTTATTTTAAAGTATGTGGGAATTGTTTTTTAATTAAACTAGAGATATATTTACATCTCGTCCTTATAAAATGGTCCTATGAGATGAATGAATGATGATATCTGGTATAGCCGTAAGGTATCCGAGAAGCTCGAGGAAATCAGTAAACGCTGACTTGCAAATCAGCAGGTACGTGTTCATCCCAATTTAGCAGGCTTGCAGGCCAAAAGTACACATAAGGTTGTTTACCCCTTTAAGAGTAATTCGTCTAGTTAATTAAGTAGATATTTCAATTTTGATCGACATGGTTAAAAAACCCGTTTACTACATGACAGCCTTGATTATTTGTTATTTAGCTTCTTCCTATCAAGTAATGGTTAAATGGATTTACCTATTGAACTAAATCGATGATGAGTACAGTTACAGCAAAATCGTTATTCACATCCACCATTTTTATAGATGCTGATGTTAGAAACGTAAGACTATGTTACTATGCGATTAGAAAAATATTTATTCATTACAAATTCAAACCTTTTAATCATCTTTCTATAATAGTCTTAATTTTTGGAAAACTACATTAATATGATGAAG
This sequence comes from Pyrochroa serraticornis, assembly GCA_905333025.2. NCBI lineage: Eukaryota > Metazoa > Arthropoda > Insecta > Coleoptera > Pyrochroidae > Pyrochroa > Pyrochroa serraticornis. The sequence continues at coordinate 36,942,795 of HG995154.1, read as the reverse complement.
GATTAAAGGTCAGGTCAGGTTTGGAATTTAAATCATCTATCCACAACATACCATGCCCTTTATCGCTGAAGAAACATTGATTAGCAAATATCACTAATTTCTCGTACCATACACTATAATCTCTATATGATGACAATTTGAGGAGTTTGGAATAGTAAACACAGAATTTCCCTACAGAAATGTTTAGTTTCCAAATAAAATACACTACATTCAAAATATGCCCTAATTATAAAATTTAATCGCATACTGTAATTACAATTGTACAAAAATTTTATCTGAAATTTAATTAAGAAGCAAACTCGAAAGAGGGTTAACGAACGGTTAAAATTGAATCACACATCAGAATCTCGTATCATTCTAAATATGTGATTGCGTATCATATGGCCCAACTCAAGTATCGTCAAAATGTTATCATAACCAGTTTTCGCAACACTTTGGACTAATCGTTATCAATCACGATTAATACGAAAATAATACAGCAGGGACAAATTATGTTTTGGCACATGATGTACTTATTTGTCATCATTATCACTCAAGTTCGAAGGAGGCATTTGCTGTTGTTTCAGTGTTGCAATGCGTCTGCTGTGTGACGACAAAGAACGCAGTCTGTACAAAATTCGAGCAACACATTATACGGTGAGCAGAATTTGTATTTTGGAATTTCTCCACTTTCATTTGTAAAAAGAGTTATAGATACAAATTGTTTATCACAAAGGAGTCGCGTGAACAGCTCGTGGATTAAATAATTATTGAGGCTGCTTTCGCTTTCCAACAGACATAGGCCGGACGTGGGCGATCATACTTGCGTCATTACGAAAAAAAGTCGGACAGCTATGTAATCGATCAAGTTTTTGATTTCATTTTTTTTAATTGTAAAGGAAGACATGTATGAGGTTGATATGTATCTATAAACGAATTATATGGCATTCATTTCTTATTATTGAGGAAAGCATTTGGCATTCATAAGAGCCTCAAGTTGTGTCTGTTAATCTTGAGCAATTTAAACCACTTCTTATTATATTATCATTTGAGTAAATGACTTTGTAGATATTGGGAAGCCGATACGTCGAAATGATTTTATTTTGTCTTATTTGCGTCTATATGGCATAGAGGGTTTGTTTAACAGATGCATAGATTATGACCTATTTTTGACCGTCGATGTGATGGAAAATTACGCACTTTTCAAAGAGTAGTTAGGTTAATTTAAGTTGGTCATATTTACTAAGTTGTTTATCTTGTTGTGATAATTATATATTAAGATTATACAAAGTAAATATGGTTAGTTAACGATAATCTCTCCATTAGAAAAAGGCAAATGTTTGAGTAGGAGCAATCGAATCGTGTTAGGCGGTATGCCCATCAGCAGCAAAATAGTCAGCAGACAGTTGCTGCAATTGACCTTTATTTTAAATTAAAAAAAAAAAACATTAACTCAGTTCCTGAGGGAGAAAATATTTAATTGTGCTATTGTGCGGTCGCAATTAAAATCAACAAGTCACGTCACACACATAATTAGGAAATGGTTATTTATGGCTGTCAACGGATACTAGTGGACCATTTGAATGATATAAAAGAAACGGACCATAAAATTGCATATAATAAGATTATAATAAAAGTAGGTCGAAGGTTAGAGGTATAAAATAAAAATCTCCATTATTATTCACAACTTTTCATTAGGTACGTATGTGTTTATTTCAACTTTACCAACTAATATTTATCTTGATACATTATTCTTCAATGACCCGCAAATTTTGAGCTGTTTGTCGTGAAAAATCCAGAAATATGTCGGTCATTTGCAAATTAATTATTGTTTACTAGTTTACTATGTCGAAACGAATCCATACTTATCGCGAGTTAACTAACACAATGTGACATAGTTAGTATATCAATGTTCTGGAGTGCAGTGTTTTTTCAGCTTGCCATCTAAAAATACGCTTAATACTATCACAATTATTAATTGATGTGACGTACTTAAGTTGAACGATCCATTAACAATTACTGCGATATAAAGCTGTCATATGAAAGAGCCTCTTAGTGTTCGTAGAAGAGTGGTAGAACCACCGTCTGTTCGGATTAGGTATACACCTTCGTAAGTTTTTATTTAATAATTATTCAATTGCATAAGGGCCCTTTCACTTAATTGATCGACAATTTTAACTTTACCACCGTACAAGGCATTTTGCTGTTGTGAAAGTTGTCGTTGTGATGCAACTTCAACTTGAAAATTTGCAAAAATTGCACGTTTATCGCAGTAATTGTTTTAATTGCGATCAGGGACAAAGGTTGACAAACTAAGTATCGAAATTAATTGTAGCCCTCTCAAAGAATATCCCGTATAGTATCGAAGCAGTTTTTGGTTCTTGAAGAATTTTGTTACTCGCGGCTGATATGATGATTTTCGTTCTTGCAGACGATGCCCCTGGAAAATTCACCGAATGCGGTGCTGAGCAAATCCGTGTACGATCGTTACATGTGTTTGCCTCTCCCCGATGGAAAGGTTAAAGCTACCTACGTGTGGATTGATGGTACTGGAGAGAACGTCCGTGCAAAAACTCGAACGCTAGATTTTGTTCCTAGTAAACCCTCAGGTAATAGGTTTTTTATTATTATTATTTTGTTGCAGCAATGTTGAGGATTTGTGAAGTCCGGATATAAATGCTTTGTGGGAAAATAAATATCGATCCAGATTCAATGTCTCTATTCTGTTTTCTACTTGATGCACATGTACCATCGGTGTTTATGATTTTCAACATTTTCAGAACTTCCAATTTGGAATTATGATGGAAGCTCAACATATCAGGCAGAAGGCTCAAACTCTGACACCTATCTGTACCCTGTCGCCATCTACGACGACCCCTTCACCAGAGCCAACAACAAACTGATCTTGTGCGACACTTACAAATACAACAAAAAGCCCACGGCCACCAACAAAAGGTATACTTGCGTGCAAGCCATGGACGCTGCTAAAGAGGCCGTTCCTTGGTTCGGTATCGAACAAGAGTACACTTTGCTTGATATGGATTTGCGCCCCTTGGGCTGGCCAAAAAACGGTTTTCCTGGTCCCCAGGGGCCCTACTACTGCGGTGTGGGGGCCAATAAAGTGTACGCGCGCGATATTGTCGAGTCGCATTACAGCGCTTGTCTATACGCCGGAATTAACATTTCAGGAACTAACGCAGAAGTTATGCCTGCACAAGTATAAAATTATCTAACTCGATCCTAGAAATTTGGTGATCCGTTTGGTTTTTAGTGGGAATACCAAGTAGGACCTTGCGAGGGGATCTCCATTGGGGACCAGTTGTGGATATCGCGATATATTCTGCACAGGGTAGCAGAGGACTTCGGCGTGATTGTAACTTTTGATCCTAAACCTATCGAGGGTGATTGGAATGGGGCAGGCGCCCACACGAATTTCTCAACTAAAGCTATGCGCGAAGATGGCGGGATAATGTAGGTTTAAACTGGCTTTAAGTAATTAGATTAATAATTGATACATTTCTAGTGAAATTGAAAAGGCTATTGATAAACTTAGCAGAAACCACCTCAGACACATCCAAGCCTATGATCCTAAAGGGGGAAAAGATAATGAACGTCGTCTTACTGGCAGGCACGAAACTTCGTCGATTCATGATTTCAGTGCAGGTAAATTACTTTAATATAAAATGTACTCTATCAGCTTGCCACGTGATTGGAAACGTTGACTCCTGGTAATCGAATTGTGTTTTTTTTCCTGGCAATTGGCTCCACTAATCTATAAAGTGGTGTACGCCGCGTCTGATAATGAGAAAATCATGTAAAAAAATACAATCGCAGTTATACACTTGACATGGTTGATCGTAATCATTTCATAATTTTGAAATCATCTGATAAGGAAACATTTCAGGTGTGGCAAATCGTGGTGCTAGCATTCGCATTCCTCGTGGTTGTGCAGAAGAAAAGAAGGGCTATCTAGAAGACCGGCGACCTTCTTCCAATTGCGACCCATATTCGGTATGCGAAGCAATCGTAAGAACTTGCATTTTGGACGAGTAATCACGGCGAATTGCTAGTGGCTCCAAATTCCTAAATCAATTCTATTATTTGTATACGCGTCTTTTTTTTAAGAATATTTAGTTATACTATTATACTACTGGTAAGGAACCTTTAGAACACTTTGATTTTTTAAGGTAGAGGGCATGTTATACAAACTCATTTAGATAATGATTTTAAAAGAAAATTGATGTAAGAACTGTCTTTATTAATAAATTGGAATTATATGTGATTTTACCTTGATATAGCAACAATAAAGTATGGCATATAGAACTATGTCAAAAATAGATTAAGATGAAATTTATTTACAAGAATGATGGAAATTGGAAAATTTGGTATTTTTGACTTAGTTTTATATGCCAATCCTTTATTGTTGTTATATCAGGGTAAAATCACATATATTTCTAATTTATTAATAAATACAATTTTTACATCAATTTTCTTTTAAAATCGTTATCTAGAGAAGTTTGTATAGCATGCCTTCTACCTTAAAAACAAAGTGTTCTGAAGGGGCCTTACTAGTAGTTATTATAAATTAATTGATTTGGAGAAGTTTTATTCTCACATCAAGTGACTCAATGTATTAATTAAGTGTAATGATCATATCAGTATATTAGCGATCTAGAATTTAGCTCTAAATAATGCATGACGCATGCTGTTTGTAAACTTGGTTGAAGGGATTCATAATGTATAATTTAGAGCACAAACCTGAAAGAGTTTGTGTCTTGTTATTATTGTGAAATAGTTTATACATCTGTTGTAATTGTCAATATTTTGAATATATATATATATATAATATTATATAATAAATTTGTTCCATTCCGGGTGTTTATCCGAGTTGTCAATGGTTGGTCCTGGAAAGGGCCGGGTTATAGAACAATATAAATAATTTTTTATGATTGAAAATTTGTAAAATATAAGGTATGGTTTTGGTGAAACAAAATATCATCTATTTTGGATAAATTACGTACAAATTAAATTTAACGGGACAATTTTAAAAGGCTGGCTGGGGTGCAAATTTGGGAACTTTGTTCAAAACTCCTCAGTTGGAAGTGTAAAAATAATGTTATCGTTATGTATTATTGGTTGCCTAACACATGACCCTGTCGCGTTAATTTCAACCTTCAAGTGTCAAATTTCCTAACCTCAAATTGTTGATGCTGCTTTTTAAAAATGAGTTTACCTGAAAACCCCAGAAATGACGAAAGTATGCGCCGGATGGAACCCCCAAAACCGCAAGAACCTGTAAATAATGCATTAAGTACCAGTAAAGTTTATAGCGAGTAATTTCCGTAGTACAAATTCACTCCTGAAGAGATGAGGGTGATAAGAGAATGCAACCAAGAGAGCTTCTACCAGAGGTGCTTGCCCATTGGAAGTATTTTAGGGTTTTCGACATATTATGGTGTAAAAGCAGGTCCGTTATTTCAACGTTAATTGCTGAAGCTTAACCGGGAGTAATTTTTTCAAGGCTACTTAAGACCTTCTCCACGATTTGGAGCTTCTCCAAAAGTCGCAGTGGCGGTAGTTGTAGGTTATTTTCTCGGCAAATTTTCGTACCAAAACAAGTGCGCTGAGAAACTAATGCAATTACCTAACAGTCAAATCGGAGAGATGCTGAGGAAACGCAGAAAAGGCACATTTCAGGAAACGTTAGCAACTTAAATATGCAAAATTCTGTTTAATAGAAGTTTTTTTTATAGTTTGGAACCTAGGTTTGGTCCTGGTATGTCTCTTGCTCCTTTTAGTGGAATAAGTTCGTCTGATACTTATACAGATCTCAATAGCAACAACAGTTTAGATATGGATATTAGCAGACCACAATTGGAAGGTCTTGATGATTCCCATAGACCATCAATGGATAGTATGACTTGTATTTTTAGTTTTTGTTAATATTCACAGTATTTTTATGATTTTAGATCCGATTTATGAAGAAGAAATGCCTCCTGTACAAAAACAGGTTACTACTTACGATGAATTAAGGAAGAAGAACAGGGAAGAATACCAGCAGCGACGCACTGGAACTTACAGCTATCCAACTAAGCCTACTGCATCTCCACAACCCTCCTTACAATCAGAACAAAATATAGGTCCAAAGAATCAATATGGCGATGTTTGGGAGAAGTAAAAATGTTGTGTAGTATTGTTATAGTATTCCATAAAACATTAAAATGGATATAGCAAAAAGTTATTATTATATAATTTGATTTACTACGTTTTTTTTTTTTGATACATGCCTCAAGTTGAATGTTGAGCTGTGGATGTGGAATTAATAATATATTGCAAATTAATGAAACGTTATGGCGAGCATAGATCAGTTAAATGTAAACCACATTTACTGTGAATAGTAACTGTTATAACTTAAACGTCAATCCCAAGTTATGATATATAATGAATACGAAATTAATTTACATAGAGTTTTAAGTATAACTTTATAATATTTAATACCTTTGTAATAAATATTAATGTCTCCATGTACGACTTCTTGAGGGTTACTGCTTTGCGCCTTTTGGTTTATTAAAAATAAATAGTTAACAATTCAATTTTTAAATGACAAAGGAAGTGAAAAAAGAATTCTAAAAGCTTTTGCGCTGGAGTTCTGTTATAATACATCACTCTCTATGTTGAATAAAAAAGAGTTACAGAAATTGTTATTGGTAACCAATAATTTATGGGTGTTTTTTTAATAATATTACCGCATTTACAAAATTAAATTGGTTTAAAATACAGGCGAATTGATTTACTTCTTAAGACAGCTTGTGTATTAAATTCCTATGTACGAAGTCAATTATGCAAAAAAATACAGTTTTATTGAAATGTTTGTGTATGTTTCTTGGTATACATCACGAGCACCTCTCGTGATCACATCAAGGACCAACACTCTTGCGGATACCCGAAGGCCAGAAAAATAATTTGCGCTAATAAAATCTACATTGTTCAGTAACCTGTTATACTTAATTTCGTTCACGTTAATTACAAAACATTAATATACCAATTCCGTTATTATTACTTGCAAGGAGTAGAAAGTAAAAGTGACTTTAAAACTATAAAATCTGATGTTAATGAAGCGATACACGTTTAATTTGGAAAATAATTAAATAATGGTTCAAGTTAGCTATATTTTTCAAATCGTACCTTATTCGTAATTATTCGATATGCATGGCCAAATCCCATGACTTACATGACAATGGAACAACACCTAAAACGTCCTTCATTACATAAAACTATTTATGTACTAACGGCTTTATTAAGTCATGGGCATTCGATGGACCGTAACTTATAACAGACGTCATTGCGTTTGGTATACCAACAGAGACTTGAATTTTAGCATCGCAATTAATTAATTGTTGAATTTGCAATAGAAACTTTAAATGAAACCGTATTTACAATCAAAAATTATTGTCTGAAGTGCGTTAGTTCTGTGCAAAATTATATTTATTACGTATTTATGTTAATGAAAATACTTTCGCGAATAACTATACTCATAACTTACTTTGTTGGATTAAAGTATAATTAACAATGTGAGAACCAGAAACGTTACAAGTTATAAAAAAAGTTAATATAAGTAATATACGACGAATAATGTTTTTAAGGCGTTAAAACAGCACCCAGTTACAATTGGCCGGTTTACTGACTTAAATTTAATTATTTGAGAATATCCATGCTCATCGAATTGCAGCTTGATAAGTGCTGTATAATTAGGAAACAACTAAAACTACATATACTGAAGTGGGTGCATTGCTCGCTTATTGAATATTTCCAAATGTACGTCGGTTACCTGGTCATATGGGTCAACTGTAATAGTACAGATCAAAATAATAATATTCGGAATAATGGGAAATTTTCAATTTAATCCTGTATCCTTCATCTGCAATATTGCTTGGTGGTAGGGGTATGGCGATATAGTTGATTTTAGTGTACTACCTAACTTAAGTCGGCTATAGTAAAGGTGTGCAGCGTGTCAGTGTGTGGATATTGCGGACAGAATAACTGAAATCATCTTACCCCAGTACCAGGTGTGTAAACAAAGCCATGTGTTTGTCGATGTCAATATTTAGGGGTCGAGTTTCAATAAATTGTATAATATTATTAATTAAATGCTACCGATAAAAATATGGTTGCAAAAATCAACGATAATAAATTTTATTTACGTGATTGACGTGCCAGTCTCCAACAACAATAGTTACGGAAAGAATTGCAGTTATGCCCAATTAAAGTTTAAAACATTTTCCTATTCTGTCTTATACATAAAACTACGTAAGCTGCATAGACTTTAAGAAACTAAATGGAATACTCGTTAACATTGGTATTAGTAATTTTTCCATTTGTATGCCGACATTTTTTTTATAATTGGTTTGAGTAGCATGGAATATTTTTTTGTTTGAATTCACGATAACATTATTTTCCTACCACAATGTGTTAAGATTCTGATGTGTATGAATCGTCCTTAATTTATAGCCAAAGCGACCCACTTAACCTGGTTTCGATAAGGCATTTTTATTTTTTGTCCTTGGTACGTTTTTCTTTCATTTACAGAAGTATGAAGAAATTATAAAAGTTCGTTACCGATTCGTAAACAATCAATAACTTCAAAAGTGGAATTCTTACGTTACTTATCAACCGATCACTAAACATTGCAAGTATGCCGGTGAAGGTTGATAACAAATTCAAATCGCAAGATTATCAAGTGGCTATTTTTTAATCATCGTTGTGGCACATCACATCTGCTCGTTTTATATAGCAATTCCTAATAAATAAGTACAATGATAACTATTATAGATTTCCTATAGAAATTTGATTAGATCAATAACGAGTAGGTACAAGTACGTTTTAATTATCATATCCATGTGGAATCAACTGTTTGTAAATTGCAAGTAATATTGATTTAGGAATCTCTTTGGTTGAATTTTATTACTCTCATTGCAACATCCGCCAAATTAGTACTTACAGTGCGATGACTGCGTCCATATTCAATTAAGTATATTTTACTCGCCAAGAGGTTGAAGACAATGTTCATTAATATTATTGCAAAACCAAATTGTCAATGACATTTTTAATCCCTACTACTGATTCAATGACTTTTCGTGTTTGGAATAGCGACAATTCAACAATGCAATAATGGCTTAGGCAGTCCAATTAAATTCGACGGATCACTTCTTGGGTGATTCAGAGCACCTGTTGTAGTTGTGAACTTGTGACGAAAAATAAACTAATGAAACGTTGATATTTGTTTTGCAGAATGGAATTGCAACATAACTCAGGAGTTTCTTCGGATAAAACTAAGCAACCGTGGCACGGGTCAAAATCAAGCTGCCAGAGTGACGAAACAATCAGAAGGTATGTGTTATTATTTAGTTGATGATTCCATCAATTGTTCGTAATTGATTAAATTTTGTGTAAACATAGACCTGGAAAGAACAATCAATCAATTATTATTTATTAATTACCAATTAGCCAAATTTTTTAGCTTACAAAAACTTTCTGCATATAAAAATCACATAAATATTCTTCGATGATCAAAAATCGATGCGTGTTGAATTTTGATAAACAGGATGATATCATGAGTTTGATTTCAACTGTTCAAAGCAAAGTTCAATTACCCAAGAAATTAAGTAATTATAAGTGTATGACATGTTTTGCTTGCAAGTGCCACTATACTATGTAACATAATATTATAATATCACGGTTATAGAGGGATTTTGATAGCAGGAGATGGACATTTTGTTTATTTTCAATGAATCCACTTGATTTAAGTTCAACTGGACGCAAATTTTAAATAACTTTATAAAGTTAAATTGTTAAATATTTATCTTAGTTTTCTCTTGTCATCTGAAATCAACTATGATTCATTAAAAAAATATGCTAATAACTTTTAAATTACTAAAGCGTTGTTCTCAACTCTATGTGCCTTGTCATTAATTCCAATGATAATAAAAATGTAAAAATACAAATCGATTAGTGAAAATTGTTAAGTTATTTTCTATTTTTTTTGCAGCAATGAAAATGTATTTATGACTTTTCAGTCCAAAGACCCAATCATTGCCATACCTTTAGAAGAAAAGGCTGGTAAGGATAAAGTTCCGGGAAGCGGAGGAGGTCACGGTCATGGTATATCCGTAGAGCATCCTACGTCGTAAGTACAAAGAGGTAAAGATTTTCGAAGTTACCTCGACTCTTTGAACAATTGCAAAGAATAAGATTTTTGTATCGTTTACAAAAAAAAAAAAAAACGTTGTCGCAGGTTCGCCGAAACTCTGATGCACTTGTTCAAAGGTAATGTTGGATCCGGAATTTTTGCCATGGGAGATGCTATTAGAAATGCCGGAATCCTGGTCGGTCCTGGTGTAATACTACTCTTGGGGGTAATCTGCGTGCATTGCCAACATATACTGGTATGTAGGAATTGTTGGTAGTATGCACAGTTCACTTGCTAAGACCTGATCGCGCTATGTTTTTGAATTGCACTCTAAGTAAAAAAAATAATTAAAAAATGCAATTTTCTTTTTTCTTTATTCGCCATTCTTGATAGGTCCCGAATATTCAGGAATCGCGTTTTTTATACCTTTTGCGGTAGATCAAGCAAGAAACTCGCGACCAAATAAAAACGAGTGGAAAAAAGTTATAAACGCAGATAATTTTAGGAATACGTAATGCCACCCACCGTTTTCGTTTGTATTTTACGTTCTTCCAGTAAGTGGAAATTATTTTAGTTAATAACGGGATGTTAGCAATAGAGATGTGGTAAATTTAAAGAAATATTAACAAGATATTTTGCAATTCATTGCAGGAAACGGCTTCCGCCAAGTTTTTTTTGCAAATTTTTAGCAATTAAACGACCAAAACTTCAAGTCTGACAAGAGAAAGTTTCTCCACTTGTCCTGTTTCTGCGCGACGTAGATGTTCCAAAATCCAGATTGAACTGGAAAAATCACGAAACGTGCCCACTGGGCATGTATAATTCCATTGAGCAGTTGCAAAATGTAGATATACGAAAACTTAACTGCCTACACGCTTAATCTTCTTAATGAGATAATGATCTTGTCGCTTCCCATCATTATGTATGTGGTTTGTTTAGCATTGTAGTCACGAATATGTTATGCCTTTTTGTGGAAAAAAATCCACATAAATATCTTGTTGTTACAACCCAAAATACCTGCTCTTATAATTCAAAATAAACACGTCAAGCAAGTTGGTGAACTTAATTACTAGTCAGTCGTCTAAAAAAAAATGATCATGATCGTTTTGAAAGGTCAAAAACATTTTTTATTCTTCGAGTATTGTTGGGCATGATGCCCTCGTCGTACAAACTTAAACATTTCTCACATAAAGTTCCACTTTTACTTCTACAGTTAAAGTATCATAGTAATCTGGGTTCAGGATATTCCAACAAGACTTAGGCATATGTAAAGCAGAACCAGGTATGACATTCTTACTGGTCAAATAAATTATGTCAACGAATTGAATTTAATAACAATTAAAGGTTCAAAATATGAAACTAGATTTGTGTTAACATGAGCAGATTGAAAAAAAAAATTGCTGTCATCCGTATCTGAAAACTTATATCTACCATGATTAATCAATAGTTATATGCCTATACCTAATTTCAAAAATCGACGTTCCATATTCCAGTTTTCTGTTTAGGTCAGGACCCGTCTGAAGTAATTGAAATAATTTTAAGTTAAAACTGACAAATCGATATTTTTTGCGGGATATCGCATGCTTTTGGAGAAAAGCAACGTTTCGAGGTATTTTAGTTTTACGTGAAATTTGATTTGTTGCAATTTAGCTGTCAGCTGCGAAAAAAATGGAAGCCATGAAAGAGGTTTCGGTGGCCTCGCCGGATTTCGCCGAAACCGTGGAACTATGTTTCGCCACCGGCCCACCGACCATGCAAAGAATTTCCAAACTAATGAAGACGCTTGTCAACATATTCCTGTGCGTCACCCAATTAGGATTTTGCTGCGTTTATTTTGTGTTTATATCAGAAAATGTGAAGCAGGTAATTCCATTTAAAAGCTAATCGTCTTCGTTAATTACACTATTGCTTTTAATGTTTTTAAGGTCTTAGACTATCACGGTTTTGAAATAGATATCCATCTGCACATGGCTCTCATCTTATTGCCTATCTTACTAACAGCTTTAGTACGAAACCTCAAATACTTAGCGCCACTATCTACCCTCGCCAATATTCTGATGGTCGTGGGTCTTCTTATCACCGTTTACTATACTACACAGGACTTACCGTCGATATCGGAGCGAAATTACGTAGCACATGTGTCGCAAATGCCTCTCTTCTTCGGAACAGCAGTGTTTGCATTTGAAGGAATCGGACTTGTGAGTATAACTTAAATTTTCGGTACGCAACCAACACAATTCCGTTCATTTAAGGTGCTGCCATTGCAGAACGAAATGAAGAAACCTGGAGATTTTAAGAGGCCTTTAGGTGTGCTTAATATAGGGATGTCGGTAGTCACATTGCTATACATATTGATTGGGACGCTGTCTTACTTAAAGTTTGGCGAAGACATTAAGGGTAGTGTTACCCTTAATTTGCCAGAAAGCGATTGGTAAGTTTGAGAGATTACGTATAATTTGAAACATAATTACAAATTCGTATAAGATTCAACTGAAAAAGGAAAAGCGATAAAATATATTTTCGAGAATGAAAAAAAATTTCGTTTCAGGTTGGCTCAGGCTGTCAAGATTATTATTTCTGGAGGAATTCTCTTTACGTACTCCCTCCAATTTTACATTGCCGTCGAAATTATGTACCCGAATGTCGAAAAGTTGTTTGGACCTTTCAAATATCCAGTGTTTGCAGAATTAAGTTTTAGATCTCTCCTCGTTTTGCTTACATGTAAGGTAAACCAAAAAATTTCTTTAGGCATTCCTAATAAAATTTTCATTTTTACAGTCGTGTTGGCTGAAGCCATTCCCTTTCTGAATCTGTTTATTTCGCTTGTGGGAGCTGTGAGTAGTTCGGCTCTTGCTCTGCTGTTTCCGCCGATTCTTGATTTGGTCACTTCATACAATTTTGGTGATCTGAAACTCACTACGATCATCAAGAACGTCATCATCTTGTTATTTGGAGTGGTCGGTTGCGTTACCGGCACTTACGAAAGTATCAATTCTATTATTAAAGCGTTCCAGAAACAGAAATAAGACTGTTGAGCAATAACTGACGTCGTTATTTTGAAAAAATGATGGTTTTAACCGTTAATTTATTGTATAAATGTAATATATTAGAATAGTAGAAACATTTTATCGCATCTGATCCATTTTTGTAAGATTATAGTGAATTAGGAAAATTTTGATAAATAAATACATACCTACCTACATTCAACTAACTCTTAAACGGAATGTTAAAAAGAATCGTCAACTATGACAATATCTAATTTTTCCTTCTTAAATGATTCCCATTTATCCACCATTATAATTTGTGTGCAAGCACTTGATAAAATTGTATTTAAAGATAATGTAAAATACAGTTAAAGAACGACAAATTTTAGTTTTGTTAAGAAGTATTGCATATTGACGATTGGCCGTTAACGTTGTTCGTTAAGTAATCTCTTAACGTACACTGGTTGAAAATTTGAATGGTTCTTTTTGTTTAGTCTAAAATCCACATTATGGTTCAATACCGAAGTTGTATAATAGCTTTTTATGGCCATAGATGGAGGGCAAAAAACTTTCGTTGAAACTTTAAGTTTGTTTGACGTCTTGCGACGATCAGATATGTGCTCGGGAAATTTATTGAAACAACCAGCATGAGATCCACCTTGCTAATAAATTAAAAAATTACAAAACATTTTTAATGCACAGAAATGTTACCCATTTTGCCGGTCCTGTAGGTATAATTCGTCCAGGTGGTATAACTTTGAAAGTTTTCTCTTTCGGCTTGACATATGTAGGTCCCGGTTTAATTTTTTCCGGTTGTTTGAATGGGTTCGGATGAAAAAATGGTTTAGGATAATGCACATTGATCATTGCCCTGCCTAGTATTTTACCATATTCCTTGTATTTCGGTTTTAAACCGTACCGATCGGGCCTTAAACAGTCCTCGTCGTAATTTAAACTATCCCGTTTGACCGTCTACAACTCACTTATGCTCTAAGTAAGGACTCAAGCAAATATTTGAATATCCGGGTCCTCCTTTTTTTCCCGGATTTGTCACGCAATTAGGCAGCTGAGGTTTGTGAGCCGGTTTAGGTCTTTGTTTATAGCTGAATGCATCGATTCTGCCGCTGAAAGTACCGATAAAGTCACCCGGACCGGATGGACGTTTTGATGCTCCTGGTGGCATAAAAGGGCGCTCAGAAACGTTCTTAAATCTTGACGGTTCTCTTTAGAATGAATAAATTGATTCACTATGACCAATGGTAAATAAAGAAATACTTTTTCCGTCCTCTCCCTCTTAAACATTCCTTGGAGAAGATGCGAGAGAAAGTGTCGTCGAAGTAGCCGTGTTGAGTGCCATTTTTAGTTTTTCGTCCTTCACAAAGCATGTTCTTGCCTTCACCTATAGATTTCGGAATACGTAGAGCAAATTGTTAAGATAAACTTGTACGGATGTACTTTTAAATTTTTTCGCCGCATACCTCTTGGGGTTCAAAATGGGCATTTCTATGAAAAGCCCCAATCTCTCTAAGTCGGGTTTTCCAAACTGGTTTCCCAACTGGGGAGGGGCCGTGTGGCTCTTGGGCATTATTGAACGTGCCAGAAGACAGACCCAGAGTGAAAGTTAAATTTTGTCAATTTAATATTTGACAGCATGTCATAAGCAACACAAATTTGACAGATTTAAAAAATATGAGCCTGAAGCAAGTCGGCAAGTTTGACGAAAATGCTGGGATATTGGCAAAAAGTTTGGGGACTAATCGACAGTTCCACCTCTTGTAGGATATTTTTATTTTACAATTTATCGATTTGTGATGGTAGAACAATCAAAAAACAAAATAGTGACTAACAATTACATCAAAGCTATTAAATAGCAATGAGAGGAGGATTCCCGTCATAACAATAAAAACTGTTTTCAATCCGTTTAGACACCGCGCAGCTACTACATGAGTCGACAATACCAACTATCAATTTTTCGAAAACCATAACTACTTATTATTTGGTGGAAACGAGTTAAAAGCTGAAAAGCCAGTTTATGATGTTAGTAGCATAATATATACATCCATACATATATACATACATACTTACATGCATACAGTAACATAATAAATAGGTCAACCACGAGACAAACTGAATATATTCGTTTCTCACTTTATCAATACTTATTTTTTACACATCTCAATTCTGCCATCCCTTAAAGGATCGAGGTGAGATGTTACATTAACAACAACACGTAACTACAGAAGTGTCATGATTTTCATTTCGGCTATGTGAAAGCCGTTAAAAATCGGAATATGATTGCTTATCAAACGTGATTGACTTATAAAAATTTTTGTTTTGATTCCAGCCTCTCGGAGCCGTGTTGTAATTTTGGAGAGCATTAAAATTGACTCTGGCGGTTGATTGAGGGGACGTCCCGATTTCATTCGATCCATCCGCACCTCCCGGATAATCCTCTTGAGCATAGTAGGCGGGCGAATAAAGATTCGGCAGAGGACTGTTTGTCTCTTTTGGAACAAAAACTTGAGGAGTGACGCTCGGTTTGTAACTTGGAGAAAGCGGTGGCTTTGATTTCGATCTTGGAAGAGTGTTTGAGCCTGAAAATGGTTAAATATATTACACTGAGGACTTTAGAGAAACACAAAACCGAGCACGATTATCGGGATTAGTTATAAACGGCAGTCAAAGACAAAAATGGTAAACACGGGAAAAATTCCTTGCCTTCTTCAAGAAACTCGCAATATTGGTGCTGGCTGGTAGTGGCGTTGATGGACTGAAATTGGGTACAAGAAGGAATAAACTTGCAGAATGAACTGTTTTCGGACTGTTTCAGAATATTAGGTTTTTCCGGAGGGAAATACTGAGTTTCAACTTTTGCATTTGCCACGTAGTACAAATTGTTGAATTCTTCTTCGGCCCTCTTCATTTCTACTTCTTGGCTTTTGCTCGATTTTGCATCATTAACGCTGTGCATTGAAGACGATCTCTCTACCGGTCTCAGTTTTTCGACAATATCAGGCAATGGATCCTTAACAATTTGCTTATAACGCATAATCGGCATCACGGATTTCTCGAAACTTTTTATTAAATTCTTCACCGGAACTTTTTGATACTCTTCCTCTCCTTCCAATTGACCTTGGACTACCTGACGCATGTCTGAAATACTTTCAATTTCCTTCCGGTTATTTAGATTGTACAATGGTTGCGAGCTTAACTGCGGATTACCATCTTTATCCACAATTTCTTCGTGTACTGCTTGAATATCAATGTGATATTCTCGCTCTTGCTGATAAAAGATCTTTTCAATTTCATCATTCTCGCTTTGCTGAATAGTTTCCACTTTTCCAACTTCGTTATTGGTAAAAGTCGTTGAAAAATTCACGTGTGTTGCTG
This sequence comes from Pyrochroa serraticornis, assembly GCA_905333025.2. NCBI lineage: Eukaryota > Metazoa > Arthropoda > Insecta > Coleoptera > Pyrochroidae > Pyrochroa > Pyrochroa serraticornis. Next base: position 36,926,256 of record HG995154.1, on the reverse strand, counting down.
TACTTTGTTGATCGCCCTTATTTGCTTCAAGCGCAGAGTCACGACCCATAATTCTAGTACTATTTTTACATACCTCTTTAGCTCTTCTGTTTTGAATTGCCTTTTGGCGACCAGAGAAAGCTTTTTGAAATTCACTGTTAATATCTAATTGACCAAATAAGGGACGAGCGCCTATAACAGCTTCAGCAGGTTTTTTATATTTGGATGGCTCGGTTCTCGTACCTTGCCCAATTCCATTTATTGTAATTTTTTTATGTTCTTCCGATGCAATCACAGGAGATTCGGTTTTAAATGTCCCTTCAAATTTCGTTTCATGATGCATAACTGTACTTTCTTCTTTTTCACAATTTAGATTTTCCGGTTTTAATTTCTTTGCTTGTATGTCCAGCTTATTGTTAGTTTCACTAATTTCGTCATTAAATTGGTAGATTTCATATTTAACGGGAGGTTGGCTAATATCATTACCAACAGGATCGCCTTCTTGCACCTTCTTCATATCTTTAAGTATCTTACCGATTTCGTTACATTCACTTTGCAGGTGACGTTTAAATTCTACGGAATCCTCATCTGCGCGTTCGTAAGCCCCTTGAATTTCCTCCAGCTCATTGAAACAACCCTTCTGACCGGCAATAGCTGTAGATTTTTCTTTATTGCCGGCCAAAGTTAATTTCCTTATTTGCTCTTCGTATTTGGGGTCTCTTGAAGTTATTTGTATCATTAGTTCTTTATCGTTTGACTGACGATCAACCGCGTCTCCCTTTTTCTGATTATCGCAATGAGATGGTAATTTTGGTATGTAAACGACACATGGAGAACACGATCGACTAGCGTTAAAATGGCCTTGACTTTCGAACAATTCCGATTGTAATGTTCGCCTTTGACCCATTGTTGATGCAGAAAAGCAATTCTCGATAACTTTTTGTTCTGGATTGGGTTTAGCATAACCAAACTCCGGTTTTTGCAAAAGCGGGACATAATGTCCTAAAGGATCGTTCAATTCATACTTGTTTTCCATTGAAACCGATTGGAACTTACGCGTAGTAGATGTATTAAAGAATTGTTTTTGGTTTGCATCCAGATATTCATCTGCGCCAGGTATATTTGGGAAAGGAGCCTCTTTCGGAATGTCATCAAATTTGACTTCTTTCGTAGCTTGAGGCTTCAACAACATTTCGTGGTTAACGTATATCGCAGAAGGGACGGGAGTCGTTCTTATGTGTGTCACGTCTTGCTCAACGATTTCCGGATTTAAAGTTACATCGACAATATTAGGAAAAGGTGATATCGGTCGCAAAAAATCTTGTTCGATTGCTTCATGATTTAATGCAAGATCAGGAATATCAGGATATGGTGATGGCGAGCGCCCATTTCCTGTAATTCTATCCGCTTCAAATTGTTTAGGAATTTGGGAAGAAGATAACGTGTTAGCAGCAGTTTGCAAGGATAAAGCATCACAGTAAAGCGAAGCATCAGCGATATCGGGAAACGGAGACCGGATTCGTTCTTCTCTTGCAGATGTCGATTTATCGATGTTAGTTATAGAAAGATTGATGCTGCCTGCATCAAAACAACAATAATTTAACTGCGTTTTAAAGCAAAATTACATTTTAAAGAATTAACCATGAAACTTACTGTATTGCTGAGGTTTCAGCGTAGGAATTGAGTTCCAAGCTTGTGGCAGGACAGGTTTGTAGACATCGACGTTACTTGTGCCCTTCTGCAAGTTGTCCACGATTCGGTTTATGCTGTTGCTGTTGTAAGCGGGATTGTGAGCGTACACTTTTTGGCCGTTTGCTTCAGGTCCGGTCCAACCTGTTAAATTGTCATTCTTTAAGGCAGCTTCATATGAATCCACGAAAGGTGCCACATAATTGCCTTTTGTTGGCCATGTCGGTGCTACATCTTGAAAGGCAGCATCAACCGATCCAGTTTCGAGAGCTGCATCCCAGGGGGATTTGACGAGTTTAACGCGAGGACGAGCAAATTTTTCCTGTGAAAATGTACAGATTCTTAAAACGAATATTTAAATAAAAGAAAAATCTTTTGGAATATGATTTATGAAATTTTGGGATTTGTATGACTATGTACTTTCAACAAGAACCTTTTTATGTCTTATATTCTACGATCATTGAATGTAACACGAGTACTGACAATTGTCTAAAATGTGAGAAAAAACTCAGTACGAGGACATCGTTTGGATTTGGTTCTTGACGTTCTCGCTTACTTGGATTTCGTCCAGTTTTTCTTTATGTTGCATCCTCTGAGCGGTTTCAGGCAAATAACTGGGCGGGGGGAAGCTGCTGATGGGAGGAAGTGGTGATAAGATTGGGGTGGGTGATGGTGCTATATCCGGTATCGATACCGAGCGAGTTCCGTTTGTTTCCCCAACAACCCACTTTTCCGAACGCTTGCGTCTTTTTGCAAAAAGTTCAGCGCCTACACTCGACCAAATATAATCAATAAAGTTTCTCTTCATTTGAATTGTTTACACAAACCTTTTCCTTTGGGCGAGTTGAGATCTTTGACGATGTTCAAACAAACGTCCGGTGACAGTGCCGATTCTATATTGTGTCCTTGTTTCCTCAACGAGTTTATGTCCTGAATCTGACCATGAGGGTTCATCACCAGCTTCAATGGATCTTTGGATTCAGTCACTTCCGAGCTGTATTCGGTTGTACTTTCGCTGGTGCTTAAACCTGACGACAACCAAAGGTGATAACAGATCGCCGGTCACTAAATTAATCGAGTGCCATGCGTATTTAAATCCGCTTGCATTGCCCCAATAACATTTTTATTTATATCTAAATCAAATGCCTGGCCCGCAAATGATGCCGAGACGCATTACGCAGGGTAGATCCGATCTCAACGCTGCAGTTGACAGAAAGAAGTCATTGCCATTCAAATCAGTATAAGACTACATAGAAGTTTTTCGTGATTTTTTCGAACGGCAAATTTATCAATTTCAAATTAAAAAAAAAACTCTTTAGAGAGACAAGATATAAATTACATGGAAAAAGAATTTTTAATTAACATCGGATAACCGGTTGAGACATTTAATATTTTTTTCGTATACATGGAACGGTTGGACCATATAAGAAACAGTCACAAATCGGCGATTAACCTTCAAGAATCTGTGATTTTTAAAATGGCAACGGCGAAGCGCACATTCCTAAATTAAATCGATAGGTACGCATATGTAATACAAATTGATTTTCAAAAGTCATACATCTAACTGGACAAACAGTCCCGCATTATCTATGGATATTTTGGTACATGCACGGAGGCAAAGTTGCGCAATAAACGGATGAATTTGGCAGAGGGCCAGCTCCGCTCGTTTGTTTTTTTACTTCCGGACGCAATACGCCACATCTCTTATATTAGTGGTGTTGGAAAGACTGAAGGAATATTAGATTTTCACGCATTTGTTGTCGTTAATCCTCGCCTCTAAATTTAGAAATTAGAAATACCATCATCGCTCAAATTTGTCTTTAGTACGAAATAACCGATGTAGGAATGGCACTCGGCCTTTGAAAATTTGGTACCTTCTCCTTCGTGCACCCATTTGACGGATCTCTTTTTTCGATTGACGTACATGGACTGGCCCTTGCTGCTTTGATTGCTGATATCGCTGAGGGAGCTGGATATTCTTTTCGCTAGGTTTACCTGTTCTTCCACGGTAGGATGAAGACCTTTAGTGTAGAAGGCAGAAGATGCGTACATCTTTCCTTAATTGAAACAAAAAAATAACAATTTGACCGAAAAACGTTACGCATTTCGATTAGGTATTTGAGTAACAAAGTGACTAGATCACGTAAGTCTATCATTAATTTTCTAAATATAAAAAGACAAGCAAAAATTAACGCACATTAAATTATCGACGATGTAAATGATATAAAGTGTATTTTAGTTAATCAAATAAAATGATTTTAATTTTTGCAAAAAAATTCTGTTATTTTCGTCGACCAAGCCAATAATTTGTTAATCCGAGAAACACAAACAATGCTCACTGTTGCTTTTGGGTTGTATCTGTTCGCCATCGGCTGGTGTGAAGATCTTCTCCAAGTTGATTGGCTTGGGTGGAGGCGCGTTTTCGTCCTGAAACCAAAAGAGCCTTTAACATATCAACAACCACCACCAACAAACATGACTACAATTACGACCTACTTCGAAATGAACATGTTTCTCGTAATTCCTAACGTCATACCGGCACTCCTTTATTTCTTCGTTCCTTCGCACTAAACAAATTTGACCTCCGAGGAACATTTCGAATTATCCCAACAAGTTATAAAAATAAACAACTAACTAATCGCGCATTGGCAGTCACTCAAACTCAAAATATTCGTGAAAATCTGAAATAAGCCACCGATCCAGCGGTTCGTCCGCAAGTGCTGAATGTTTCAGGAACACGACCGCTATACTAGACTGGAACTCACCAGTTTAACTTTAAAAACTCGTTGAGTCAGGCTCTTTAGGAACTCCCGTTTGTGGGGATCTTTGCGGTCGGAAGGTTTAAAACCTCGCTCGGAATCGATCACTTCTGTGATGCTTTGGGATTTTCGCAGGCCAAAATTCAATGTCGGACTGGGCCATCCCGATGGACTGTTGGGAACTGAAGATGGCAACACTTTGATGCTCGAAGTTTTGCTGAGCGAATACGAACTTTTCTTGCTCGTTGAATATGCATTGGAGTTTCTCGAGTCCACAACTTTAGTTAACAATCTCATTTTAGGAAATTTATTTCTAACCCCACAAATGTGGTTCGTATAATAGTAATGACACGGATTAGGCACTACACTTAATATTTACGTGAATTTTTCGATATTATCGATTACTTTTCTCGGGATCAAGTTGAAATTTATACGACATTATGCATGAAATCTTCAACAAAGTAATGTAAGCGGCTAGAAATAATCTGCTTGGAGAGTGAACAGATTTGGTGGCTGGACCAGTTCCAAAAATATCGCCGGTGTTTATCAGCGATTAACGTTACTCAATTTGTTGAGTAGAAAAGATGTGACCTATACGACAGTTTGTCTGAGATAAAACGCAATTTGGCAGAGCCAACACGTAGTTTCGGAGGCTGGTAACACTTACTAGCGGTTACGCTGACCAATTTTCAGAGCATATCGTTTGATCAGCAGTTTTTGGTGTCTTTAGCCATACAATGAAATAATATTTTACTCACCGGGTGAAATTTGTGAAAGGACTGATTGATCTCTTGAGTTATCTGTAAAAATTACAAATTATAAGAACTTTTTATATGTATAGTTATATACTAATACAGCTTAATCGGAAATATGATTAAATTAGTTGAATATGTGGCAGCTAGTAACGGCATACACCAACCTGGTTTAAATATTATAAGCGGTATCCATCAGATGGCAGTGTATTAAAAAATATGTATGCATAGTTTAAACATGTGTACCTGAGACAAGTCAATCTGACTGTAAGCGTTTTCGGGAGGCAAAAAAAGGGGTTGCCCTTGTGGTAGCACTGATGGTAAATGGGCAATCCAATTGTCATTGGATCGTGTTTCTCTCTAGAACAACATCTACATGCAGTAACAACACAATACTTAGTAATTAAGCTACATCCATTATTAAAATTTCAGTTTTAGTTTTAAGGTAAGCAAGCGATTGTAAAAAAAAAAAATTGTTTCATAAATTTCACTATTGTATGCTCGCCTGATGATATTTGATAATGCATCATCCGCAGTATTTAAATCATATAACTGTAATTATTATTGTTAATTACTTTTCGATTATTAACAAACCTGCTTGATACTAGATGAATCCGATTCCAAAATCTCTTTTCTAGCATTACTGCTAGTTTCACTATAAATTTTCTTCTCTTCCTTGATTGACCCCTTTAATTCTTTATCCATCTCCGCATAATTGTCCAAGTCAGAAATAATTTCCTTCAGTGAGTTTTTAATTTTTTCCTCCTTAATTTCAGCCTCTTTCGTGCTCTTTCCGTTCATTATTAATTCATAAGGTTCCAATGGCGCTAAAGCTTCCACCGGTATGTAACCGGGGGGTAATCCATTACTTATTTCGTTTAGTTCCCGTTCTTCTGGTATCGAATATGTCTTCTTAGATTCTGTTTCGTTCGCCTTCTGCTCTTGTTGGGTCTTACTAGATTCGATGTGTCTTGTTAATTCAAAAGATTTTGGAGGCTCAAAAGGTTTTAAAGGTTCAAACGGTTTAATCGGCTCGAAAGGTTTTAGAGGCTCAAACGGTCTAATAGGCTCTAACGGTTTGTAGATAGAGGACGAAGAAACGGTTTCTGTTTTGATATCTAATGGTACTTCGGCAACGTTTTCATCCTGCCGAATTGATTGTATTGTAATACAAGAGTAAATGGATCAACGAGAGCACAGTTTCAAGCTTCAGTCTACTGGAGAGCTTAATTTTCATTGAGTTACTGGAGCAACTGAAGCTTCAAAACGTTAAGAGTTTGTCTTTAGTGTAGTGAACAGAGGCTATATAGAACTGAGCGCATAAGAGCGCAAAAGTTATAACATTTTGAAGCTCAGTGTCGGTAAATAAACGAAAAAACAGGTGTGGAACAAGTTTATTGGAAAACTTTACACAAGAAAAGACAATCGCAAAAAAATTAACAATCCTAGTGATACTTCTGTAATGCGTTCAAAGAAGCGTCAGTTCTATATAACTTTTGTCTGTAAAAATTCTAATTAGTGTCTTTTCCGTATCACATGATCGCTACTACCTTCTATTGTACCTTACTTAATAAATGCCTCAAAAGTCAAAACCCTCGTTATCAAAAATACGTAGTTTTTTTCCAGAGAAAAGTCTACCGAAGTAGGTAAAAAAAGTGGGTTTAAAAAAAAATGAATTCAAGTACAATCAAATGTCGTGTGGAAAATCCTCCAATGCCCGGATGTTAAATAGCGGCAATGGAGAGATTTCGGTGTCGATCAGCCCTCGTAAACGTATTCTTCGGTCTCCTCGCTTTCCATTGAATAACTTTGTGAAGAGGAGAATTTCGACGAGGTTACCTGACGACTTTCGGACACCTCCTGGCTGACACTTTGGACCACGTTACAACTGCTCTGAATGTTCTTGCTGGCGTTCTCCTCGACAATGGATGTATTGGCAGTACCCTCAAATTTCGCAGTCTTCTCCGACATTTTTGTGTGGCCCAAATCCTTGGACATCTGAAACGTGACCGTATGAATCATCGACTGCAAGCTTAACGGATACCAGACCGTGAATCTTACAATTTAACACGCTAACGCATTTATTAATTGACATTTATTACTTGTGTCAAGGCAAGCGTTTCTGCGGTTAAAAAGTCATCAATTTCAGTTACCTCAGATAGAGTGGTTTCCTCGGAGGATTCTTGCTCAATTTGCTTGCTGCCAGAGCCGGCAAGGGAAACTTGAGTGTTGGACATTTTCCGAAGTGGTTTGATAGCGGTATCGGGACTTCTGTAAGTTACAACAAGAATTAGTTCCAAGTCAAAGATCAGCTCCGGAAAGTATGATTGCAACAACACCACTAAACGAACGGTTTTATTCAATCCCAATTACGTTTCACCGAGAATAGATTTTTACAGACATTAACGAAACTAAGAAAAAAAAAACACTTAGATATACAACTGTCCATCTGGCTTGGTGCCAAAATAAATCCGGCTCTTCCCATAAATAAAACCCGGGATTGTCCATTTAACACTACTAATGCAAAATTTTCAAAGTTTAAGTAGCCGCTTTAAATATTTTACAACGTTAACTGTAAAATATCGAATGTACGTTCGAATATTAAATGTTTAATCGAAAGAACAAAGACAAGTGAAAATCTAACAATTGAATGTACTACTGAATAAGAAAGACTATTGAAGTATGCTTGATGACACATGTAATAGATACCTTTTTAAGAAGTCCCAGAAGCAATAAGCTACAACAAAGGTCGTAGGAAAATTTTCATTTCCGCTGTAATTAAAAGAAGAACTATAACGATTAAGAAGGTAAACATTTCAATTTACTTCATCACAAAAGGTAGTTAGAATAAAATTACAACTGGGTTTTGACTTCTCCCTTATAAATTGTTTTCTATTTCATGCCAAGTTCTTCGGACAACTCCAAGACAAACAACATGAGAGTTCAAATGTTATATTGTAACAGTGTGGTCGCCACATTTAATTCTGCTATTTTACAACATTGCTGTCAACAATGATTACACGCAACCCACTTACCTCTCTATAGCTCTGCCAGCGTTAAAAATGTATCTATAGAAAAAAACGCGAACGTAATCAAACCAATCTCTGAACATTTTGATCAAGCCATTCTTTCGTATAGTAGAAATAATCAAGAACTAAATAGCGTACATTGTGCAGTTACTCTCAATCGTTGCACGTTGAAATTGCCGCGCCTTCGCGGTCTATATTCAAGATTTTACACGCTACTAATCCAGGTGGCTGTCGCCAACTTCCCGACAAGAAAATGGGAGAGCCGGATCCAAATTGGGATACAGGGAGCGCATGACTAACAGCATAATGGTGAAAAGTAAGAAGTCGACGGAGTTAATGAACCTAACGCTTTTTTCCCGAAACTTACATTACAAATTGAAAAGCGCGATGGAAAATTGACAGTTTCGTTAATTTGATATGTGGTAATCATATCAAGTTTCATTAAACATTCCGTAAATAAATCGTGTTGGGATTCAAGAATCTCCAGTTGGCTGCTTCGCTACCCCAAAACATTTATGCCTTGCCAAATACACAAGTGCCTATTCTTATTTTACGACTCAATCAGCCAACATGAATGCCATCGACATAGGAAAAAGTTGACTACAGACTGTATCTAACAATATTAGTTTTTTTAATAGTCCCTGCCATATGTGTTCTCACTGCTGTAAGTTTTATGTGGCCGCGTGTAATTGCCCGAATATACTTTGGATTTTAAATAATTTATTTGGAAATTGAATTTAATATTTACTTTCGTTCAACAAATCAACAAATATTTTTATGCACAACCTAGATATCGATTAATGGCGTGTTGTTCAAGGTTTTCTATTTGCGAAATATTTATTTTCTCTCGATACACCCTCCATCTAAAACCAGCATTGTAACAATAATTATTCTGTCTGCTGAAATCTTGGCAGTGTACTTTCTCGACGTGCACACAACGGAACCTCGTCGGCGGAAATAGACTATAGACATTTTTACCCGACAACCGACAAGTAATGTTATGACTTGTAATTAAGTCGATCATAAAAAATAATCATCATTTAGTGAAGCCGCAACTGTTGGTTGCAACCAAAGCGAAATTAGGTCGATGTCAAATTTAAAGGTTCGTCGTCAACATTCTAAGGGAATATTGACATTTTTACGAGGAGCCACATTGAAATGATGGTTGTTGCATTCCAATTCAATTCAATGTTAAGACATTCTTGCGGCCAATTGTTCTGACAGATAGAGGCCCGTCTGGCAATTGGCCACGATTGGCAACAACACGTGTGTTGGCGAAAGAATTTCAAACTAAAAATATAAATATTCGCTATAACAATGAAAAACTTTTTAATGCAACCTGGAAAATAGCAAAAATTACCAATACTCAACATCTCAGCTTGAGAAATTTCGCACACTTCTAAGCGAGCCGGTTACATTAACCTTTGCGAAAAAATTTTGGCAATCAGGTAGTGTTTACCTGTGACGTAATGCATGGCATATTTATTAGATATGCAGCGAGCCGTTCGTGTCGTCAGTTACACTTTATACAGGGAGTTCCAGACGATTTTCGGATAGTGGTGAAGTATTAAGTATTCGTCAAATAAACAAACTCGGACAAGTAAAGGCCGAGTTTCACTTATAGAGATCTTTGTTAATTTAACAGACATTAAGAAGAAGAAAATTAAAAGTTAATAAACTGTTAGTATATTGAAAAGTATTGTACTTGTAAACTAATAATAACTATTCTTTTAAAAAGATGACCGGCGTCATCTTATTCGAGAAACTTTCGTTAGCAAAATAACTGGTCAAGAATAATGCCTGTGGTGACGGCAGCATAGTTATTTTAACACTCTTATTGCTATCCTTTAATTCTATGCTTGTAACTATGAATATTACCGTATCAACGTAATTAATGTGGAACACTATGGAGCAGTATGGATGTGCATGCTTCAGAAAAAACTAAAAATTTGCAAAGTTAAATATTGAAAGTTACATGAAGAAGTGAAACAAAATTATATGGGGTTGGAAAAGTGGAACAAAAGAGGTTTTAGAGATTCTGAAGAATCTAGGTCATTTCTATTAATAATATCGTTTTAAGTAATTTTAAAGAATTTGTAAATCATTAAAAATTTTGATCGAATCGCTGGTAAGTAAGTGGATTTTTTTATTTTTCCGTTAATTCTTTATATTTGATTACCCACTAAAAATACGCAACATGCGAAAAAAGAAAGAAGACAATCAAAGCAACAATTCAACGAAAAGCAGCGGTGTCGTGTGGCGTAGCAGCAATTGAGCCAATCGATCACAACTTACGTTATTAAAATTGGGGGAGCAGTTGCAATTCCACCAAGAGTTCAGGCTAAGCTAAAAGAGGCCGGCGGATGACTAATTTCTAAATTTTGTCGGTGGTGACCGGCGTCGAAAACGAGCGACGGCGACGACGCCATCCGCCTCTTCCCGACCGCATCTAACGATATTTTAAAACATCTCCTGCCACTATAACGTCGAAATGAAGCAACCAGTAAAACTTCGATAACAACAATATTCATGGCACAAAAACAATTAAGTGCCTTACTCGTTCCAACATTGGATTTATCTATTGAATCACTCAACGGCAGCCGGATGTCGATAATAACGTTATGACGATTTAATTTGTATTTATTTTGTGGAAATATTAATTAAGCGTAGATATCTGTTTCGATACGGTTAAGCTCCTACTTGACGTTGAGCTTTACACAAATATTTTCACGTTTTCATAAGATTTCGATGTGTTTGTGGCATCATACGAAGTCACAAGTTTCTGTTCATTTAGGCGAAAGATGGCGGAGGCGCCGGGAGAATGAAACCCGGCGGGATCCCGGACCGGTAGAATTACTGTAGGAAAAAAAATTTGAAATAACAAAAATTAAGGAGACGATAAAAAAATATAAATAATTAAATAATTCTAGATTTGAGTGAATATTATACTGGAGAAGAGTGCGACGATCCGAAAACGATAAAATTCCCGCTAATGCTTAAAATTAGCCACGTGACGACTAAAAAAAATGGATGGTAGTAGCTGTATGGTCGTGTTCTCCTGCAGATATGAATAAAACAATCTCCAAGAGATACGAGTAGCATTAAAAAAGTAAACACAAACATTTTCATCTCCACATATTAGGTGCTATTTTTGTACGCAGTGATAAGATTACCAAGAGATAATACCCACTATAATGAGAAAATCAAGGACGATAGGGAATAGTGATATAGATGAGATCGACTTGGATAGATTACGCATCAGTAGCGGCGGTTTTGTTACACCGCGACAACTCCATCACTGCTTTTTATTTTCAGTACTTGTCAGCTTGTTCAATGACTATAAATAACGAAACTTTGTTCAAATTGGTTGAGTGATATTTTCACATGTTGAGCGGCCGTGTTTTTAAACTTTTCCAAGGTAAGACAATATTCTCTATGTAAACTATCGAAAGCAGTTTTTGTTTATAACGAAGAATTGCAAGATTTTTAGAGATAGCAAAATACTTGTAAGCCATTTTATGTTTATTTGACACAATCGTTGCGTGTACCACTTAATTTTTAACAAAACACTTGAATCAATTGGTAGACATGTAGTGCAAAGAGAATCTGCAATCAATTTCTTAATTCGATACGAACACTGTTAATTGTTCCTGAAACTTAACCAGATCAGTGATTTTTTTTGCACACGTCAGGTTTACAAATTGTCAGATTAATTAGCGCCTCATTTTACAATTGGGTGTTGAAATGCTTAAGTACGTATTATAATTTATTGTCTAATTGGTTGTGAAGGTTGCCTCGGCCATACTGCAACATTATTTAACAACAATTGAGTGTCATTACCAGTTGACATGCATAAAATCGCGATTTATCAAATTAATATAAGATCTACAAGCAATGTCACTTAAAAATAACAAGAGGCAGGTGCGACGCGGGCACAAAGGTGATGCGGATTCTGTTGTGTTTCGAGACTACAATGCTCTAGTTCCAGACGTGGCCGCTTTCGTGCGGTATCTGATAAAAGTACAAAAGAACAGATTGATTTAAATGAAAAAGCACCAATAATTGTTTACTCAGTACGTAAATATGTTGTTAAAATTGTTTGAATGCAAACAGATAACTTACAAGTCTGTATATCGTAATAATTGTCGCCAGGTCAAATATGCCGGCACAAAGGACTATTTTGGGGCCGCCGTTACAAAGAGAGACCTTAGCAATTTGCAAGTCTGCAGAGTCCGACGTAAGCCAACGAAACACCAATCAACTTGATCGATAATAAAAGAACGAAATCACTCGTAACTTTATATTGATCAGTAGGTACTCGAAAGCTCATAAAATTGCCAAACAACTAAGAAAAGTATCTTAAGTCAAACCACATCTGAGGAAATTTGTAGATTATAAAACTAAACTCGGGATTGTTTGTAGTAAAGAATGTTTTTGTCTATGGTCAAACCGACCTAATAGAAGTTTTTGAACGAACTTTTTTATCTCTGTCGCAAGATACAGAGGAATGTGCCCTTTTTAACTTTCTGTTTTTTGTCTTGTTTTCAGCATTACGCAAGTAAGTAATATATTTGAAATGGTCGATCCTGTATTTCATCACAGTACTTCGTCGTCCATGAACCAAATAAATAATGTTACGGTGAAGGAATCGTACAGTTTAAACATGTATCCCGCTTCGGTGACCGAGCTTTCGGCGATGATTGGCCATGCGCGCAAAGAGTCCTTCGAGCGCGCATCTTCCGCAGTAACTCCAACCACCGACGACGACGACGTCGAGCGGGGTTTCTTTAAAAAATCGCACACGTGCGGCAGTCTTTATGCAAAGTGCGGGTGCAATAATGACAGCGGTTCTATATCGCCGTCACTCTACAAACAGTACTCGAGCCCGTCACCGGAACCGCCACCTAGTCCAACAAAAAGAGGTTCCACACCAACAATAGCCACGATCTATCCCAGAGTCGACAAGAAGCGACTCTCCAATCCGGAAATCCACAATAAAATCGGTTCGAAAAAAACTGTGATCAAAGCCAATCTATATCTCAACCATCCCGAAATCACTTTTCCAATTCCGGTAGAATTAGAAAAAGAAACTTGTTACAATGTCGACGAACCAGTGTCAAATTTAGCTAAATCACTTCCAACCAGTATCGACCACGCCGAAATCAAAAAATCGAATCTCGACTATCACAAATACACAGCTTTAGCCTACGAATCTCACGCTCATACCAAAGAAGAAGAAGCGAAAAAATTCTTGGCAGATTTCGGAATTTTCGGACCAATGGGTAACGGTGTCACAGCGACGCTTCGCAGAAGTTCGAAAAATTCAATCGACAACGATGCGTTGCAACAAATACGGAAAACTTCGAAAAGTTTAGGCGACACACGACGCCGTCATTCCGGTGCCCCTGAAGACTACGAATATTTAAAAACGATCGTGACGAGACTCAAGAAAGAATTGGCGGAATTGGAAGTAAAGTATGAGACGACACAATCGGAATTGCAACAAGTCAAGAAGAATCTCAACGCTAAAGAGACGGAAGTCCTCAAGTTTCAAAGGGAAGTTCACAAGCTCAAGGTGAGTTGCGACACTCGCAGAATTGTCGTCGCTTTATTGTTATGAGCTCTCCACCTACCTACCTACCTACCTACATTTCACTTGCCACGCAATTCAAAGAAATAATGCTGCTATCTACCCCCCAGTCATAATGTTATCACAGTCATTATTAGAACGTGACGTTGTTTGTTCCAATTCCACAATGCACATTATGTAGGTATATGCGTATACGCCAACCTCACAGAAAGGATCAACAATGAAATTTTGCCTACTCATTTAAGCTATTAATTAACACCAAAGCGACTGAAATCAGTTTTTGAGTCGAATTTTAAAACAGTTACTCGAAACGCTTGCGCCATTTGGCAAATTATTATCGCACAATTTTATATTATTCAGTTACGTTTAACGTAGCAATCTTCAGTTGGTTTTTGGACCACTTTTGCCTGTGAACAATAATGACCTTTAACCTCTGGATTTGTCGAATAATTTCTGGACACGCGACAAAGGCCAATCGAAACATTCGTCTCGTAGCGATGAGTTTCCTAAACGAGATCTTATGCTAAATCCGCTAAGCACGCTAAAAGACTATTAGTTACGAGTCTTTGTCCCCTTAAATTCGTACAAGTGACCGACACTTGCGTGCGAGCTTTAAAAGTCGTTAAAAATTCCATCTTAATGTTTCTTGTAATTATTACCCAGAAAGCTACGATATCGAGTTTATTAAGTTTCAAGATATGTTTTTTCTTTTTAAGAAAACGTTCGTAGCACGATAGCGACAATCTTAAAACCATCACGTACAGAAATTAGTTCGAACCTATTATACATATTGAAATGATCCCGAATTCGAAATCAATTCCGCTAAATCCACCCAGATAACACACAAGTTGATTTTTATGTTACGCTCAAAATTAAATAATCCCACAGATGGTCAAAATTTTCTGTCTAGTTGTACTGATTTTTTTCGTGTTTAAAATTATTGTTGCTCTTAACCCGGTCGATATTCCATTCAGAGTGTGCTTCAACAAACAACAACATTCAATAATCAAGATGGCGATATTCTCACGAGTTTGCAAGAGAAGCACGCGATGGCCAATCGAGCACCGCAAAGCCAGCAATCTTCGAACAGCAGTTGCATGTCCAAGAAGCAAGGTGTGTCTGCGGAATCGAGCGACTCTTCCGGCCAGGCGAGCGACATTACCATCACCAAACACGACAAGGACTTTCGGTATACGTATTGACATGCCAAATTTTCACTCTAACCGTATTTTTTTCTATAGGTCCAAACAACTGATCAAGGATGCCATCATGGATAATAATTTTTTGAAAAATTTAGACACATCACAAGTGAGAGAGATAGTGGACTGCATGTATCTTAAAGAATATCCAGCTGGATCCTGCGTAATTAGGGAAGGAGAAGCGGGAGCGCATTTGTTTGTTTCCGCTGGGGGAGATTTTGAAGTTATTAAGGAAGATAAAGTGCTGGGACACATGGGGCCAGGAAAAGCTTTCGGGGAACTTGCGATATTGTACAATTGCACTAGAACGGCTTCCATCAGAGGTAATAGTTTTAGTGTTGGGTGTAGTCGAATGAGAAAATCGGCAATCATCGAAATAGCCTGCATAATGCGATTATTGTTAACATTTGAAAGAATGAAGTAAATGAATATTTTTTCCAAACCCAAGCGACGGATGCTTGGGTTTGGAAAACAAATTGAACGTACCTCTAATTTAAAAAAAATAATTCTAAGCCACAGATTAGCTAAGAAAGTTTTGAAAGTTGTGGTCCCTCATTGACCAAATCCGTTATTTTGAACATTTCTTTAATGGGTAACTAAAGTCTTGGAATTTTAAGGGACGTGTCTTATAAAAAATTTGGATTAATTTGTTTTCTTTTTGATAGATAAGAAAATTGCATCTGTTACATTTAAACTCAAACTCATGAAGGCATTCAGTCCATCTGTAACATTTTTAGATTTTCAAAAATCTTTCATTATGTGGTCAACATAAAATTACCAAAAATTCCGCTAACAACTCCCATAACAAAGCCTTTTTTCTAAAACACCAACAATTTTTAACCATCGAGTGTAATTTTCGATGGTTTATAAAATTCTGAACACGCTTGTTAAGTTTCCTTAAAATCCGAGAAAGTGAAATTTTTTTCAATTTTTTAAATTTTTGACCAAATTTCTTTTTCCTCTGAGTGCTATGAAATTTGGTACGCTAGTACGTTATTTAAATACTTGTAGAGGAATTCAATTCCTCTGTAGCATTTTTATTTTTCCAGAAATCTTTAATTGTTACAACCCAGTATAGTTTTTGATTCGTTGTGAAACTTTGAACAAACTTGTCACGTTATGCAGGTTACTCAAGTATAAAAAATCCGATTATGAAAAACATCCAAATTTTGCCCAACACTAGTAACAGTAAATAAGGAAGAACCGGGCAGATTCTAAACCAAATGAGAGTGAAAAGTAGTGAATTAGTACTCAACTATTATGACATGCGTGAATTGGTGGATGGTGCTTCATGGTAAATTTTGTGTTTGGTTCAAGTCGTTGGCGATTCGAAAGTGTGGGTTCTCGATCGAAAAGTCTTCCAACAAATAATGGTCCGAACAGGATTGCAACGTCTCCAGGACAACATCAATTTTCTCAGATCGGTTCCGTTGTTGCAAAACCTCAGCAATGATGTTCTAGCTAAAATCGGAGGTGTTCTGGAAGTGGTAAGAGTAATAATTATTCGAACAATCTCATCAAAAACTCGTGTAAAATTTTTCAGGAATTCTATCCCGCAGGAGCATACATTATAAGACAAGGTGCCAACGGTGACACATTCTTCATCATCAGCAGCGGTTCAGTTAAAGTAACGCAACGAAAACTAGGTACGGATAACAATAACGGAATTTTTCGAAAAATCGATTAAATTTTTTAGGACGTTTAGAGGAAGAAGAAGAGATAAGAACTCTTAAACGCGGTGATTATTTCGGAGAACAAGCGCTACTTAAAGAAGATTGTCGTACGGCTAACATTATCGCAATGCAACCGGGGGTGGAATGTCTCACTTTAGACAGAGATTCCTTTAAGCAGCTCATTGGAGATTTGAGCGAGATAAAGGATAAGGATTATGGCGACCAACATCGGTCAAATAGACCCATCAGCGCCGTGTATAACGAGAAACAAGGTGCGCTTTCAAAATCACACTCGATTTCTTTTAAATGACAAATTGTAGAATACGATTACATAAAATTGGACGATTTAGAAGTTATTGCTACCTTAGGAATCGGAGGATTTGGACGTGTAGAACTTGTCCAATACGTTCACGATCCCACTCTCACATTTGCCTTAAAGTGCCTTAAAAAACAACACATCTTTGACACTCAACAACAAGACCATGTGTTCAGCGAAAGAAACATCATGTTAAATTGTAGAAGTCCGTTCATTTGCAGGTTCTTAATGAAATCCGTAGAATTACAAACTCTACTGTCTCTACTATCTGTTTTTAGGCTCTACAGGACTTTTCGCGATACCAAATATGTTTATATGTTATTGGAGGGGTGTTTGGGTGGTGAAGTTTGGACGATTTTACGTGATCGTGGCTGTTTCGATGATAACGCAACCAGATTTATCACGGGTTGCGTGTTAGAAGCTTTCGATTATTTGCATACGAGAGGCATTATTTATAGGGATTTGAAACCGGAAAATTTGTTATTGAACGCTCAGGGTTACGTAAAATTGGTCGATTTCGGATTTTCCAAGAGATTGGGGTATAGCAGTAAAACATGGACGTTTTGCGGAACCCCCGAATACGTCGCACCGGAAACCATCCTCAACAAGGGCCACGACAGAGCGGTAGACTATTGGGCGTTAGGAATATTAATGCATGAACTTCTCACTGGAAAGTAAGTTCACGCTAAATACTTAATGGACAAAACTGCTTAACTGTCAGCTGTAGACCAAAATCTTTGAAGATTGTGAAATGTTGAGAAACCAGTCATAATTGAGTTAATAGATATTTCCGCGCTATTATTTTTTAAACGTTAGCACATAGATTTTTGAATGAGCAAGAATTAGGTAGTGGTTCAAATCAAAAAAATGTATCATAAAAAAATTTCTGCAAACACATATTTGCTTTGATTATTTTAAAGTCTATCAAATCAGTATTTTAATCTTCGTTATAGCCCACCATTCACCGCGTCTGATCCAATGAAAACTTACAATCTTATCCTGAAAGGTATCGATATGATCGACTTTGCCAAGCATAACATCGGAAGATCAGCTCAAAGTCTAATTAAAAAATTGTGCAGAGATTCGCCTTCGGAACGACTGGGCTACCAAAAAGGCGGCATTCAAGATATTAAAAAGCACAAGTAACTAAATGACGTTATGTAAATTCAATAAAAATTAAAACATCGTTTGCAGATGGTTTCAGGGTTTTGATTGGGACGGTCTGATCGCCAGAACCCTTCCGGCACCAATCAAGCAACCAGTCAGAGGACCTTGTGACACGTCTAATTTTGATTGTTTCGGGAAAGACAATGACGTTCCTCCTGATGAAATGTCGAATTGGGATGCGGACTTTTAGTTTGATAAATTTAGTTATAGAAGTTTATGGTAGTCTGAAACAAAGCTAAATACGGATGGTGATAAACAGAAATCTTGATAAAATGGACAATAATTGTTAATGTTGATAAATTTTAGATTTGTATACTATTTTTATTAAATTTATTGTTCGATTGCTTGAAGTACAAAATGTAATAAAATGTAATGTATTGTTTAATATTAAAAAACAATTTCTATGTTGTATAATGAATAATCAACAACGAATATGATAACGATTAAAAATTAATATAAGAAACAATCTGATGATTTAGCATCTTACATACACTAGAAGTGTTGGGAATTCTACAGGTTGTCTCCTGATTACCTGTAATTTTCAGAACTTATCATAAATTTACTGAATTTACTAACGAAAATTCAGAATTTTTTTTGCTTTTTTATCGATCCAAAGCGTAATTTATTTAAAACAAATTAATGCGTTCGCATTTCTTGACATTAATTATGTTAAGAAAAAATTGAACAAAACGAAGCAACTGTTATTGAATTAATGATACAAATGTCAATAAATCATAAAAACTTTTGCAAGTCTAGTAAAATTTTCAGCACTCCTAAACCTTCATATTTAACCCTGCCATCCAAATAATCACAGAAAAAAAATGCGCTGTAGTTTCGTTCAATAAGTAAAAAGATTACATGTAAAGAAAAGGTAGGGATGAATACACACTTATCGTATAATCATTACACTAAAGTCAACATCTGTTTGTTTCGTCCACGACGAAAACGCAAGCGCGTCTTTTTCTTTATTGCACGACAGCGCCGCTGTTTCAAATATCCATCGGCATCGTCGCGGACAACGTCCGAAGGAAAAACGCCATCTAAACAGTGTCTCACGATCAGTCGACAACATGACACAGTAAATACCGGTATTTTTTTATTTATCACAGCACTTACGTTAATTAAATGTTTGTAAATAGGTCATCGGCACTGGTGATATTTTTTAAAACTTTTCAAAACGCATCAAACAGATGTGTTCTGGTACAAGACAAGCACATTTCACTTTTTTTTTACTTTCGCAAAGTTGGCACAATTAAATTTTATAAATAATTAGCAAGCACCAAATAGATAAAGGAAATTCCTATGCACCGACTCTCCACGTACTTGTAAGCGGTGTTTTTACTTTTACATCTAAACAAGAAATTTAAAAAAAAATTCTCCAAGAAAGTTTTCAAACTTGAAATCGATAATATTGGTCGTCTTTGAACTGTTAACTTCAAAAAGTGACCGGGTGTAAATAGTTTAAAAAATTGTCGATATTTGGTAGCATTTTAGCGTGCATTAGCGGGTTTTTTAGATTTAACCTTTTCATATCCAACAACATAACATGACGCGTGTCGTAACAGCTACAATCATCGATAGAACTAAATAAGTGTTTGATAGTTAATAACAGTGGTCGTTTATTTTCTATTGCTCATTGTTGTTTTTTATCTCTTTAATGTTCAAAACTTAAAAGTACTCGTAAAATTTGTATTGAAAAAAGTCAATTATTACGAAAAACGGCAAATAAGTATCCTACTGCATGTATGAAATGTTAAGAATCAAAGAATAAAAGATTTTCCAAAAAATGAAAATAAACGTTAATGAAGCAATAGGAGGTACCAAAGGAAAAGAATATCGCACGCAACGTAATAACCTCAAATAACTAATACAAGACTAAATATAAGCAAATCATACGTATACGTATTAATTTTGAATATTATTCTGAGACAATTTAAGGATTTAAAAAAAAATCCACGGTGTATGTTTTTTTGAAAACCTGCCGTTTCTTTTTGGAGGCAACAATAACATTTCGATGAACACAAGCGACTAGTTATTTTCACGTTCAACTCATTTCCCGAAACTATCGATTGACGAAAGTCCATACGTAAATAATTAATCAACAAATAGATTGGTATCTTGCGCGAAACCCTGTCGTATATTCGATGTCCAAATCCCAACGTTCGATATTGACCAATAAATAGAAAGAGCGGTCGTGCTCTTTGTAATTAGGTAAAACGTTTTCATATCTTGGCGGTGCCGCCCTTTCGACCGCTCCTTCTTGACAAACAGGATCGGCCTAAGAAATGCCTTCCTTGCGATAGGCCACAATTAATCGAGCGGCTGTCTAAGTTGTTTGTAAACACATCGTCTTTTACTCATCCAGATTTCGAGCAATATTTTTATTTTCTTATCCAACTCAGAATTATGTGATTTTGTTTAAGCATTTACTATTAAATATTTTAAAATTCTGAACAATTTTTTTAAAATGCCACTCATTACACTTTAGGTAATCGAATTTCGCTAAAGCCTACCCTGCGGCACGTTCTAAAAATAATAGTATCACCAGTAGGAGTGAACCCATGAGGGTGGACACGCAACGCTCACTTGTCTAACAAAAATATGCCGGTAAATAAACAGTCGACGTCCGCTGGGGTTGACTTTTTTTACAACTTCACCCTAAAAAATTATTAATTATTTTAGTGGCAACTAGCGTCAGTACATCATCATTGTTTTTCAGCGGAGATGACGTTTCTGATGGTGGTTCTAGTTCCTGCAAAATTCCCCATAATATCCGCCCTTATCATCAGCGATTAGAAGCGCGGGGAATTCCGTGGATGACTGCCTCATCGGAAGAGTTCATCATTTACTCGTTGCCCCAACATCGTTCGTACAAGTTCGTAAAAGAGTTGAAGATTAGAAACAGAGCCAAGAACGATGGGTAAGTTTCAGTTGGAAATTTTTATCGGACAATTAATGGAAAATATGCGATTATATGGTTTCATAGTGAGTTTATCTCAATTCTAATGCAATATGGAAATTGTTGCAATAAAAAAAATCAAACTTTGTCCATATTATTCTGTTATACTGAGCCTAATTTCAGATCGGATGTAGGTAATATAATTTATTAAATTAATTAAATATAACCGGACAATTAGGTGAATCAGTATCTACAATCACCAGTGCATATTTTGAGGTGAAATACGCTGAATCTATTAAACTGTTCCTGTAATGTCACAACAGATCGTTGATCTACTCTTATTTCTTGAGTTCCCATCTCTAAATTTTCACTCACAGGATTAAAGAAATTTTTGAAATTTTGAAAGATCGCTGAAATGTGTCCATCGTTAAATCAATTTCATTAATGCTTAAAAAGTAAAAACCATTCGTGCTGTCTTCTGCTATACATTGTCTAACAACAAAACATATTATTAACATGAACAAATAATAATAATAATAATTTATAAAGTCGGAAATGTAGAAAATAAATATCTTTGGGGATTTTGGTGGCAGCGCCCAACATTGTGTGGGGATCTGCGGAGACCGGGTCGGAATGGGAACGCGAGAGCCGTGCAGTGTGGGTCGGGCGATTCTGACGTTACTCTACATTTAAATCGATATCTCGTTAAATATTTTTCCAAAAAATCTGATTCAAATGCCATCGTTATTCAGATAGAATTCTTCATATTTTATTAACATGAAATTTTTTGATTCGCGCAACGGCAAAAGATAATTAGTGGCAACAGTTGAAAGGGAATCTAGAGGTGCAACGTCATCTAGAAACTAGCTCTGAAAAGACCTCAAAGAAGTATCTACAATCAGAAAACAAGCAAAATGCGATATTGAAAAGACCAACGTTACATTTAATTTCAACACTTTTCACCGTATTTATCTTTAGGATGTGAGGGGCGTATTGGAGTTTTGTACGAAATAAGTCACGTGCTGTGGAGAGCTCTTCAGAAGTTTGAATGGGAGTGGGAGAGGGAAAGGGCAGTTTAAACACTCCAACATGCCTCCTTCATTTATCGAACTTCATTCACTAGAAGCGTTAACATGGATTTCCTCCCGAAACTGTTTTGCAATTCAACTCCTGCATTTATGTATCAAACATTTTTAGGCGTTTTAGATCGTACGTCGAACCTTTGATACGAAAGGATGCTGCATAAATTTTCTTTAGTCCTACAAAAGTAGAGCCTTGTCCTACACAATAATAGTTATGCAGTTGCTGTTCCAAAATCAATATCAAGGAAACCGCCTCATTCATTCATGGAAGTAGCATGACAGCTGCTATCTTATTCGCGAGACATCTACGTGAATATTTAATTTTTCGACAAAAAGTTACGTTCGATTTTTGCATAGTTCAATTACTAACATAACTGATTAACAAAGGAAGGAATTAATTTCTTTAAGAATTCGATTGGGAGCATGCGCTGGTGGTGGTGTTTCAGACTACGTCCTGTCTGATTCACAGTTTTCAGCTGAATTACTCCCTGCGGTCACTGAAAAAGCTTTATGTCTTAGCTCAAACATAACCAAAGTTTTCATCGGTTAGTGTCGGTGTCAGTTGGAATTGTTGGTGATTTAACAGTTACAAGGTAATTTTTTCATTTATTATAATCACTTGCAAGAGCTGAATTATCTGTCACTACGCCCTAGAAAACCGATATATCATCAAACAATTTCCTCTTCTTCCTTCATTGAGGCTTCTTTAAAATTAATTTTGTGGAATATAGCAGGAAGTCTGTAAACGTGACGTGTTTATTGGACAAGGACGAACACCTGCTCTACACATTTAATCGTGTCAACAAAAGGAAAATCTCGTATCGATCTGTCAATTCACATACGTTTCATTACTGCAATAATAGCTTTGTTCTACTTTTTATATAAAAATTGTTACTATCGTGACGCTCCAACGATTAACTAGAGTTAATTAAAAAAATCTTTATTAGTACCCAAAGATATCGCTTATAATGTACATTCGTACAGTGTGTACTTGCCTTATTGCCAATAGAATATTCCCTTGCCCTTGATTATCAGTCTTTGGCCAATAACGAGTGAATTACTGAACGATTTGTCGTTTTAATTTAATGAAATTTACAAAAATATGCTGCCGGCTAGCAAAGGAGAATTTCTGGAGTTTTAACTGTTTGATTACCAGCTGAAGTTGCCCACTTGTATGCTTCTGTAAGTAGGACGTTTTATATTTATAACGACTGGATGCTTAGAAGCTTTTAACTCTGCTATTATTAATTGGACAATTTAATTATCTTCTCTGTGAGAGAAGGGATCGATCCGGGTTGTTTCGATTGAAAACAACCAATGACGACTTTTGGAAAAACGCCAACAAGAACAACTTTGTTTGTCTACTGAAAATACACCCGTTTCGTTATGGGAGTTTCCCGATTAATTTTTGCGGTTTTCGTGCTCTAAAGTTCTCCACAGAGAGGTTATAAATATCGATGAAGAAGTGCGAAACAGCGGTACCAAAAACTTCTCGTACTTACGAGATACTTAAAATGAAATTATTTTTTAAATAAAAAGCAAAGTAATTATTACAAAAATATATCGATCGAATATCAATTCTCTGTGAATAAAGAAAATTGCAGCTCAAATTGCACCTTTTATTTTGGATCATTAATTATCGCTTCCCCTTTAACAATTTTCAACAGCAACTCCGAAATTGTCCCATATTAATTATGGACTACACTTGTTAAGAATGTATCAACCGAAGTGCATCTCGTCAATAAAAGAGAAGTGCAGAAAATTGATTTGGGTAAAATCCATAGCATAACTGAAAGAAAGGCATTTGATTAGAAAATAATTCAGCTCTTGTCCGAAACGTTTCATTTTAGCATGTGTTAATTTTATAAAAATCCTAATAGAAGCTGGTTAGTCCGGTACGAGAATCGAAGAAAATGAAACTGCAGCTGATCGTCGTCGAAACTGGGGAAAAGTGGCGGCGAGCACTTCTGAGGTGAGATCCGGAATACCGTAACCATTCAAGAAATGGTCCGTACGTATTAACAATTGATTAACTGACTTTGACCCGGTGCCCACTATTACCTTGAAGCTGTTTATAAGACCAGATTTAAACCATTACCGCGTCATTCAACCAAAAAGCGTATCGCGGCGAAATAAAAAACGTACGTCCCCAAACAAAATTATTGAGTACTTTTTTTTGTTTACGTTGCTTTGCAAAAATATTATCGTTAAAAAGATAATGATAAACGATAAGACAAAACAAGACAAGACAATACACGAATTTTCCGAAAGGATTCTTAACGTATCTTACTTCTGCTACATATTATCAAAATTATGTGCTAATGGTGTAAAGTTTATTGTGACGATAGCAATAGTATGAGAAAGAAAAGTAAATGAGTGAAAAGGGTAGGGAAAAGAAAACAGAAAATATAGAAAGGAAGTGATGCTGAAGTGACAGTAACGACTTAATTACGATTAGACTGTAACAGGTAGGTATGTGCATATTGCGCAGTTAAAAACTTAACCTTATCTTTTTGTGCAAAGTCATATTACCAATTGCGGTTAAATATTATTTCTACTTCACGGTAAAATTACAAGGCTGTTAACGAAAAAGAAATATTTCATAATACGAGGCAAACTGCAAGAGACAAAGTTGTAAAATTTAAATGTATTTATTTTTGGATCGGTATAACAATAGATGAGACACTACAACATGCCAACAAAACAATTATTTAAATAAACTTATTTTTGGATCGTCATCACAGCAACAATTTTATCGCTTCTCCTTATCACGGTATGGAGGCCAGAAAGCTGGTGTTTAATAACAAAACGCTTATTATCATCACCAAGGCAACCTACAAGTACGGCAAGAAGTTGAATTAAAATAATTAACCACTTTAACTGCTAATAGTTATAATCTCGTCACTATGCCAAGGTACATCAGTTTCGAGAATGAAGACGAGGGGTATGTAGATTAATTTTATACGAATTCCGAATGCTAACTTAACTATTGGAGGCGGTACTGTAAATTAGATGCAAATAAACTTAAGAATGACGCAGTTTCGGTTTATATTTATCATTCTTAAATCGCATCACGTCAACATAGATGATCGTAAAAATCGAAATTGCACAGAAAATTTTGGGGTGTCAGCGGATGTATCCGATAAAATTTACCGTCACATGAGATTTATTAATTATATTAAAGAAAAAGAATCAAAAATAGATTGTTAGGAGGTATATACCACTACTGAACGGTAACGTCCAAGGTTGGTTACTGAAATTGGCTGTCCTGCGGTGAAAGTATTTCATCTGGACAACGTTGGTAAAAATTATTATCAGAACATAATTACGTTGCGTCATCGCGTGTCCGAGAAGAATGTAGTGGTAGGGAATTATTGAGTGACTCACTTCGCTTGTTTCCACTAAAAGTTCCAAAAGAGCAACTACGACTACCTGTATAGATGTTTAGTGTAATTTGTATGGTGATATATTATATAGGTATGTACATCTAATTATATAAGGTTGGCAATTTTAATTTTTAATCATGGCTACGAGAACATTATTAGTGAAATACTTCGAAACCAAACGCCACTTACGAGATTTCTTTCGATATATTCATCCCTAACTAACTCACGTAAAGAATGAATGATGGTAAAAAATGTATACTGCGATTATCACCTAATTAATTATGAGATTTGTTCAATAGACTTTTTCATACAAAACATTAATCGGTGTTGGGTATTGTTTGATAAAGTTAAAATGTTGATGATTATCGATTTTTCATCACGATAGGAATGTTAACTGTGAACTTATATAGCTTTACACAGACGGTAAATGTAGAATAGAAAGTCCTCTTTGGCATGATTTCATTCTATGGGTTCATTTTTTAAAGTTTTTTTTAATGGCGGAGGCGCTGGCTGTGATGTCATTAATAGAAATACCCACGATTTAATAATTTTTCACAAACGTGTTGACAATGAATTAACTTTGACTGGTAACTGATTGATTCGAACTCAGCTCGGTGTATCCCTAATAAGCAAAACATGAAGAAATGGAAAGATGGCCCTAAAAAGCCTGGAAACACTTTATATTTAATTGTAGCATTTAATTGCGGCTTGCTTCTGTTGTAAATAAAAACTACCAAAAATAATTTATTCGTTTTTTGCTATTAAAAAAATTAGATACAATAACTTGCGGACAATAAATCCGTAACTTGATTACCAAATCAGGTGTACGTTAACGTAAATGTTGTATTTAAATTTTTGTAAGAGAACTATCTTCCATCACCTCCATGGGAATGATTGTTATTCCAAGAAAAGCGCTCTCTCATCAATGAACGAATTCGATAATTATTCACTATACCGACAAATTCCACGTTCTATCAATTTTCGTGAACAAACAAAAAATCATCGTGCCATCAATACGCGTCATTAATCAATATGACATTTCTTGCGAGCACCTAAGAAAAGTGACTCTTTCCAAAATTCCGTAATGTAGGACGAAGTCGTATCGAAATTAGAAATTCGTTGTACCTATAGGAATGAAACTTGGTTTGTTCGATTTGTGCGCATTAAAATTCCACCAGATGCTACGTAAGTGCCATCAATTAACACCCGTATGACCGAATCTTTAACAGCATTTAATTGTAAACTATTGGATCATGTTAACAACAATCGACTAACGCTCATGTGCAAAAAATCAGAGGACGAGATCGGTCAGGAGGAGAGCGTCAGTGTTCGTTAAACTATTATCTCAAAAGTTGGGATGAATTGCGGTTTTGTCAATAAAGTTTCGTTGGAAATTTTAAAGGTGCACTACCGGAGAATGGCATACTAACAACGAAGTGATTAGTTCGCGTGATAGAACGTTTCCGTAAAAATGGGCCTTGCCACCGTGTCCCAGACCGTCGAAGAATACGAACTGGACGAGGCGAAAGGAAGCGGAATAGTTGATGGTTGCGAGTGAGTAAAATGGATCTATGGATTATTAATTAACTAAAGATAATATCTCAATCGTTCTATGCGTTTAATTTAATTTTAATCAAAGAAATTAATGGAAAGTTCCATTGTTGCACGGTGTTTGTATTATCCAAATATTTTTTTTGCGTGCGACCTAGGAAAATTGTATTTTCAAGGCTAATTCATGTAGTATAGGTAATCGTTAAACAATAGGTCTGCCGCCGGATGTATTAAATTGAATACGAGGTAAAGGTGGGCGTTCATTATTCTATTGGAAATTATTTTTGAAAAGTTCCAAAGTTAGAAACGCATTAGTCGGTTGTTACATGGAATTTTTTTCCCATAAAGCATGAAGCACCGTAATTATAGTAGTGACAGCGTTAATGTTCATTCTTGACTCGCAAGTTTCAAAACACTACCAGTCATTTGGAGCATCGTCGATAACATGCACAATATTATCTGTTGCATAAGACCAGGTTCCAGTCACGGGTCTTTATTCTAATCTAGATAGTGTTCAAGTTTCTCGAAATTTATTATTAATCATTAGATGATTACTAATATCCTTAAAAATGTAACGCTGTTCCTATAGAATGTTTAACATTAATTATTATTATTGGTACAGTAATCCGTTATTGACCGAACTCTTTTTAGTTACTTCTATTCTATTTAGTCATAACAACACTATTGAACGGTCGCTAATAGTGCCTCATCTAAATTTTTATTTTTTATTTATTTATTATTTATTTTTATTACTTTGAGCAGTCCATTCTTGCATTTATTAGGTGTTTGATTCATATTCCACGCCCTTCAAATTCTTATGAAAATGTTAAAGATTGTTTCTGTAACTGGTCACCAATGAATGAGTGTTACCACTTTGCCTGTCAATACTCCATATCATTAATGAGGTTTCTTAGTGTGTTTGGTCACAGATCGATCTTAGACGTATTGTGTGCGTGTGCGACATACCAAGATGCCGAAACGCAAAGCAACAGCTCATCTGTAAAAAATGGTACGCAAGATGGGAAAATTGAAGAATCTATTACTTAGTAGATGCATCTTTCAGTTCATCTAGTAAGTATATTTACAATTAAAATTATTTAATTGCCCATTATTTATACAGAAACAAAAGCAACAAAGATCAGTAAGTACTTGCAGATATACTCATTTTGTCGCTTATATAAACATATTGAATAAAATTGGAACAAATTAGAGCAGAACGTATGGCACTGTTAGAGACAACCATTGTACGTCTCTTCAAAAAATTACAGATAACAAACCCGAGTGAGGTACTTGCATTCTGCTAAAAAACTTTTATTTTCACCCTACCACCCCGTCTGCATTAGATACGTACCTGCTACTAATGTTTATTAAAAATTAAAAATAGCTATATTTCTCAAGGGATGAAAAAAACGGCAAGTAAGTGTTGTTAACGTTTCAACATTTACACCAATACAGCGAATAATTGATTGAAAAAATTGTGGATGGAGACGTTAAAATCGGATAAAATCTCAAGCCAGATACGTATGTACGAATGATCTATGCAACTTTATATTAAACTAACAGGAAATTGTAAATCTGTCTAGAGAGAGGAATCAGAATTTGAAAAGTCAAGTGCAAGCCCGTAAGAGACATCGTATAAAAACTAAATTAGAACTAGAAACTAGCAGTTATTATAATAGTAGCTTGTGCTCGCGGCTAGCCCCAAATCTGCGCTAGGCGTAGCTGTAGTACGTCGTACGTCCGTTTTGTCGTTTTGTCGCGAGTCGGCTGGACGTCACGTCACCGTGGTATGACATCAGTCTGTAATTCTAAAGCATCTGTTAGTGGTAAATAGCATCCATTTCACGTGAATTCCGTAAAAAGTAAACGCGATCCATTCGTAACGAACGTGGAACATACAAAACGCGAACAGAAAATCAGTCTTACGAAACATGGACGAAAATTGAGGTTATGTGTCCCGATGTCGAAGGAGAAATCTGGTATGGACTTGCTGTTGTGTATGTGTGCTGAACACCAGAGTAGTGGTTTAAATGGTTTTTCGTCTTCAATCGACAATTATTAGGAAAATCGTCTTGAAGTGTAACAAAAACGATTGCAACTTTGCACCGGCCGTGTCTTTATTAACGAGTTCAAAGTTCTCTGTTGTACCTACTTACAAAAGTGCTTCGTAAGAATCGGAATTGCGTCGTCTTCCCGCCGCAACCGACTATGATTAGTTGACGACCATTACGGATTTATTAGGTGGGTTTTTGCGTTTTATGCTCGCACTAATTACACGTTGTCCTTTGTCAACGATTCTGAATTTAGGTTAATTTGCAAGCGATAAAAGCGTTGAGCGTTCAGAAGTCCTACTTGGAGTTAATCGGTATTGCCCGGCACGCGAACACGACACTAGAAACAAAACAAGACTTAGAGGGTTGTTTGTAATCGCGACATTAATTCACTTTTATTTTGGGGGTTAGTAGGTGAACGACTTCGCAATGTTTGCGCGGGTGCCAAATTTACATGTTAAAACTTAATTGATATTAATTAAATCGTGTTGTGACGTTTCCATTTGATGGAGGCCACGCCGATAACGGAACGGTTGCCATCGATATCGCAAAATAAAAACCATTTGTTTATGAAAACACATTATTTACGTTTAAAATAATAGCGGGATTAAACGTACCGTTTACAATCCTTATGCTCACATTTCTTATAAATAAATTATATATGTACTTGAAAAAATTCTTCTAAAGTAAGACTTCAAAGGGATGTAATCGCAATTTTGTGATGCAGCATATCTTGGTAATTAATAAATAAAAAAGCATTTATCAAGAGATTAAACAGATTTTTGTTTTACTTTAAGCAAGCCAACAAGCCTAAAAAAAGGTAATTTTTAAAGGAACTGTCGGAAATATGAGTCATCACGTGGAGTTTGCGGAACATGACAAACGTCACATTTAAAATTAAACAAAGTCTCACAGCAATTATTAACATTGTATTTTCCATTCTAACGCTAAAAACAAACATTTAAGCACCTTTCTTATTCTCACAGTTAATATAAGTTTGCTATTTGACAGATTATGTACAATTACCGTTCATGTTTGCTTCTACTGCGGATAAGTCGACTGCGATGAGGCTTTTTCCAATTTATCCGATTTCTTTTTGAACGTCCTAAAGTACTGTCGGTAGTTTTACGGCACTATACAGGTAACCAAGTTACTTACTTCTGAACACTTGTATACATATTTTTTATGTCCCTCCAGTAGGATGTGACGTTTCCCGTATGATGTATCTACCTGGTTAATTGCTCCGAACAAACAAAAATAGTTCTATTTCACATAGAAAATAATTTTATTGTTAAAAGTGACATTATAATTTGTGCTTATCCAGTTCGCCTCGTATACATATATCATCGAGTTGTTGAAATTAAATTGAAAATTTAAAACTGTTAATCACAAATATATCTTGATGTTTTCGGGTGAGGTTCGATTATACTAACGTCGTTGCAAAAAAGTAGTACAATAATAATAATTCTCTAAATTAACCAATTACACCGAAACCAATTTATTGCCATTCACGTTTTATTTGTTTTGTTGATCAACGCACAAACATTACAAGTTCTATGAAATTATAGAAGGTGGTGTTCGAAGACGAAATTTACAAGGAAACTTGCAAAACAACGAAACTAAATCGGGATCCAGGGCCAGTTTAGTTATTTTTAGGTAAATAACGGCAGTAATTCCGAATATTTTTGATATAAGTCCTATGCGTCAAGTTTAATGTAAATAAGTAACAACTAGCGTTCGCCTCCCGAAACGTAGTATTTCCTGTCGGATGTATCCTACGTAGTTGAAACGCCGATTGGGCAGAAGTAAAAGAAAATTGTTGGCGCGGCCTGTTTTGTAGTGTTGGTGGCTGATTTAAAAGCAAAAAGGGGTTGCTTTAAGCTTTTCGTTCTTCAACTTTTTTTCTCGTTACAGAATGGTATTGGAACCCAAATTTGTTGACTATGGAAGTATCCATCCAACAGCAGATGTGCCTCAACTTCAACAGCATAATTCGTCGCATGCCTTATTGAGCCCCCGTTCAGTTCTATCACTACCTCCACTTGACGACGAAGAACTGCCAAATACGTCCAAGGGGACTAAAATGACTCAAGGTATAAGCGTCCTTTTTTTAGTTGCCAAACCTGGAACTTTATGACCATAGATTTAACTTGATTTTACAAAAGGAGACCTGGTTGAATTTAAGTTTATTTGTATTCTTATCCTCCGATAGTGGCGTTGTTGCAACAAAGCAACAGCTTTATTTCTGAAAACTTTGAGAATTTCCGATTGAAAGGCTCTCACGATAATTAATTAAAGAACTGATTTGATGAGTTTATAAATTTTATGCCTGAAACGGAAACCTCGACCTATCGATCCGTACTTCACGGTTTACCTCATGCTTATCTGGGCGAAGATTCGATTCGACGAAAATCGAAAAACTGAAGTACGTTCATTTTCCAGGAGATTTATATCAAAGACAGCCCCTGTTACCTAATCCGGGAAAATCGGACAAATGGGGGCAAGGCGCTCACAACACCTCCAACCAGGAGTACTACGAAGACGAAGACGAGATTATGCCAAAAAGCAGCGACACCAACGGCGTCATCAAAATCAGTATGCCCGCACCGATACGAGAAGAACCACGTTTTCCGCAAGAAAGATGGAAAACACTTTTGGGTATATTTTTTATCACATTCCAAATTTTAACCATTTCATGATTTGTTGTTTCACAGCCGCCATCATTATGGCTTTCAATTTCGTAATAACTCTCACTTCGTTATCTCTCGTGCACGAACGTGTGCCTGATCGGACAGTGTACGGTCACCTTCCTGATGTGTTCCTTAACAACGTACCTGCCATCGACTGGGCGCTAAATGTGTCTGAGTACATCATCATAGTTTGTGTAAATTCCTGCATTATCTTCATCGTCTTTCACAAACACAGGTAAGCGATCGTCTGGACCGTGACAAGAAATTGTTGCATTTTTTTATTTATTTTTTAGGTTTATTGTGTTTCGAAGACTGTTCTTAATCATGTCTCTTCTGTACTTGTACCGAGCCATTACCATGTATGTCACTGTGTTGCCTATGTCGAGTGAAACTTACTACTGTTCACCCCGCTCGAACGATACTTCAGCGCTTCTGATAGCCCAAAGAGTACTAAAGCTCATGTCTGGATTTGGGCTTTCTGTTAACGGAAAACACGTGTATTGCGGTGATTTCATCTACAGCGGCCACACTGTAGTACTAGTACTTAGTTATCTCTTTGTTGCCGAATGTAAGCAGTGTGTAAATAGTTTTTATATCGCTTGTTAATTTACTTTTTCGTTATAGATACACCTAAGAAATTATATCCATTACATTGGTTGTACTGGGCGTTGGGAATAGTGGGTGTGGTGATGCTGCAACTATCACACGGTCACTATAGCATTGACGTAATCATAGCGTATTTTGTTACCACGAGAATCTTCTGGACCTATCATACGTTAGCCAACAACGTCGCTCTTAAGGTATGTTCAGATTGTTTTGCTTTTTGACATGAAACTTCTTATGGCAGGGTATACAACTTGAAACGCTCTGGTAGATAATTTTTTTAGTGTCGATGTAACGTGACTTTGGGTTGTCATTGACAAGAAAAAATAAAGAGTATGCGAGTTTTGTTATGTAATGTGACTGTGGTTAGTTGTTACTAGCATCATGTCGCAGGTACTATCACTTTAATTACAGTATGATCCAATAAATTTCCAACTTACGATGGAGTCATTTACGGTCAAAAAGTTATTTATTTATTACGGTAATTTATATTTCCGCCACTGGTGACAACAATGCGAACGAGGAAACTTTCAGTTATCTGTTTACAATCTACACAACAGTTAACAAAAATCTGACACTTGATTTGCATTATGTGAAAATTTACAAATTCATCATAAAACAGTAACATCATTGCAAAAAAAACACATTTTCTTAGAACGTAGTTTAGTAGTCGATTCATTTTACTTTTTCCGAGGGTGACTAGGGTCACGCACCTCCGTTTCTTTTTATGACTTTAATTATGATTTGATTTTTCAGCAACATTCTCCAAACAACTTGTTGGGACGGGAGTGGTGGTTCTGTTTGTTTCTTTATTTTGAGCGGAATGTGGGCGGTCCGGTGCCGAGACAATTTGATTGGCCATTGCCTTGGCCGAGGAGATTCCACTCCAAAAGCCGGGATAGTTAGTGCAGTGTTTATCGTAAACAGTGTCTAAAAACTGTATCAAATTTGATTATATGTGATAAAAAATGTGTAGCGCCTTAACTGACTTGCTCTTTATACATATTTATCTATATACCTACCTGTATACTGTTGAATTTTTCGAATATTTTTATTATATATCAATGTTTTCGATGAAAACAGTTGGGTAATTTCTGTTACTACTGTAAACGATTAGTTGGCCTGCACACTTGTCATTGCAGATGATTTAATAAGAAATCTAAAATTAATGAAAACTATTTTTTGTAATTGTGCCAATTTTTTAAATACTAACGATTTCTTATTAAGTCTAGGTTTTCGTTTTTTTTTTTGTTTTTTTTAGGCTGAAGAAAAATACTCGTTTTTCCAGATATGATTTATTTTTACTTGTCTCACGTTTGTAGATGTAACGATTGGTAATGCTTGTTTGTCGTTCTATTTTATTGCAACCAAAAAAACGTTACGTGAACTGACGATATTAATATCTATCAAGGAATTGGTGTTTCTTTGTGATAGAAGTTGTAAAACTTCAAACTACATGAATATATTAAGCTTTTTAGATCTGTGAATGTAATATTTTAGATATGAGAATCGAAAACTTTCTTGCCTACCGCGAATCGTATTTACCAAATCTGAGTATTTATGTTAGGTCAATATTTTTGTATATGTTAGTTGAAACTGGAACGTTCTCTCCTTAATCACGGACGAAACCATTGAACAGTCTGAGATTATTGAGAAATAAATTATTTTGGATCTGAATTTAGCACTTGTGATGGTGTAAAAAAAGTATATCAATGTTAATTTCATTATTGTTGAAATAAACAGATATTTTACTCAATTTGTTCTTTTTACTAACGCTTGATAATCTAAAATACCTAAAATGTGTATTTATTGAAGTAAAACTTCTGATGGAAGAGAATCTACGTGACGCTCTGGCTTGGAAATGAATTTGTTTGATGTGAATGAAACGTGACGTCGATTCCTCAATGCCCTAACTATAGTCGAGGAAAAGTAGTGAGGGACTGTATGTGGCTGTGAGTACTTACCGCAAGCATAATATCGCAGACACTATCACTTTCATTATAAAGTTATGATCAGAAAATTATTTATATCGCAGTCACTGATGTGTTGATCACCAACAGTACGTTAAAAGTTTACTTGGCGTTTGCCGCCACAAATATTACAAAAACTATCCACTGCACGATTATAGCAACACTGGTTACGTGTTGGACACTTTTTTTCGTAATGTCAAATTGCGCATGCTGTAATAAAAAAAGTAAAATGTTGAGACTTATGAAAAAATCAAGTAGGGGAATTTTCCATCGTCCCCTCAATTTTACTGGGGAGGTGGAAAACTAGCTGATCAATTTTTTTCATAACAATAAAATAATCGTGTTCATTAATTACAACTTTTTCCAATATCTAAAGTCACATCACCCGAATGTGCGTATGTTCAGGTACTTACACTTACCATTGTCAGTTAAGAGAGAACAAGAAATTAATGCCAAATAAATCACGTCCCATAATATTATGACGGCTCACACAAATACTGGAAATAAAAAGCTGATGCTTGATTTGCATTATGTGAAAATTTATAAACCTCATTTAAAATGATAATAAAAAAAACATTTTTAAACGTAGTTTGCTACATGATTCATACACATAGAAGTTTTAAATCTTCCAAGGGTGACTACGGTCACACACCTTTGCTTTTTTATATTCAGGGAGAAATAAACCTTTCGATTAATTTTATTGACCTTGTAGACTATCTAAAGTTTTCAACGTCAATTGTATTCTTGTTCTTTAGTGCATAATGCGCAGTAACGAAACATAGAACAAAACTAACGTATAAAAATAAATTGCGTGTTTACTTCACTTGAAACATGAGTTATACTGATTCTTCATCCTATGGAACGAGTTATAGCGAAGACGAAAGAATTGGTAAATTGTCGCCATAATTCAATTATTGAAGAACATTTTTATTTCCAGAAGCGGCTTTGAGAAAAAAGCGAGAAAAACAAAAGAGACGTCAGGAAGAAGATCATTTAAGAAGATATAATAACTTTGAAAACTACGAACCACAAAGATTGCAAGGCTTGGACTATATCACAATAAGACACGACAAAATTAAGTTCCGTTTTATACCATCAGATGTGACGGCTCTTGTCAATCGACGAGTGAAATTCTACGTATCACTTAAATATAAAATCAAATTATGGTGGATAAAGAGAGAGTCACTTCCTGCAAATTGCAAAGAAAAAATTCGCTTATTGTTTTTGTATGAAAACTTTGACGATCACAGTGTCTTTAAGGTCGTTTCAAGTATACATAATATTCTATTACATTGGTGTCGAGAACAAGAATATTTTCGAAGAAACAAATTTATGGTACGTAATTTTAACACGTAAATTCACTATTCTATCAATTACATTATAGAAATATAAAACCGGTGATGAAGACATCATGCTAGACTCGGACGATGAAGAATTTTTCTTAGATGTAAAGGAAAGAGTGGAGTTACTTAACAAAAGGATTAAAATTTTGAGGAGAATGAGGCCACCAATGTTGTCAAAAATTCTACGAAGGCGGAGGACTAATGTATAATTTTTTTTATACAAAGTCACATTTATTGTTGATATTTACGAAAAATATTTCTATTATTAATGTACTTGTTTTTTTTTTTGTTAAAATGTTTTTTTTATAAATCTTTCATTAGATAATTGAGCGGATTTAAAGTATTTTACGAGGAGGACCGCGATCAGTCACTGATGTCATGTTAGAAATGGACTGATATATGATAATCACATCTACTTTATTTAAATTCATAAATAACTACAAGTTTAGAAAACCTTGGACAATTTCAACAATAGTTTGAACTTCAGCCATTGCTCCAGCACCACTGTCACCACAAATCAACAGCTTCTCTATTACGGGAATATGATGATAACCCCATGATTGCAACATGATAATTTGACTGTTAGTTAATGGATGATGGTACATCTTAGTGTTCATGGCTGGACAAAACATCAGTTTTTTGGATAAATCCCAGGCTCTAACAGTACAAGTCAATAAGTTATCACAAATACCCTGGAAATCAAAGATGATTTAATGTAACACCATCAAGACAATCTTACATTTGCTATTTTTGCCAAAGTGTTGGCGTCAAGAGGCGCAATTAAAAATAAGTCCGCCCATTTTCCCAGTTCAATATGAAGAACGGGATCACCGCGATTAGACCAAACAGCCCATTCGTCAGAATCCTCAAAAATACTAACGTTTTCAGCAATGTCCTCTTTATTGAAGAAATGCTTTGCGTGCTCTGTAACTACAACGCGGATCTATTTCAACTAGATTGAGGCAACTATCACTAGCAGTTACTCACATTGATTTTTCCTGGTTTTGATTTTAGCAGACTTTCAACCAGGATAGGGAGTTTAATTGTGGCAACGCTGCCACTGCAACCTATAAGAATATTAACCATGTTGCTTGCTATTGAAAGCCCAGTTTTGACCAGTCTTCTTTTGCCATCAAATGATTGTCCATGCGACACTTTAAATATTCACGTGATTCATTTCTACACAAGGAGTTGTCGTTGTTGTTGACATTTAAACACTTCATGTATTTTATCATCAATTTTCTGCAAACCCCTTCATGGTCCAGGGGAAAACTGCCTTTTTCTGGAGGAGTGGGCGTAAAAGTTTTCTGACCAAAGGTCATAGACGACATGTGAAATTTTGATAATTATTCAGTGTAACAAGCTGAAACCTTTCAGATTAGGTAAACATGCCAAATACGAAAAAAGTAACCTAACTTTTTCCAACAATTTTCAATATTGTCCTCAAGTCTTAAACTTGATGCGTAAATTTAAAATAGGATAACAAAACGTACCGTAAAGAGTCTTCTTTCAAGATCTTCCAGAACAAAATTTTTATAAATTTAAAGTTTTAGGAAAATGTCCTTGAGAATGACTTTTGATTTGACAACCTAATCCTAGTGGATTTATGGAGGATTTTGATTGGTTATTCGGCATCACGGGACAATCCATTTTCTAACATTATTGGTTACTGTTGAGCCTTGTGATGACAACACAACAGCAGATAGATACTTTTCGAAGACGATCGATAACCTCAAAATTCCTTATAAAACTCGTCCAAAACCAAAAAGTCAATGGTTAAATACGTAATATAAGCACAGTGGAATTGTTTTGAAATTAACCCGATAATGAACAGTATAGGCGACGCGTGCAAGGATTTGAAGAAGGACTACGACTCCTGTTTTAATACATGGTTTTCAGACCATTTTCTAAAGGGTCACATGAACGATTCCATGTGCGCTCCATTATTTCGAGTATATCAGGAGTGCGTTAAGGTAATTCACGAGGTTAACTTGCTAATATGCTGAGACAGTTCACTTTCAGACAGCTATGAAGGATCAGAAGATTGATTTTCATGAAGTTGAACGGGACTTATTGGGCACTGATAATGAAAGAAAACCCCCTCAGAAGCCAAGCTGACAGTGGTCGACCTCAATTTGTTCATGGATGTGCTCTAGTAAGCTGTCCAATAGACTTGCCATGATGAGCAGCCACAGTCAAATGCAATTAGATGAACCATCTGTGGATGTTTAACTGTTTGTCTTACTCCAGTCAACTATTTATAGTGTAACAAAATTACTCCTGTTTAAATAAAATTTGCATGTCTATTTTATCAAATATTTTTCAATGTATTATATTTAACGTGTTTCTCTGGCATGTAATTACTATGCAGGGTAACATCAATCAACTTAGTATTGAGGGTTATTATAAGAATTAAACATTGGCTTCTAATTAAAAAAGTATTTTACTATGAAAATCTTCTATTTCATTATAATTATATCAAGTACTCTGGAACAGTTTCTAAAGAAAAATTACATGATCAGTGAAAAAATGAAGAAACCGCAATATGCTTAATTACAAATTAAGACAAAGTTAAAAAATATGGAATTCAAATAAAAATTAAATTATTCGTCTTCTCGATCTTTGCTTTTATCCTTCTTTTTTTTCTTCTTTTTCTCCTTCTTTTCGTCCTGAAAGTGCACGTTGTAATAGATTGATACTGGTTTTAATATAAATCTTACCCCTTCAGTCTCTTCAACAACTTCCACAGGTGCATCATCACTAGCAGTGGAAGTCTTCTTTTTCTTCTTCTTCTTCTTTTCTGTAGATGGTTCATCGACATCCATTTCAACATTTGTCGCTTCCATAGAACTATCGTGAGTGATTTTGCGCTAGAAACAATTACAACATTAACAATTGAGGTATAAAGTTTGATTAAAAAAATTACCTTCTTTGTTTCAGGCCCATTTTCGCCATCTTGAGGTTCTTGCTTAACACTGAAACAATATTTTTTCACATCAGAAAACGACTATAAAATTGTAAATTGTGATAACTTACGCATAATCCACATAGGTGTTCAACCATTCTTTAGGAGTGCTGTCATTAGGTTTTCCATATTTGTCCAATTGTCCTTGAGCAATCAAGATTTTCTTCTGACTTGAACGAGGTCCCAAACCCCACTTTCTGGGATATGTGTCCCTTTCCATTATTACTCTTTTAAGTTTGGCAACTACCCCATGATCACAACTTGCTATTGTCGCTGTTGTCATCAAAGCCACTCCTAAGGCAATAGCCTCACCTTTTGTTGTCACCATTACAATTTCTTCATTTATTTCTATGTTATCTTCATACCTCAACACACCAGGAATAAGGATTTTCGCACCAAAACAAATCGCGTTGACCTACAATTAATGTTAATAAATTTCATGTTCTTCAAGCATTGTTAATACTTTACCGAACTGTCCTTCATAATGATTCGTTTATGCTTAACTAAAAGGGCTTCCAAAGGTCTAATAATGCGACGTAAGTAAGTTTCGTCTTTGTGATTTTCGTACAGCCACTGAGCATCAAGAACATCGTGCATTGTTGCCATGTTGTCTTGTTCTGATTGAATTCCAGATCTGACTCGCCTCAGTTCTAACATTTTACCCCCTACTCCCAAAATCAGGCCCAAGTGGACACACATGGTACGAATGTAAGAACCTGCTTCACAACTAACCCAAAACACACCTAAAATATTTTATGAAAAAACTAGTTTTAAATGCATATTAAGAACTTTACCCATATTTCTGCTTTCATCATACTGGAATAGTTTACTATCATAAACAGAACGAACCCGCAATTGACGTTTTACGGCAGAAATCAGCGGGGGTCGTTGAAACAGGGCTCCACGTAACTTTTCTAAACCTTGCAAAACCTTCGCACTGCCTCCTTCGACAGCTGAATGCAGTTTGAAGACTGCTACATACTCTTTACCGGCAGATTGTTGCGATTTGACTAATCTAGTAGCTCTGTCTATACAAACTATCAGACATCCTGTAAAATTTGTGGTTATTAATTAAACTAACAAATATATAAAATATATTAATCTTTTACCTGTTACTTTGGGATCGAGAGTGCCTGAATGACCGGTTTTTTGGACTTTGAGGATACGTTTGATCCATGCCACCACTTCGTGACTACTGGGATTACTTGGTTTATCCAAATTTATGTATCCAGAACTCATATAATCATCAATATGCCGTTTCAATGGAGATGAACCATTAGGTAGCGGAACATAATGATTTGTTCTCACATTTAGGCGGTCAAAATACTAAAAATTTACTATTGGTATCGAATATGGAGTTAATTATCAGTACCTTTAACAATAGCGGCCACTTGGAGCTATCCAATTTTGTGATTTTGCTTGAAGGTTCCACTGCAAAGCTTGAAGTTTTCTGAATTTCCCCCAGTTCCTTGCTTTTCTTCTTCTTTTTTTCTTTAATAGAAGTTTCTGTAACGTAAATGTTTAGTTTTGGGTAAAGAAAAATGTAAATTTACGAATGCCAAAAAGTAGCTTGCAGGTGGAATTTCATGCACTTGCAAATCGCTACGGTCTTTCTTTTTGGATAAATATTTTAAAACAGAATCAAAGAGTAATCTAATTTGAAAAAAAACTCACCAAATTCCATTTTTCCCCTTTGTACAAACACGTGAGTTTACAAGAAATGTAAGGTTAGGTTAATGCAGCACCACAACCACACGCATTGCGCACAACACAATTTCTACCAGTTACCAGTGTTACCAACCAACTACCAACTCCACATCTGTCCAACCAAACACCAAACACTGCACTGTCATCTGTCGTCTAGCGGTACCTGCAACATTTGTTTTCTCCCCATGCGCACTTGGTATGCGCACTTGGTGTGCGCGCTGTACATCAACTGACTTTGACCGTGTTTTGGCTTAAATTTAAAAAAATTAACTTTTCCCGCCAAGACACGGTTAAAGTCAGCTGATACACAGCGCGCATGACGAGATTGCCGCAGGTGCCGGTAGACGCCAGCATTGTATATGGATAATACAATCATACATAATAATACAACGCTAGTAACCAAGTAAGCTTTCAAATCACACTTCCCCTGCCGTTGGTTAGTGTGGTGTTGGCAACAATGCACATATTTTATCGCTGTCTCTTGCATTGAGAATAATAAAGAAAGAATGATTTTGGATCGGCTAGCTAAAGTAACGTAAAACGTAACCAGTAACCAACGCTGTCAAAATCTACCCTAATTCCTAACGCAATTTGGTCGTTTGACATTATAGTTGCACGTGCTTGTGAATACCGCAAATTCGTTTAATTGTTAACATTCCCCTTTTTGCAGCAGATACTAACAAAAAAATGAATAGTTTATTGCGGGTGGCTTTGAGGCTAAATAGTTTCCGGCCGATTTTGCATAATGTGGTTTCGCGCGTCCCCAATTCTTTTCAACAGAGACAACTCGCTCGAAATCTTTGGTACATGTCCAATTCGCGCAATAACAGCGACCAAAAGTTAAGTAATCTATGTACTTGTGGCTGTGGTAACAGACAAGGAGTTCACAGTAAAGGTAGTGGGTCAATTGAGTGGTAAATGGTAATTGAATTGATCAGGAAACCTTGCAGCTGAACGTGAACTGGTCGAGTTTCTGACTGAAGAAATTTTAGCAGAAAGGAAAGCGCAAAAGTCGAAAACGTTACCC
The DNA here is from genome assembly GCA_905333025.2 of Pyrochroa serraticornis. NCBI lineage: Eukaryota > Metazoa > Arthropoda > Insecta > Coleoptera > Pyrochroidae > Pyrochroa > Pyrochroa serraticornis. The sequence continues at coordinate 36,884,829 of HG995154.1, read as the reverse complement.
ACGGAATTGGGAGGTTTCAAGGTTAAGTTGGATGGGGCGGAAGTTACGCTCACCAAAGAAATTGAGAGTGAAAAGTAAGCTAATTTTTTTCTACCATTATGCGTTACTAAATCAAATTCACAGAATTACAATCAGCTTTAATGTTAACCACACAATCGATACAGACGTGGAGGCGGCAGCACATCCAAATATGGATAAGCCAGAACTTGGTGAACTCAAATCAAAGCCCGATTTCAAAGTGGAAATTGGCAGGGGTCAAACCACTCTAGGTCTTCTTTGTTCTTTTGCAGATCCTAATGAGAGTGAAGAAGGTTTTAGTGGGTATTTTTTTTATTTATGTTACTTTTTTTAAACAAATCCGTTCCAGATGACATATTTAGAGTGGATGAAATCACTATTTATGATGGTGAATGGAACGAAAATGTTTATGCAGTTTCTGGGGATGTAGTTGATTCTGTAAGTTGTTTATTGTGTGCCATCCCTTGCTTTATTTAATTTTTCAGTACTTGTATGACCTCATCTTGAGTTACTTGGAAGAAAAAGGAATCTCAAATGACTTTGTAGAAAAATTGTCAGAGTACAGCACTTCTTATGAGCATTCAGCCTACATTGGGCTTTTGGAGGGATTGTCAAAATTTGCTTCAGGAAAATAATTTTAAGTAAAACATGTGAACAAACAGTAACTTTTCAATAAAAATTCTTATATAATACTGAAATATTTTACAAAGTATAAAATTATCACAGAGTGAAGCAAATCAAACGTTCTCAAGTGTGGGCTGCTTGTGGGCCAAATAGAGAGTAACAATGCTGCCTAAAGCACTCACTAAAAATATAACGTCAAACCACCTATGATAAAAATTAAACTGCAAATCTCCCAAAACTTGAGTGATTATTATTCGGTACTGAGGAGGCATGTTCATTCGCATCAATAACACTGAAGAAACAAAATACATTCCCATGATTTGAGCGAGCAGAAGCACGATTATATTGGAACTCTTACTGGATGACATTCTGTTAAAGAACTGAAAATAAGTTAAGTTAACAAATGAGACTAAAAGTGTCCATAATATATACTTTGGTCAAAGTGAGCAGTAAGCCCCTTATTGAAGTAACAACAATACAACCGATCAAATAAAAAGAGACTTGTTGAGACCAAAAAGCAACATCAAAATTGAAACCCATCCAATGTACAGCGATTTCAATCCCTCTAGTAACCGGGTCCTTTTTGCCCACTCTATCAAAAACTATGTTGATAGTGCACTAAAAAGAATTGAAACAGTTGATGATTCACGCAATGATGAAACTCACAATAAAAATTTTCCAAGTGCAATAAACTGAAAAAATGTACCCTAAGAAGTTAAAATAGATTCCCTGCCAAGTTTTCGACCACTCAATCCTTTCAAACATATTTCGATTCTCATGTGCTTCCAAAAATAATTGCCGGCTCAGCTCTTCTAAGCCAGAAATCTCCAATTTGAGTTGCGATATATCTATTAAAAAAAAAACTCATTAATTTTATTTTCACGTTGAACTGAATCGTACTTTCTTGATTCTTTGTGTTCCCAGATGAATACAACATGCTCCAAATTCCAGATTTTCGTGTAACTGAATCATTGATTTTTTCAAGCGATTGCCGTTTAGCTACGGCAATTCTTTTCTTTTTCATCACAATCATGTCCATCGCTTGCATTAGTCGTTTTTCAATATTCATGACGTCAGAAAGCGAAACCTCCCTAAAATTACGTTATTTCACTGAGAAGTTGAGCAATTTATTCAGGATCACCTAATAAAGTAGGCCATTGAAGTGTAGGGGTAGTTAACGGCACCAAATCCAGAAAGAAGGGCCATCACCGCGACGCCTATCACTCCAATTCGCGAAACTAACTGTTCCATAGATAAAACACCCTGTTTTGGATTTAAAATCGGAAACGGATCTCCTATTTTCCAAAAAATTATTATAAATATGATCCAAACTAAGAGAGTTAAGTGTTTGATATAATCCGATTTCACTAAAATTTTAAAGTAATCACAAGAAGAAATTGACGCGCAACAATTTCTATACCGTAAGGAATATTGCTGATGCAATAATAAGCAATGTAAAAAGGATTAAGCACTATGACCACAAATAGAAGTAAATACAGCATCAAATACCAATAGAAATATCTGGAACTGAAATAAAAATGTAACATTTCCAGCAAGATTTCTTCTCTGTACCTCGATTCCAGCAATTCTAATATTTCGAATATGATAAGCTCAAACATGGTACATGATAGTGTTAAGGTTATAGAGAAAATCAGCTGGACCATAACGTGTCTCACTTCGTAATCTTTAAATAATTGTTTGACGAAAAACAACCATGCTCCAACGAAAAAAATGACCTGAAAACTTGTTGGCAAATGTTATGGTAGAATATTTTTGACTTGCCTGACCTGGGAGGCCAACATCACGATGGTATCCTGCAGGAACGTCATGTTCCCGTTCTTTATCCCGCTACCCTAAAACGTTTGAGAATGCGGGAAGCAATATTTCTAGGTTAGCTGAGGAATGTGACAAATGTCAGGTTGACAGCTATGATCATGCTGCGCGTTTTTTATTGAGATATTTATGCAACGCGTACTACCCGTGTGTATGACAAGTTGCAGTTTCCGAAGTTTTTTCTATTTTTTTTAAATACTTATGTTGTTTACTTTCAAAAATATTTTCTTTGCCTTAATTTTAAAAAAAGTATATCGCTCTTATGACATAGATGAGAATATTGAAATAGTACGGCATTAGTTGTAAAATAAAACAATCTGGTGTTTCTATTCGGAAACGTTAGTTTGGTGGTTTCTTCAGTTGATATTTTTTACTTTTTCCACCGGAAATGCGGGAGACCACATCAAGGTTTCTGCGAAATGTAAGCGGTCTAAAGGTAAACCCCGAAACGTTTGCAGGGGAATGCCGATACACAATTAACAATTTTCGTCATAATCAGAAAAATTCCAATTCGCGAATTCCGCATAAGCTAGTTAGATGCTGGCGATTTATGCATATTGTTGCTATTTAGTGCTGCAATATACCCGAGATGACAAAATTAAATGACTCTATGCTGTTGATTACTTAATTCTAAAAATGTATTACGACAACGTAAAGTAACAAATTAACGTATCTATTTAATTGGTGTACTTATTAACAAATCCAAGTGCATATTTTCCATGCTCTAATAACAAAAGTACATTTGTCGCAATCTGCCACTGAAGCAGGGGAAATAGTACTTAAAAAAAAATAATTATTATTTTAAGTATATTCATATTTTCATTTAGTTCTTATATCAAGGTTAATTTTTTCATTAAACCATTGCAAAATGTAACCTCGCTAAATGAGTCACGCTATTTATAAGAACGTTATCGATCGTACTGTACTGCAACAGATTCATTCCTAATACAAGAAAAACTAGAGATCGATCATCAAGTCTATTACTTCCTAATTGTGCGCGATTTCTCCATCAACTTCACCGCAGCGAACGCCAGTAACCCACCCAGAAAATTCTTCAACTTTTACCAGTCTGATCTAGTAAACAAAATTTTTTTCGCCGCTACCACAGCAGGATGATGATATCGAAAAGAACATTGCTCCATCCTCGACATCCAGCCGGAATTTCGGCCGGACCCAGGCGCACATTGCAGAAATATCGAGAGCGAGAGAGTTACAAAAAGCAAGGATAATTGTAAGAAATTAGAAAAGGGAGGAGTCAATCAATGTCGTGACGTCACTGACGGAATGAAATATAACACACAAGTTCATGTAAATTCCCGACAGTGATTTTGTCGTGGCATTTATTCGAACAGGAGGGTGCGGACGGAAAAATCAAAGAAAATTTGCGCAGTGAACGAAACAAGTTTGAAAGTCGCGCGTGTCTGGTTTTTTTGCTAAAATGAAAGAAATCGCCACCAACGGTATCGGCCAAGAAACTCAATTGGCTTGTCTGTGCAAAGCAAAGAACGGTAAGTGGATCTTGATTCTAAAAACCAATTTCGGATTTTAACTGTTCAGAGTCCAGAAAACGCTGGTAAGCGCACAAGGTCAGCACTTGGAAGAGTTTGCAACTTTTCCACTCCAAAGTTTGCAAAAAAAATTTTTTATTGATACTCACTTCACCTATTCCAATAAACTTTTGACAATTACGCGAGCAATATCCGACATGTATAAATGAAACAGCTCGATTTGTAGCGAAGGGGAAATTTGAGGCATTTTATATTTTATTTTTGCCCATCCCGTAGATTATTCTATTGTTGAGTCAGACTGGTCCTCACTGATATTTACGTGAAATCCTCAAAAACAATGTGAGTAGCAGAAACCAATTATAGTCTAACTACAACCAATTATTATGTTAAAAATTATTAAAATTGGTTCAACATATGTAGAAGACTTAAAACTGTTATGTATGAATTGTTGCTTTATTTGGTTAAAATATATATTCTAAGTTAATTTTTACTATTTAACTTGTGCTTTATCTGCAAGTGGGCGACCTTGTCCTAAATCAAATCTGATGACAACAGCTGCTTATCCACCTCATTTTTGACATCACAGAATCGTCCCTTTTGATCCTGAGAGAACAATTTCCTCTTGTCACAGGAAACGTTTCTAGAAACTCTCCTCAGATTATAGCCTCCCCCACCCCCAACTTTACAATATCGCGGTTGTACGTTTTAAATGACGAATAAAGCCTATAGAAATTAAAAAGGGATTTGGGCACCTATTATTTGATACCAGCTTAGTTGACCACTACTACTTATTAGTTGGATTTCCTGTTGACGTCGTTGGAACGGTTAAGTAGCTGGTTTATCAATTACCTTTTGAAGAAGTGACGAATGACCAGTTGTGGTTAAACGAATCCACAACGAAAACGCGATTCGTCTTAGCGATAACGACGGGTATTTGTTAGAAATATGCAACAACGATGTGTTTGGCTTTAAAAAGTCACTATTGCAATACCTGCATAGCCTTGATTTGATGCAAGTGAAAACTTAAGTCGATTACTATTTACCTTCCATGTAGAGAGTAAAGACAGATGGAGATGGAAGTAAAATGGAAAAATAATATTCTTAGAAACACGTCGAGCTGGAAAAATTTCTAAGTTTTAAATTCGATGCATAAAATGCAAACATAAACTTGTCAATGAGAAAATGTGGCATTTGTTGTGTGTTTGATAAATAATGAGTTAGGTTTAAAAAAAATTGATGTTCTTAAGTAGTTAATTTCCTAAGAAGATTTGAATTTGGATCGGATACTTTTACGGACGCGTCGTTTGCCTTTGGTATGGTTAAATTTTTCTGGTTCGTGTAAATGCGATAATTAACATCAGTAACATATCAAACATTCAAAACGCGATTTCACCACACGGGTCATAATTCGATAACACCGACACCAGAACAAATTGGTCAATTCGAATTTGACGAAAATAATTGGTTCTTCTGGTTAAAACAAACAAATTTCGGACGTTCGTCATTGTTTGTTCCAAGATCCCGTGATAGCGTTTTTACGAAAAATCCCACTTGTGCCGTCGCAGCACCAGTTGGCTATAAAATCAACATTCCCTCAAGCCGAGCCTTCAGTTCGCTTCCAGCAAGGTGAGCGGTGTGTCGTTGATGACTTCAAGTGATCGTGCACGTGAAGATCTTTAATATTTTTTCTATATAAATAAATAAATTTAAAAAAATGACGTCCAATGGTGAAGTACACCCGAATAGCGCCACTAAGAAACCGAAACCGTTGTTGCGAACGTGCTCGGAGAATTACGAGATCAGCGACGTCGAAGTGCCCGGCACTCCGAAAACACCTCGAACTTCTACCACGCCAGGTAGTTATTGTTGATTATGTGTATTGTCTTGCGATTAGAAAGCCATTTGATTGTTGAAAAAAAAACAAACTCGACCAAGGTGACGTCAAATTAATTAATAGGAAATTGCATTATTCGAAGGCGAGAAACCCGATGACATTGTATCTTATCGAATTGCCTTGATGCAGGTCACGAAAAATGTACGTTCCATCACGACCTGGAGTTGGACCATAACCCGCCGACAAGAGAAGCCATGCTGCCGGAAATGTCTAGGAGTTACCGACTCCTTCTGGGATCGTTGGGGGAAAATCCGGACAGGCCCGGATTATTGAAGACTCCGGAGAGGGCAGCCAAAGCCATGCTGTTCTTCACCAAGGGCTACGATCAGAGTCTCGAAGGTAAATCAATTTTCAATTTCGGTCTTAGTTTAGATCGCTTTCATAATTTCGTTTCGTTCCTCCTGACATTTGTTTATGTCTAATTATAAGAAATCTTTCAAATATTCTTTACGAAAAACGGAAAATCTACTCATTTACCGTGGCATTTAGTTGAGGTTTCTTTCCTTAACTCAAAAATAGCAATTTGTTTTTGTTGTTTTCTAAATTTTCGTCATCAATAATTTTTACTTTATGTCAACTAATAAATTATGGCAAAGATAAGGGACTGGATGCTCGAATTATCAGATAACTCGGAGTCTTAATGGTTAAATAATTAATTGTTAGTAATTAATTATGGATATAATAAATATAAAATGCTCATTAAGATATAAATGTGAAACAAAATACTTTTACCTTCAAGTAGCCAAATTTTGGTACAGTTATCAATTCGAGTGAAAATCTTTCCGAAAGTAAACAATTAGCCAAAGCTGATTTCCCGTGACGAATCATGAATTGGACCCTTCTTGTCAGAATAAGAACAATGAGGGCCGCTTCAGGCACAGGATCCAGTCCTGTCGCTATGGAAACAACACGCGTTGGACTGACATTTTCACAATGGATTTTGATTGACGACATTTATAGGAGTTATAATCGTAAAAATCGCAAATGGAAATTTATTTCCGCCATAAATATTCTTATTATATTTTTGCAAAAGTAGAGTATAAAAATAGAAAATATTCTCATTAAATTCGCCTGGGGAAAATATAAGTTCTTTAACATACATATGTAACACGTAACAAAGGTAACATTTTAATGATCACTTTTGGCTTTGATTCTAAAAATGGCAGTTTTTTTTAGATTAGTCCTTTTTAACCATAAGTGGTAAATTGGGAATGTATGTATGCAATCAACTCGTGGTATTACAAATTTTATTAATGTAAAAGTCAACAATGATAAAGAATTTTTTAAACAGATTACAGTAGACAGCCAACGTTTTTCGATATTTCAAGCAATATTTACGTCGACCATAATAGTTCAGCAGAGACAGTCACAAATGGTGGATGCGCCGGGTGAAACTGGATTTCGCTATTAGAGAACTGCCCGAATGAGTCTTGAATGAAATTTTTGTCAAATTTCTATCGCAAAAGGATGTCTGAACGCCATAACCGAAACTAAATTACCCATTTCCTCGAGCATCGTAACTAAGTTACCTGTTGAATGAGCTCGACTAAAGAGACGAGGGGACGATCATTGAATGAAGCCCGTGTAGCGACGATAATTTCCTGAAGAGACAATTACTAAGTGCCAATTAGGTCCTCAATAGCGCTTTACAGGACTCCCACGAACACAACTTTTTTAATCTATCCCGCTCTTTAATGCAGTGTAATTTCGATCTTATATCGATTAAAATATTAATTTGTTGCAATATAATTGCACTGCAATTCGCGTTTTTAATGAAATTTTCGTTCAGTTAGAGACGGATCCTTAGAAAATTTTAAAAGCTTTTGGTAAAGTACTGGAAAGGTAGCGACTTGAAAACGTCGGTTTCCGCAAGTTAAAAGCTCCATCGCATTTCTATGGCTCAAAAGCTTTTGCCACTATCTTAGACAAGCGGCACAGGAACACGCTTGATTTTTTCACCCTCTCGAGCGACCAGTTCTCTTGTTATGTGACGATAAAAAACCGAATTACTTAAAGTACACTCTCAAAATTTTCTGAAGAATTTTAAAAATAATTAATAGAGCCATCGGGAAAAAAACTATCGCCGACGACGAGTTCCGCCTATCAGCAACCATGGACGTCCTCTAAGCGACTCCTCCAATTCGCCAGATTAAATTACAATACCGAGAGCATTTGAAAGTCTTAAGTGCTGATTTATCTCCGTTCCAGTAGAATTCTTTCTCTATCCCTCATATTGTTTCCGGTTCTGATAGCCGGGCGACCTGTTGAAATGCCAGCCTCATTTATTACTTCGGACAGAGTACACGCATTTGATTTTAACAATTCCTGTGGCGATAATTAACAAGTGATTTTCATTGCAGAAGTCCTTAATGATGCGATTTTTGACGAAGACCACGACGAAATGGTGGTGGTAAAAGACATCGAGATGTTTTCCATGTGCGAACATCATTTGGTTCCGTTCTACGGTAAAGTCTCCATCGGCTATTTGCCTTGCGGCAAAATTTTGGGTCTAAGCAAACTGGCGAGGATTGTTGAAATTTACTCGAGACGATTACAAGTGCAGGAAAGATTGACCAAACAAATCGCTGTTGCTGTCACTAAAGCTGTGCAACCGGCCGGTGTTGCCGTGGTCGTAGAAGGAGTGTGAGTATTTTGAATTGTTGTTTGCGGACTTTATGTGGTTTATTTTTTGGTTATTTGGTTGCAGGCATATGTGCATGGTTATGCGTGGGGTGCAAAAGATCAACAGCAAAACTGTCACCTCTACTATGTTAGGAGTCTTCAGAGACGATCCCAAGACGCGAGAGGAATTTTTGAATCTCGTGCATTCGAAATAACGTGACCAAGCAACGAAACGGATATTTATTGCGTATACAGACTTACCTAGAAAAATTTAAATTATTAATTTAAAAAAGTTAAAACGCAGCGAGTTCCTCAAAAGTCGGTTATTTAACTTCTACTCCGTATTTTCATAGTTAATTGTTATCTGGCAAAAATAAAAAGTTAACAATTGACAAAGGTTTGATACGGAAGTCAAAGAAAATATTTATTTATTATTTTCCACACGTAAAAAAAACTTGGCAGAGTAGCTTCGTTTTGTGAATGATCATTGGACGCTCTCCAATCTCTTCAAGTTTTTCTTAAAACTGCGTTTTAACCTTTGAAAAAACAAAAGCAAATAGAGGACCAATATAATGACCAATTATTGTTGTGACAATATATAACATGCTTGTGCGTGGTTTGTATTTTTTTAATGTTTATGTATTAGCTGTGATATACTTTTACGTAAATATACCTCTGTTATTGTAAATTCTCCTTTACAAGGTAAAGAATATCCTGCAGAGTTACAATATAAATTCGTATGTTTTCCACAGAATTTATCTGCGTTGTTGTTGAACAGTTGCCACAAATTTATATTACTGTTGCAGTATTTTAAGTGCATATTTTAATTTTTAACTATAGATATTATTAAGCTCTATTTATTGACAATCACTTAAATATCATTATACTCTATACTATACAAATATTTAATGTACATGTTAAAAATACAAAACATCAAAATGTACAAATTTGTTCTTGATTTAAAGTGTAACGACAAGTTCCATTATGAACTTTGCAAAACAGTTTAACAAGTATGTACAGCCTGCATGCTGCATGCATATAGTCTTGAAACGCAGAACACGTAATTTAATTGTATGTTGAGTTGGATAAACTCTACGCAATGATTCACTTTTTGATAAAAAGATGTCGCTAGGAATAAGAGTAACTGTTAACTGTTAACTGTTGGTAACAGTGGTGAGGCAAAATATGACAGATGACAGGTATCAACCAGGCAACCCAATCAGCATCATTAAATAACTAAGATGTACAAAAATGTTGCATGCTCTTTGTGGAGGTCCTGTTCAAATACAACCCAGAAGTTGTCAGCTAATTTAATTGTTTCTGTGAGACATGGACATCACTTGCGGGGCCGACCGCCCCATTTAGCCAAAACTCTTAAACAAAAGCTACAAGGTGGGTCTTATTCTGAGCGGGCCCAATTTGAGGTTATGAAGTTTCAGAATTAAACTATAAAGACCCGGATTTACACTTTCGCGTGGATATCGGCCTACCACCTCCGGTATTTTCCAGATCTAAACAATTACAAGAGCGACTGAAAATATGGAAGGCGCAACAGAAAGATCCCTTATTGGAAAAACTAGCAAGGAGTAACAAATGTAAATTTTGCCTAAAGTCCTAATGAATAGTTTGACTATTTCGATTTTTCCAGTGCTAATTGATTTGAATCATTGCAATGATGAATGGCAAAGATCTATTGGATTTCACCACATAAAACAAGTGGCTGATCATTATGGAGTGTTTCAAGATTTATTCGGTGACGCCTATTTCCTTCCAGTTGTGCCCATCCAAATTTCTTTTAACAATGACAGTGTTAAATGTCCCGTTTATTTTGGTAACGTGATTAAACCAACAGAAGCTGCGAAAAAACCTGAAATTTACTATAATAACAATGATGATTTATGGACGTTAATTTTGACAAATCCTGATGGTCATTTCACTGAACAAAAGAGCGAGTATGTTCACTGGTTTGTGTAAGTGTTGCGTTAGAGTAATTTCAAGGAATAATCAGAGAATTGTAGTGGTAACATTCCTGGAAATCAAGTAAACAAAGGCGAAACAATTGTTGAATACTTGCAACCGTTTCCCCCAAAAGGAACAGGCTACCATCGTCATATTTTTATGTTATATAAACAAAACAAGAAACTTGACTTTTCCCAATTTAAAATCTCGGGGATCCCTACAAATTTGAGTGACAGAACTTTCTCTACACTACAATTTTACAGAGAAAGACAAGATGAATTAACTCCGGCCAGTCTTGCTTTTTTTCAGTCTGACTGGGACAGTTCACTAACTAGTTTTTATCACAATATATTAGGTAATTATTTTAGTGTTGTGATATTTTGCCATTTTCTTTAACCAAAGATTACAGATATGCAGGAGCCTCGATTTGAATACGATTTTTTGGCACCTTTCATAAGGAAACAAGAGTGGTTTCCTCTAAGGAAGCCGTTCAATTTATACATGGACAAGTACAGAGATCCCAAACAAATTAAGAAGGAGTTTTTAGAGAGAAAGCTGAAAAATGTTCATCCATTTAGATCGCCTCCTGTGCCTCTTCAGTTCCCCAACGCGGTATACTTTGAGAAATACACGCCATCTTGGCTGAAGTTAGAAATACGAAAAAGCCGCATGAAGTGGGGTAGGATAAACGATATTGAATAAATTAATTGTATTTTGATAATAAATGATTGAATTGAAATATTAAAAAATTATACCACCTAGGCAAATGAACAAAGGAGTCCCCCCCTCCCCTTCCATTGCTTCTTACATTTTTGTCATTTGTTGCAGATATCAAAGACTATGCTACATTTGCTTGAATATGTTGCTAACAGTTTTTAGGTGGGTTGAATGGTTAACTACAAAAAAGATTACCCTTTGTTCTTGAGATAAAAGCAAAAGGTATTCAGTTTGAACCATTATCAGAGAATGGTTGGTGTATGCTAAATATTTTAAGAATCGTCAAGAAATTTGCTAATTATGCAAGATCTCGATTCTGGCTATTTTTTAATTACCATTCAAATAAGGATTATAAAGATTGGCGCTACTTCCTCCAAATTGCCGCATGTTACGTCTTATAATTAAACATGTAACAACGCGCTACGTGTACCTTTGCGCTTAGCGTTAAAACAATCAGTGCTGTGCGGTAAAATGACGTGCATAGTTGTTTTGTCGCGTGCCACTTGTTCCTCTGGTTACCCGTAATTATATAATTTTGATTTGATACGATTCTGATAAGATAATTAGAAAGTGACAGGATTTATTTTGGATGAAAAATAATCAAACTACAACCATACTACTCTCACTCTCAAGTATTTGCTACTAAGGCTTACTGTTCCCATGATGGTATGTATCTATTTGTGTTGTTGTATACACTTCAAATAGCGATCTCTTATCTTTTTAAAGACAACTAAAACCTGCCATGTTAATCTTTTAATTATTCTTGCCATAATTGCATAGCTAGATAATTGATGGTTTGTGATTCACTTTCTGAAGCGCTTTTATTTCCGCCGCACAAGAAACGTTCAATTTCTTCCATCGCGAGCCATCTGCAATCTTTCAGTCCAAAGTTCAATAGCAAGTTGTTGCAAATAGGTCGTTGATTTAGTAATAACAGTTGTAGTTACTATAGCGAAACTTGCGTCCGGCTGGAAAACCGAGGCGATCGTAGATTAATGTTACAAAAATAAGTTTACCTTGAACAAATTTCTGAGAAAACCCGTCCATAGCTTGTTAGCTATTATTGAATTAATTGAGATCGTATTTAGATTTCGTCTAGAGTTGTTTTCAGTTTTTATTTATTAATTTTATTAAACAAACACTCGACCTTCCTGAACTTGTATGCATTTAAAACCCGACTTCCGTCCCTTTGACGCGTCTATTGTTATTGAGGTTTTTAACATTTGCATTCATAAACCAGTCTGTTCTATTGTTCAGTTAAGTCAACGTAAACTAATCTCATTAAATCACCAGTATATTCCTAAATTATACACGCAGATAACAATTGGATTTGAGATAAACAATTCTTACTTTTACATCACTTTGTATGTACATTTAAGACTCTTGTCGGTTTCTGTTATCGCATTACTAATAAACATCAATTGTTTAACTTGCAGAAGTTGAGGAATCATGATGAATTCGATACAGAAACAGGCGAAACAACTTATCATTCCGTTATTCTCAATTCTGAGACCGGCGAAGAGGAATTTGTGTATCAATCGCTACCTACAAGAAGAAAGCAAAAACCTTTTAAGATTCCTTCTCGTTTTTACACCAACACGACCTCACAAAATACAAGAAACGTCAAACCAGAAAATTCCTCAACCATAACAGCCACTACCGTCCTTTTCTTGTTTCCGACCACAGTTCTTTTCTATCCAATTTTGGCGATAATTGTTGTCGCCATCGAAATAACGTTACACATGTGGGCACACAGAAAGAACAAAACTTTAAAAGAAGGATTTTACTACCAAAGCCCGTTGCATATAATTTGCAAAGAGTTTTGCGCCCCGTGCCGAGAAGAAAACTCCAAGATGAAAATTACTAAAATTCAAGACAAGAGGATGGATAAGATTAGGAAATATGGACTGGAATACGTCCGCAGGATTGTGACGTAAGAGGAATTTTTCTGGCTTGAACAGAATTATCACGGATTTTGATATCTTTAAACTTATGAAATATTGTTAGGATGCGCACAAATAGTTTGTATATTTGTGATATTGCCTGGTTGCATTCTAAAAATATCGTCAAGTGCTGAAGGGTCTACAATTCGTTTACTTTAGATCTTTTAGTTAAATTGCAATAAGTGTAATTAATCTAATGCAAGTAAATAAAATATGTTCACTCATTTATGTTATAATAATTTACTAACTTTAAACAATCAGAACACATTTATTTAATCTCATCGATATTGTAAAATTTCTTTAGTTGCTATTCTACAAATCGAATTGAAATCCACATTGACATGTTTCCTCCAATATTTGCACCTTCCCCAAATCACTGCGGGATAATTAGGACTCATGATACCGTGAAAAATTCTAGCGACAGCTCTTCCCGTAAATGTGTTGTCCCTGTAGGTGCTGACAAGGCCTCTGATGTCGTTCACCAACAGTTGTTCGTCTATAATTCTCGATTCCGTTAAAGAAACGTCGCTCAGAGGATCAGGTGAATTGAAGTAATTCCGAATTTTTGTTTTCAACTCTTCATCGCTGGTTTCTGCCAACACGCACGACTTGTATGATGCAGTCGCGGCCTTGATTAATGTTTGATGAACAGCCCGCAACTGAAGCAAGGCCGTCTTTTCCTGTGTCGCTACGTGATCGCACAGGGAATCAAGGGCTTCGTCCAGTTGATCATCGGTCAAATTTCCAGGTGCCAGCAGTCTGAAGCCCAACTGAGAAAACTGTACGGTGAGGGGGGAGCGCTTCTGTTGTCCATTGACTTTTGAAAAATATTTAATTCAATACTAAAGTTCTAGCAAATGAACAATAATTACAGAAATTATTATTATTTTGGGGAGATATCTTACCTGTCGTCCATTCCAGAGCTTTTAATTTATGTTTGCATATTCCGCTGTCCCAACCCATGGCAGCTGAAACTTCCACTACTGGAAATTCCAAAACGTTTTGGTCCGGTGGCGGTTTTTCAAGAGCTAAAGCCATGGCTAGGGGTGGACACTCTTTCGCCGCCTTCTTGATCTGAATATTACCACCGTATGAAATGATTTTGCAGCGAGTGTATGCCGGACTTAACAGTTGAACATATTTATTTTTATGTAACTCTAAATAGCACAGGAGAGTTGAAATGTTTTCTTCGGGTATATCTAAAGCTTGCACGGTTTCCTCAATGGCGAACGCTACTTCGTGTTTTGGACAATTTATTTTACAGGAACAACCAACAAAGATTTTTTGAAGTAACTTCCTGATAACGTGACGGTCAATGGAGTTGCCGTGGATGTGACGCCTCAACTCGTTTTCGTCATTGCCCTAAGAAATTATGTAATTAAAATAGAAAAAATCCAGCGTAACAACTTACTCTCGCATCTAGAAACATGTGGCAATGTGCCGGCAATCCGTCTCTGCCAGCGCGTCCGATTTCTTGCACATAACTCTCAAAATTTTTGGGCATATTGTAATGTATCACAGCTCTAATATCAGCTTTGTTGATGCCCATCCCAAAGGCCACTGTCGCGACAACAATCCTCAACTCTCCTGACATGAAGCTTTTTTGAATTGTTCTTCGCCGACTAGCTGACAACCCAGCGTGGTAAGGTTCCGCTTGCAGGCTCATTCTTTTTCTCTTGTTGCTGTTCGTCGTTGGGCCACTCCTCAAACTCGTCCTTAAATATCCGGCAATGCGATCGCACTCGTTTCTCCTGGTACAATAGATAATGATACTTTTGCACTCTTCGAAACGTTTGGAGGCAAGTAAGCCTAGTAAAGCCTGGTCGCGATCGTTATCTTTTGATACTGTTAACATGAGATTAGAAGGAAGCGGGGTGTCGCTGATGATACCGTCGGTACCGTCTGGTATCTGCAAATGCTCAATGATGCTGTCGCTGGTAGATCTAGTAGCTGTTGCTGTTAAGCCCAAAACAGTTTTGACGCCCATGCGCTCCCTTAATACGTGGCAGATCATCAAGTAACTAGGGCGGAAGTTGTGTGACCATTGGGAAACGCAATGGGCCTCGTCGATGCAAGCGAAAGCGATAGGTGGAAGTTTTCGGAGAAGAGAACCAAAACCTGACACAGTTGAAATAAAATTGTTAACTATTTGGTAGTTTAAATAATATTTATCATCAAATCGCCCTTCTAAGACCAACTCTTATCATTGTTAAACTTAAGTCTATTATCAAATTTCAATAATTTCAATTAGATTATTTTGAAAAAACTCATATTATGAAAAAGGTACCTGATGATGATTTCTCGCCGGCTACTACTGCTTCTGGTGCTACTAAAAGAACGTTGAGATCTCCAGACGAAATAGCCTCCAGAACTTTATCCCTTTGGGTCTTTGTTTGGTTGGTGTGGAGACATGCGGCTTTTAGAAAAAAAGGTATACCGGTGACTTGATCTTCCATGAGTGAAACCAGCGGCGAAATGATTAAAGATATGCAGGGTTCACGTTGGGAATACAGATAAGCTGGTAATTGGTAACACAAACTTTTTCCAGAACCTGTGCTCAAAGTTACTAGAGTCGATTGACCTGAAAGTATCCTCATCACGGCGCGTTCTTGTCCCGGACGGAACGAAGAGTGACCAAATTTCTCTAAAGCGTCATACACTTCTTGGGGTGTCTCTAAGGAAAACAATTTAAACTAAGAGAAAGACAAAACTAAACTGCATACTCACCAATAACGCTACCCTCATCGTTTAATTCATAGTAAGGTTTAACAAAATCGACATGATCCACGTACATTTGTAAATCTAATTTAACTACTTCTTCCTCCAATTTTAAAGTTTCTGCTAATAATTTCTCTGTATAAAAGTCGGAGTCGTCGTCTACTATTTCATCTGTTGTGTCAACGTTTTCTTCACTACTTTGGTCTTCGTCAACAATTGATTCATCATCAGTGATTCGATGCGTTTGAGTTTCCTCTAAAAATTCATCGTTATCTTTTCTTTTTCCTGCAGCTTCTAGATTAGGTTTCCTTCTGGTTAAAACGCTGTTTTTGGCCATTGCCGCTGCTTCCTCTAAAGTGGGATAAGGACACTCCTCTTCGTCGGCGGCCTCCAGCGGTAACAACGCATCGGCTTTAGTTTGTTTACAGTTCCTGGCGAAATGGCCGTTTTGACCGCAAGTAAAACAAACCAACGTGCCCCCATCGCAGCCGCCCATGTCCATGTCGCTTCCAGCTAAGGCACTTTTCTTTTTTTTCCACTGTTGCTTTTTGTATTTGCTAAAAGTCATCGTTTTTTTGCCTCTCGCATAAATTTTCTTCTTCAAATTTATTTGGATGAAATTTTCGTTCAAACTTCCAGATTTTATTTTCTTTTCTAATTTCTCTCTGTTCTGTGTAACTTTGCTTTTTGTTATTGGTTCGTGTTCGATTTCTTTTTTATTTGCCTCAATTTCAGTGGCGCTTATAATTTTTTTAAAATTTTTGAATCTAGGTGCTGATACTCGTGGTTTTATTGAATATTCTAACTCATAACTTTGACAATCAGGCGTTTCTTCTTCTTTTCCCGTTAATTTATCTTTATGTTTCTTCCCTCCCGCCCTTTTTGCTACCTGCCTTTTACCTTTTTCTAAAATTGTTTCCGGTTTTGGGGATCGAAACATCGTCGGTTTTTTCTTTTCGTTTCCATTAGACAAAGTGAATTCTGGGTCATCCGATTCATTGTCTGTGGCGTAAGGATCTTCATTATCGCTAGTATAATCAGCCATATTTGCTACGAATTTGGTGGATCGATCACTTTTCTTGTTCATATTTTCATTATTGCCATCAATTGCTTTTGGCGCCTCACTGTTTACTTCAACATTGTTTTCGATTGTCTCTTTGTTGTCATCCGGTCTTTCTCTGTCCTCAAAGAATATATTGGATTCATTTATTTTCTCCTCATTCATTGCAACTTCTACTGGCTTTGTTGCATTATAACTTTGTACAGTTGCAGCAATTCTAGGTTTTTTTGCAAAACGTCCAAAATGACTACTTTCATCATCATCAGAATTATCAACAACATCATCACTGCTATAGTTTATTTCATCATAAGAATTAAAACTTTGAGCTGTTCTTTCAACCCACTTAGAATCAACTGACTTAATAGGTTTGTAATTATTATCCAAAACACTCTGAATCAAATTTAATGGTTGTACAGTGATTTGTTCAGTAGCATTTACAACTTTGGCTTTATTATTACTAAACAAACCTTCAAATGAAAGTGGAATATCCTGATCTGCTGAAAATGAGAGGGTTTCCGATAAAAACGTTGGCGGTGCAACAATATTACTTTCGCTCTTTCTCTGTGTAAAAGATAAACTTTTACGAGGATTTCGTTTAGATAGCTTTGATCCACAAAACAATTTTTTGGTAATTGATGTGTTAAGGCTCGAGTTACTTCCAGACTTGGGTTCTTCCTGGATCACAGTATGTTTAAAATTAAGATGGGAGCCCCATGTAGCATCCTTGTTAACGCATTTTTCCACTTCCGTTGTTTTAGCACTGGGTTCTGGTAGTAGAGAAGTAGCAATTGGAGTTTCTTCATCAGAATTAAATCCCTCCACATCTGCAAAACTATGTTCGACAGCGGCAGTTTTCAGTTGAAAATATTTTCTGTAGGCATCTCGAACATTCTTGTCTGCTTCGCGAATATCCAACTAATAACATTTCGATATGTTGTAATTTCGAGAAACAAAAAACAAGAAAGACTTACCTTGGAAGGCACCCGTCCATGTACTTTCTTGAAGTCGTGCTCCCATAACTTCACGATGTACTTACATTTATCGTAAGTGCTTTTGATCTCTGGCTTCTCAAGCAAGTCCATTGATATAAAAATTAATTAAGAGCTTAAAGAAAACACATCACTACTTGTAAGGTCTCAATCATAACTTTTAACAGTCTCCCGCCAAGACTGCAAATATATCACAACATATAATTCATGTCAACCTTCCCTACATATTCTTGTTCTTGTTTTCTGCACATATTAGATAAAGACAAAATATAAATAATTTGCCCGACCTGAATTTTAAAAATCAGGACGACCAACCGATTGAACATAAATCACTAAGTTACCAAGGTTATGCTACCACCTATCATACCATCCTTTTGACGTTTACCTAACCTATAAGGTACTACTACTACTATCAAAATTCAGCAAAGGATCTTATTTATTAATATTTTCAGTAATTTTAAGTCATATTACTTTAATTGTCAATACTGTGTAATTGTATTAATTTGTGCTGTTGGTGTGTTACGTAACTATCGAGTGAGGTTGATGGGTTTGTTTTAACTTTTGGCGATGATAGGACGCAATACAGGACTCCAAGCATTATTGGACAAGTGGCCAGGAAAAAGGTACTTGGGTGTCTACCGATTTTTACCCCTCTTCTTCGCTTTGGGGGCTGCTTTGGAGTTTTCAATGATCAATTGGCAAGTTGGAGAGACTAATTTTTGTAAGAACGCAAAGTAACAAATAGTCTTGTAAGTAATTAAATAATTAAATTTCAGACAAAGTGTTCAAAAGGAGGCAAGCAAAAGATATAGTGGAAAGCATAGGCCAGTCAAAATCTTTTTGAAATGCCAGCAGGAGTATCATGGCCACGATACATTGCTTTTCTATCTGCAGCAATGACCTCAATGTTTGCTGGGGCACAAGTAGTTCACATTTACTATAAACCTTTGAGCGACTTAAACCAATATGTAGAAGAGGAACTAAAGCTACAGAAATGAATTTTTAAATTATAATGTAAAAACCACAAATTATAATAAATTAAACTTTACTTCAACAAAATTAAAACTGAACTTAATTAAGTGAAACTAATTGTTCACTATATTCTTTGTACAATCTTTGCCATGGCAGTTTGGTTTTAATTACTTCCAAAATTTCTTTCAGCAATGTCTGCTTTGACAACCCCTAGAAAGGAATCATGTAAAACAAGTAGCAATGAGAAAAAACCATACAAACCATAATGCTTTCATCGTTTTTCGTCTTTTTCGCATATGGATGCGTGGGTCCTAATAATTCGTCCAAAATCAGTCTCAATCGACATTCAGGGCCTATCAAAATAATTTTTTTATTAGAAGAAACAATTATTTAACAAACAGTGCTCCCACCTTTATCCAATAGATGATTAACCATTGTAAATATCCAATGTCTGTACTCTGTCACTGAATTAAGTACGAAACTGGCGGAAATTTGATTTTCTAAAAAGCTTAGAGTTGCACCAGAAGGAAGAGTATCGTTAGCCCCATGCAGAGGCATCCCTCTTTGTAGAGACGCCAATGGTAAGTTCGGAGGTACTCGCCTTGTCAAACTTCCTCCAACTTGACTCAAAGGATCAAGAGGATTCGAGAGTTGGACCCTTAAAAATTAGCTGTTAAATAATTTACAACAATTTCAATTATTTACCAAGTTTGAAGATCACTAATGTACGAATACGCTCTTCCATCAGTTAAGGTTATCACTGGAAGGTTTGAGGAGCTCAAACCACAACTACTTACAGCACCTGAAAGAAGCACTTTTACTTAACAACTTTTCTTTAAACTAATCATTACCTTTTCCACTCAATAAGCTTCTGATTGAAATTCGAGTCAACACACTTTTGCAAGACTCAAAATTCCACATATATAAAAGTCCTGTTTTGGTTAAGACCAAACAGTGGCTGCTTTGAGAAAGACTGATGGAGGAAACTACATCTTCAATTATGATTGAAGGGAAAGGCCTAGCTCCTGATTTAATTTCATAGCAATTTATACTTAGATCTTCACAGCATGCAATGACAAACTTTCTGTTAGCCGCCATGCATCTAATTGACGAACCTGTTAAATAAAAACCATTAAATGCACATTTTTGGTTGATATCAATACCTAAGTAAGTATCCCAAATCGGTTCTTTTTCCGTGTCATTCTTAAACACTTCTAAACTAGCCAACGGTCCTTTGGAAGTTTTATGACAATTATTGGTAATCTACAATTAAAATGATTAAATAACGTAACAGAGGAAAGAAACAAAAAAAACCTGTAATTTAAAACCTGCAGCATGTTTAGTAGCAGTCTGGCCTGATGGTAGCTTCAAGGGCTCTAAAACGTTGATGAACTGCACAATAGGTTGGTCTCCTGGCACTTCACAGCAAGTTAACTGGTTAATTTGAGCTCCAGGAGGTCGAGACAATAGTTTACCGGTGTCGCTACTGACTGGGCTACAATACCGTTCAAAATTAAATTTTGTCCTCAAACGTTAAAAATCATTGATGCCATTACATTTTGCTCCCCTTAACCTTACTCTCTTCAGTAATCGTCACTTAGTAAAAATGTTTTTTTTTTTACTTAATTACAAACTGAATCAACAACTCCAACAAGATAATTTTGGTACAACTTTCCATTTCATGACGCAACGTTATGAATAACCTAATAATAAAATTTATGACTTCATATGACGATCACCTTTTTGCAGATGTTGATATAAAAAAGAAAGATGAATGGGTGTAACTAATGTAAAGAAAAGCATTGCACCTAGCGTCACCTAGCGGATACGTGATTGGCGAGAAGTGCGGTAAGCTCACCAATTTGTCCACCAGGTGGCGCTGATATAAGATATACCCACTATGAATTGATAGATGTGTTGTTGAAAGTTGCTTTTTGACTCAGACTCGCTACGGTTTCAACGACAATCTTGCTTTTTGTCGGGGATGAACTACTGAAAGACGTGGACTCCTTTGAAACTTCCAGATTAGGTCTGGAAATATAGAAAACTGCAGACTCATGATACTGTTATAAAGTGCGTTACACCTTTCCAGTGCAGCACTGAAAAGCAGGAATTAAACTTTTGCAAATCTCTTCCATCGATTTCTATTTAGGTAATTAAACTCGCTCCACCCAGACTGATACTGGTTTGAAATAAACATGTGAAGGCCTTATCATGATTTGATGCTGCTAATTATTTTCAGACGAATATCAATAATTATGTATATGTAGATTGAAGGTGTTTATTACCTTTTTGATGTGGTTGGCGCATCGGGTGTCGTGGGGACTGACGTCAGCATCATAGGCGTTATTCGCCTCTTTCCTGACGGCAACCTGGTCTCCACTTGTTTATTGGCTGGCACTAACACACTGGTGTTCAGTTTGGGCGATTCCAACAATACATCTCGCACTGCAGGCTTGGGAAGATCATTAAACGTTGTATTTGGAGTTGTATTGCTCTCATTGATTTCATCAATGGCCGTCAACAATTCAGGATTTTCCACAATTTGACTTCCAGTTATGTTTAAATTCCAACTTTTCTGCAGAGACTTGTGGTACACCCTCTCATAAAGATCGTTCTAAAGAAAATTACAGTAAATAAGAATTCAATAATTAGAAAACGTGTTGTAAATACTTTTTCCTTCATTGAAAGAGGAATTCCCACTTCGTTTTGGGTGAACAAAACGCAAGCGACGCTTCCATCCCATGAACAGGCAAGTAAATAAAGTCCGTCGTTGCTCCACGACATGTCTAACACGCTATCGTCGAACAGATCCTTAATTACAACTAATGGTCGCTTTAAAGAAGTTAACCATACACTAATGGACCGGTCTCTTGACCCAATAGCACAACAACAATACTGTTGACTTTTGGGACTACTAGTTGAACTCTTTTTTAAAATATTTGAGTTAAAGCGCTGCAAAAAAGTTGATTACTAAAAAAAAGGGATGAGGAAGAAAGTTTCCTACAACACAAGTGACAGCTTTACGGTGTCCAACAAAATCCTTGTCTTGGCGCCACCCTTCGCGTTCAATAATTTGGGCAGTGGGACCACCTCCATTCATGGCGTGAGCTGAGACTAAATATTGACCATCTGGTGACCAAGATAATCTCAAAACATGAGTTGTGGCAGAACAATCAGCAAAAGGATCCTTCACAAGCTCTTGCTGAGCCCAATCCGACGTGCGCCAGATTCTTAATGACTTATCATCTGATTGACTGGCTAAATATTTACCGACAGGATCCCAAGTTACCCCCTAAAAATTTCTCTCAGTTTAATGAATTTTTTTATATTTGGCAACTGACCTTAACCATGCCAGTATGGCCTTTAAGTACAGAAACTTTTTCAGGAAATTTATGTGCATTCCAAATAATAACAGTATTGTCTACACTGCCAGATGCTAACCACCCATCATGGGGGGCCCAGGCCAAATCCAAAACATCTCCATTATGGGAGTTGAGGGTATGTACGCACTTCCACGTTTCTAAATTTACTTTACCGCTTCCGAAAATCGAAGAACTGCCTTCACTAGTGAGTCTCCAAATCATTACAAGTTTGTCATCACCTCCCGATGCTAACAAGTGACCTTCGCTGCTCCACCGTACCACGTTGACGCAAGCTAAAATCACAAGTTAATATACGTTAACAAATTCCTATACGGGTACCTAAATGATTGTCCATTTGGCATAACATTTTGGGAATGTTCGAGTCGTTCTCAGCACTGTCAGAAAGGACGGGAGCGATGTTCCAAATGACGATACGACCGCCAGAACCCCCTTGCCCTCCAGTGGCAAAGCGGCCCCCTTTCGGGTGAATGTCAACGGAAAAAATGGGTTTAGCATCTAAAATTGAAGGGTGAAAAAAGTGAGGTTACGATAGAAGCATGGAAGTTGACTTACCTTCGTGGGTTACCCACGATGGTTTAAAAAATATCATTTTTGGGCACTAATTGAGTTATTCACGATATGTTCATTCAATTTTCCATGCAAAATGCATCATCAAACGATATCAAAATGTATTCCAGTGTTTGGATATAAAGTTAAATTGCGTCCTGTAGAGGGAGCCACTGTAAATCACAAACCTGCGTGGGTGTATCCCGCATGGGCATTGATGTATCCATTTCAAACTTTAACGCTACCAGTTTTCTTTATACAGACTTCTATTTTACTAAACCAATGTTAATGTATGAAATCACTTGAAGAACTTATACGTGTAGTTGTTGAATTGTCAACTTATTACGGTCCCTCAATTCCAAATAAAAAATCTGAAGAATTTATAAATGTAACTTTATTTATTTTACGTCTAATTTCACAAAAATATTTACATTAAATATAAAAAACGGTTAATTATTAACTGAGAAGCAGCAAACTAAGCAAAAGCATCTTCTCTGTCAGCGCCAGCCCCATCGCCGTCCTCCAAAGACGAGAAATGTAGAAAATGCGCGGGCCGATGAAATTCATGATAGAATTCCTTGGGATTGGCCAACTGCAACTCGTATTTCATACTGGGATCATGCCGGACACCTATAAAACAATGTTGAACAATTCAAGAACGTAATTTATTTCAAAATTTTTACCCATAAAATTGTAATTCCAAGAACCCTGCGACGGCACCATGAAGAACCCAAGAAACCGATCTGAGAGCAACATCTGCACTTTTTCGTAATGACTGGGCAAGTATCCTTTTGGATTGTTTCCTTTATCAGTGTTGGCTCTTCCCCACTCATAACCAGAAGGAGTCAGTTTATAAGCTGTCAACGAACAAGATCCAGGAGTGAAAGAACACGTAATTATCACGGTTTTCTCTCCATCCCATCCTGGATTATCCGCCATTAATTTAGCATGAGTCGTGATATCTTGAGGAGAAAGTTGCGGTAACTCATTAGGTTGCGTGTGGATCCATCCCAGAGGTTCCATGTCCTTCAAAAATGGATGATTGGGCGGCGTGTTTGGAATATGGACAGTCTGGTGAGTTCCCCATTGCGGCGGCAAAACCAAACAACGCAATTCTTTCACTTGCGGGTTGTCAGGAGGACTCACTCCGTATAAAAATGCGCAAATTTGTGCGCGTAAATCGGAAATTGTGACAAATTTCTTAAGAACGTTTTTGGGCAAAATGTACGTGTAACCGGTTTCTTTGATATCGTCAGAACTGACGTAAATGTGATTGGTTCTCAAATGAAGATTTGTAGCGGAAATTGCACGAACTCGCCATTCAGTCTTAGAACTGAACGTTTGCGTTTCGTAATTACTTGTTGTGCTAGTGATAATTTCGTCTCCATGCTTGTTCACAGTTCTAGTAGTGGTTGCGGTCAATTGAGATTGCTCTTTCGTTTGTTTCTCAATTTCCGCAATTTGCTGTCTTTGTGCTGATGGCGCACTGATCTCCATACCAAGAATAATATCACGAATTTCGCTTTGCGTCAAAGACGCTACGTTAACGTTGTTTTTCTTTCCATAATCTGCCAAAATCAAATCTTTAAGTTGCACTTCTACTTTAATCCATTCATCATCTGACAACGTTGGCCAAATGTGATGAGGTTCCGTTATTGTAGTTTTATCTGGCTTCAGAATCACTTTAGTTCGTTCAGTGTTGACGTGTAGAGCTCGCAAGATTAAAATCAAACGAGAAAACGCCTGGAAAAATATTTTTACTAAAATAACAAAAAAATAATAATAATAATTGTCTCACAGTATAAGACGAAATGGTCTTCAACCAATCATCATAAAGATTGAACAACACCATCTGAGGCTCGGTAGCCTTCAAAATTAAATCGCCAAACTTTTCAATTTTCAAACAAGCTTGGAACGGCAACTGAAGTTCAGATCCCTTAATGACGATATTAGGGAAATCAAGAAGATGGACTTCAAGAGGATCCAACATTCCTTTTCTGGTGACAATGATTTGTTTTGGTTGTTCCTCAACAGGCAAAGAACGAATCAACGCTGCTACTTCTTCAGCAGTTTTCCATTTTGCCAACTAAAACCTTAACACTCAGTACAGAATTTACAAAACGTCATTGCTTACCTGTCCCAAACGCTTTTGTCCTGCCCAAACTGATGTGTGAATGATTTTCAAAAACAACTGTCCAGTTCTTGGATTGAATATAAAAATGGCCCCATTTATGGGTTTGGTGGTCAAGTTACCTTCAAAAGTTTTGTGAATTGTGACTCGATACACGTTGGTATCGTCCACAAACCAAATAATTTGATTTGAGAAAAGTTCTCCATAATTCTGACTTGATAAGTACGGTTCAGTCGGTTCACTAGAGTACAGTTGCAAGGCTTTTCTAATGCGTTCTCTCAACACGTATAAGGCGGGATTGGCTTTCATTATTTTGGCCATGGCTTGCTGGATCAAAGGTTTGCAACCCGGAAACCAGTTGCCGTAAGCGCTGTGCAGATTGTAAGCTAAATCAATCGCGATCAGAACTCCAGTTGGTGACGGATAAATCGACATGTTGTCGGTAGTGTAGTCCAAAAATTTTGCGCGAGCATAACGTTCGATATCGTGAGAATCATAATCACCCCACCTTAACTGGACGTCAATCCAGTACTTCTGGGTTGTCGTATTGTCCATGGTGTCCCTAAAAATAATTTCTCATAGTCGCGAACGGAATTATGAACAGTAAATATTACTTTGTATCGGCTAATAAAGAAGGTCGTGAAACGTTCCATTTGTATGCGGAAAAGAGAAGGATGTCAGCGCAGGAGGAATTCATTTTGTAAGATTTCCGTGGATGGATCGTTTCCTTTTGTACAGTTTCTATCTCTAGGGCATCCAGTTCTTGATCGAATACCTGATATGAAAAGTAGATTCAATTTACAGTAATTCTTCCCAGAAACATAATTTTAAGTATTCCGCACGTTCCAATTGGCAAAACTAGAAATTGTAGAAACCGCCAATTTTCAGCTGTTTTCGCATTTATTTTTCATTTAACACGTAACTTCCCTCAGTACAAAAAATGTAAAAATGTTGGTGGGATAGAGCGCATTGTGCATCAAGATAAGTGAAATGTAAATCGAATCATAATTTTAACGGGAGAAAAATTAACATTTCTAACCAGCATTTGTTAACGCAGAATTTTTTTGTTTGTTAAAAATTCAAGAACTTATATTACCTGACAAAGATCCATGACGATGGACTCGTGAACTTTCTGCCATAAATGAGCTCGGAAGATCTGAATTAGAGATATCTTTAACGTTGGAATTTTTCCGTGCATGAAAATGCCCGTCAAATCCAACTGCACTTGGAAACCGACATACACGTTGGCCCTGTTGATCGTTGGCGACCACCAAAGGGTGAAGCGACGGTTGGGAATCTGGTTCAAACCCGACCGCTGCGCATTGGTCAACTTTTTATATTTCATTGATTCCTCGAATCCAGAAGCCTTTTCCCTGTTTGTTACAAATCACGTTAAAGGAGTTTAAAAGGAAAGCATTCATATTTACCAGAAAAGACCTTCCCACGTCGGGAAATATGTTCCCTTAAACAAAGTATGTTCAAGGATGCCCTCTACCCCTCCAAGTGCTTGAATCATGTCTGTGCGGTAATTGTTCAAGTTCCACAGTTTGCCGTCGTGCCGTTGATGTGTCCACCAGAAAGGATTTTGTTTCAGCACCTTCAATTAAAATCTGTTAGCGCTTGGATTATGAAAACTGCTCAAATTAACCTGATACTGTTTGAACTCGGTTCGAATTCTCCAACCTTTATCATAAGCTAGAGTGTGTCTATCTTTTTGAAACAAGGTGTTTATTCTAGGAATACCTCTATCCCAGGAATCTTCTAGGTCTTCCAAGGTTAACCGGCTAAACAAAAAGCACAAACGTGAAAAATAATCGATTAGAAAAAATCACGGTATTTAAATGGAAAAACAGCTTGAATAAAACAAATCACGGCCAGATATTGAGACAATTACCGGTTTTGCGCGTTAGCTTCTTGTCGTTTCAACGAATATTCGGCCCAAACTCTCTGGGAGTCGATAAATTCAGATTCCCAAGGTTGAATGTAACGATACAAATTGGGAATTAGTTGATCTTCATCATGGCTCATACCTGATCGGAAATGAGTGATGCCCACGTCCGTTTGCTTGGACCACCTCAAGTCAGACTAACAAAAATCAAACTTTTACTTTTTGATGGTTTCAAATTTTTCTCCTTACCTGAGGAATCAACACGTGACCCATCGACAACATACCCAGACCTCCCAATTCTTTTGGAGTGTAAAATACGACTGGCGGAAATCGACTTGGCATTTTCGAGTTCAAACCGATTTTGATACGAGTTTGAATTTTATTCTCACATTTTACAAGTAAATCTAACAATTCTTGGGTGTTAACAACTGCTTCTCTGAAATAAGTCATGAGACCGATGAGTGCCGTATTCCATTTGTTAACGATCTAAAAAACAAAAATTCTCTCGTTATCGATAATACAAGCAATTTTATTGACGTACTTTTGTGAACGTTGTGGAACCGGACGCCATAAGAATTTGACGCACTCTGTTATGGAAACGGCTCATCGATTCATCGTCTACTCTAAGAAAACATTGGGCGGTTCTTTCTTTGCTGCCTTCATGTTGCAAGTTCCAAACGCCGTCACGATGCGTGAATTCTTCATGTTGTGTCCGGCACTAAATATAAATATTATACATTAAACAAAGTTTTACAATTACAAGTTGCAAAATATTTTTATTTATTTTATTGGTCAGAAGCGCTTTATCCAACTGAAACTGTACTGACCTACGTCAGTGTTGGTTTCAGTTGCTGGCCTACAGTTTGACCAGCTTCAGGACCCCTGCGCGATTCATCATATTTAATTTTAAAACAACTAATTAATCTAAATTCATTGCAAATTAACTTACTTTTGGTAAAATTCTGCATTCAAAGCCGCACATGTTGAACAGAAGATTCGGATTATCCTTTGAATAGACACTGACAAAACTATTCTCCCACTGGATAGTGGTCACCGATCTTGGCAGGCGGTTTTTGATATCCCAGAAGACGGCACGACCTCTGCAAACAATAATTTCAATCTTGATAAAAAAAAGAAAAAAGAACATACAAGTTAACGTCGTGTTTCATTAATCGCATTCTTGCATCTCTCGGCCAACATTTCTTGTTATTGTAACCAACAATATTTTCATTGTTTGGATCAGGATGTTCAGTTAAGTACCGTTGAATCAGTTCCCTTGCTTCTTCTGCAGAGAATCTATAAATGACAAAAACCTATTAATTTCAAGAAAAAACTTAAGTCACCGTGAAATTTTTTAAGCAGTCAAAAATTCAGTTTGATAGTTTGTTAATTAATTAATCACCTGAAGAACATGTGTATTCTGTCCACATAACGACAGTACAACCTTATAGGATGACAAGTTTCCGTGGACACATCTTGGAAAGTTAAAAAATCGTTGGGCATTTGAGGCGGTCCCGCCATCTCGCTGGCTCTTTGTAATCCTAACACCAGCAAGTCGAGGACTAATCCGTAATATTGCGTGATAAAGGAAGCGAATTGCAGACCTCGAATTATACCGTAACTGTTGGTATGGTTCATATCTTTGTAATTAATAACAACGTTGTTTTTCGCAGTCATGTAATCAGCGATGTTGTGGTCGACAATAAGACGCAGCAATCTGTTGAGGAGAGTCAAATCGATTTTTTCGTATAACTTTTCGAATTTCGATTCAAGCAAAACGTTGCATTCGCCTTCAGCTACATCCCAAACGTCCTGCAAGTTATTTATACCTAACAAAAGAAAATAGTTCAAGAGCTGTTAACGATTAAATAATTAAAATACCTTGACACCATTTGTAGACTAATAACGGGGGAGGTTCGGTATCCGCTGGTTTGATCCAAGGAGGAAACAGCCGTCTCTTATCAGCCTCGTACCAAAGATACTGATCCAAATAAGCATCAGTGATTTTTTCAAGAGGTTCAACATCATAAACAGGAATTAAGTGACTGTAAAGATCCATAAATTCGATGCCAACCTAAATTTAAAATTATTTTATTAATAAATAAAAAAAGCGTTTGCGAAATTACCTCTTTGAAGGCTCTTTGTGTTAACAAATGACGCTTTATCCTAGACAAAGCTTCATGAGGATTGTCATAGGCTTGCTCAATTAATCCTAATTCTTCCCTCTGACTTTGATTGAGACGGGATTTAACACTGTACGCTTCCTTTAAACGTTCCAGGGCTAGAATTAGAAGTTTGGTGTCGTGTTTGTATGATAATGGAGGAAAAGGAATAGGAGCGAAACGACGCGATTCCAGCCAATGGACAGTAGTTGTGTAAATGGCTACAGCCTCCTCTGGCGAAATGTAAGGACCGTCCTGAAATTATTTCATAAAAAAACGAGCAAAGAATAAGTGAAAAGGGCACCTTTAGATAATTGTGTTGACGCTCCTGTTCTGCTTTCAAATATAGTCTGGTCAAGCGACCCAAATTCTTTTTGCACACAGTTTTGTCCACGGTTGCACCCCTTCTTATTCTCTCTCTGTTGTAGTGAGCAGTGTTTGTCCACCAATCAGCTTTCATTTTCACATACCTCAAAATCATGTTTTCTATGGGAATCGGTAAACCAGGAACCTGCAAATTGAACACACTAAAACCATTGATAATATTTGTTTTCAAAATATAATATTAATCGGTTATTTCATATTAAAAGAAATAATAGCAACCTAACAATTGATTTAAACTCAGCAATTTTTTTTTAGTTTAAATTACTTACTTTCCATGGAATGTTAGCCTTCCAGCAGCGCCATGCTTCAGACAAGTGCTGTAAAATGGTTCTGGCCTTATTCTGTTTGATGCCTTCTGGCATCATGTCGACAATGTCATGCATAACAGATGCCCTCAACTCGAGATCAAAGTGTGACTCGACCCTTTGCTTAGTAACAGTTTTTGCCACACCTTTCGAGTGTCGCCCCTCAAACTGTCTTGATAGTAAATTACCTAACCATCGTTCTAACAATGGCGTTATTCCTCTCATAAAAAACAACCAAACTCGCCATCCCGGTGCCCAAAAACCGCACCCTGGCCCTTTGCCAACAGGCCCCTACAAAACAAACATCAATATTTTTGATTCAAAACATCTTTGATGCTTACGGTGTTGAATCGGTAATAGACTAAATGTTTTAAGTCTTTGCACATCCTGATTTGTCGCATTAGTTTGTATTTATAACGATACATTCCAGTCAGTTGTCCAACGTGGGCAAAAATGTACTGCAATCCATCAGCTAATTGGAAAGCATCTACGTTATTTAATCTGTATTGGACGTGGGAATCGATAATTAGTTTGGTTAAACGTAAAATTTCCCTACACAAGTGGAAAGCTGTAAAAACTCTAATTATGTCTAAATCGTTCAAAATAATGAAGACAAACCGTTGCCGAACCGCGATTTTTTTCTTTCTTTCGTAGTTAATGTTTTGACTGGTTTCAAATTAAAGTTGTAATCCAAATGAAGATAATTGAGATTTTTTCGATGAATCAACAGGTTGAGCATGTTGTACCCTTGACGACAAACCTGTAGCCCCGCTTCCACCCAATCCAATGTTGTAGTTTGGAAAAATTTCGTGGACTTAAATGAACGAAATAGATAACGTTTTTTCTGAGCTTTCGGGGGACGATGTTTTAACGCGTTCAACACGTAATATTTCAACAATTTCTGGTAACTGACTCTAACTTTTACAGGCTGTCCCGGGGGACAATGTTCCATATACCAAGACTTAACCAAAGGCACATCGATAGCGCGCCTGCAACGCCCTACAATTTTTGTTTGTCACAAATGCTTTTGATAAATACAAAAATCAAGTCACCTGAACGCATATTAAAAGGACGTGGAGCCCAAAGTAGAGCAATACCATTTGCGGTATTGTCGGTGTACAAAGGGGTTTCTTGGAGGAAGGGCTGTACCAGTTCAGGTAAAATATACTCTTCATCATCTTCAGGTAGAGGTTCCAAGCTCTTAACCGCATGTCTGTGCGAAATTGGATTGATCAAAGGATCAAAGTAAAATGCTGGTAGATCAGGATCCTCAGTCTTGATGTAAACTACATTGGGAGCGTGATACCTGATAGAAATTACATTGATGTATTAAATAATGCTATTCACCTTTTTTTTTAATTTCTAGATTTAGCACAAATTTTGGCAATTGTGCATATACAATTTTGTATATACAAAAAGAAAAAGAAAAGTGTATGTGGCAAATCAGCATTTTCATTTTCACTTTGCAATGAAAAGAATAACAAACCACATGAATTCTATTCCACACTGCTAGTATATCCGTTACAATATTCTCAAATAACGAAAACAAAACTAGTGTGGATCCACCATATCAACCACAGCTAACTCACCAAGATAGATGAACAAAATGGGGCATGTTGTTGTAAAGATAAGGAAAAGCTATCCTATATTCGGTTCTGATTGGTTGCCTGATAATAATTTTATTAATATCATTGAACTCGTTCCAATCTTCATCTCTGCAAGTGAAACATTAAATAAAATGTTTTTTTTTTGGCGCAATTGACAACTTACGCTGGATTCATGTCTTTGATAAGAGGTTCAAACTTTGGCCCTCCTGGTATCGCCATGTTGAGCGCTTTTGCGGTAAAAAAACTCTTGGTATCAAACAAATAAAAGTAGTTGTTATCAACCAAATCAGTGAGTAACTGATTTGCTAACCTATACAAAGTTGCCATTACAGGCAACGCCAAATTCCACTTTCTATAAGTGGGACCGTTAACGTATTTTGTTCCTACCAAAGGTTTATGATCATAAAACCATTTAGCTACAGCTGAATCTTCTTCAGTATCAAGTTCAATTTGTATTGCTTCAAGAGGTTCCACATCTAATACGTTATCAGCGTAATCTAGAGGAGGTTCCTCATCATCAAAAGGGGGAAAACGCATCCTCTTGAAATGTCGACGGTCGCGTTTCTCTCGACGCATCATAATCCACATAGTGCTAAACAAAAATTGTTCAGATTCGTAAATTTAATGAAATTATATATACGACTTGATACGTAGTGATAAATTCATACAAGCCTCCAAGTTGTACTTGATTAATATCATTTACCGCAGAATGTATATAACATTCAATACAAACAGGTAGATGTAATATACTGCATGGTAAACAAGAACCAACCTGTTTGCATTCATTCTTTAGTTCTCATTTTTAACGTGTTTTATGTCGTTTGGATGTATTGGCAAGTATTAAAGAGGACAGAAACAAAACTTTTTTTTTTACTAATAAAACTTTCAGAATATCTTTTGTAATCATGAATAACAATCAGCAATTACAAATATTAACTAATTTTCGACATTTACCAAAGTAAAAAAGCATAAATTACTTAAATTTATTTTCAAAGATCATTTTGTTACTCTTAAAAGACAATTAAACCTTGAACAACTCTTTGCTTTGGAATCTCTTACTTTTCATTATAAAGAGTTCAATAAGTTCATCAACTCCAATAGCATTACTAGTAATAAAAATCTTTTGTTGCCTCAGATATGTAAAACTATAGGTAGTAGAAAGTTATATTAAAGCTATACAGCTTTTCAATAATCTCCCAAACAATCTTAATACTTTAAGTTGTTCTAAATCTAGTAAATTGAAATACTGTAGGGTTACATGTATTTTTATAGCTAGTCTGTATTATACTTGTAAACTTTTGGATGAAATTAAATAAATATCCAGAATTTTACTTACCCCCATTGGGCAATGTAAACAGGTTCCATCACCCATGGAATTTCATTAACAAAAGTTATAGCACCAGTAATATGATACAATACTTTAACGTCTCTGATTTGTTCCCAAGGCATTGGCATGTTTTCCAGTAACTTCATTACAGCATGAGGCATGTATTTCAAAGCTCTAGAATAATAATTTTTTAAATATATATATATTTTTTTAATAATAAAATTTACCCTAAATAAACCCTTTTATCGTGTCGATACTTGCGACTGCTCATATCTCCATGATCCCTAATAATCTTGCGAATATGTTCTGGAGGCATATCCTCCTTTTGCGCGTCAACAAACCCCAATTTTCTTTTATCCGCAAACCTTTTCGATTGCAATTGGTGCCATTTTTGGGCTGTAATCCGTTTCGTTAAATTTGATTTTTAATTTAAGAAGAGTTACCTTTTTCTTGCAATTTGTCCTCGGTCATAACATCAGATTTGGGATGAGGTGGCGGGATTTGTTGTTGTAAAGCATGAGCGTGGGCCTGGGCCGCCGCTGCTTGAGCTTGGGCATGAGCCGCAACCAGATGCTGTTGGGCCATCATGGCCCAAGGATTGGGCCCCAACAAGTATGGGGGTAAAGACATGCTATAACGAAACAATTGCCCTAAGTCTTACGAGATCTTAATCCTGTTTAAATTAAAATTAACGGTCTTAGTTTACACTTACTTGGGCCAATTGTTGATTTATTTGTTAATTTATAACGTATTATCGCGCATTTTCAAGGAAACGTTTGCGGTACGATTCTCAACAAGCGGCACGCATAAAACACGCCATTTTGTGACGGAGTTCTGCCAACCTTAAATCGATTAATTTACTACATTTCGCGCCTAGTTATTGTTTAAAAGTAGCGTCCCGATCAGATTGTGCGCATAACGATGCGTCTGCGCAGTAT
The DNA here is from genome assembly GCA_905333025.2 of Pyrochroa serraticornis. Classification (NCBI taxonomy): domain Eukaryota; kingdom Metazoa; phylum Arthropoda; class Insecta; order Coleoptera; family Pyrochroidae; genus Pyrochroa; species Pyrochroa serraticornis. Next base: position 36,851,298 of record HG995154.1, on the reverse strand, counting down.
TAGGAAGGACTGTCCAAATCCCAGATTCAAATTGAAGTCAAAATCATTTTGGATTCAGCGTTTTCTATTTTCATAAAGTTCATAAATCTTCTGTACCCTTCAAAAATTGCAAGGAAATTTGTCTCTTCGAATTTAAAAAAATCATGAGAGACAAATTTCATAACACATCTACGTGAAGAATGTTGCGAAAAAGATTCCAAGTCACAACATTCTGCGTTAATTTGCAGTTTCCACTTTTTAATATTTTCTATATTATTCTTATGTTCCATTTATTTTCGATTAAATTTCCATATTTATTGTTATTTTGTTTCATTTTCGCCTATTTTTTATAGATTTAAACTAACTCGTAATTGGTTTTTTGTCAAGTAATTAAGAGCGGACTAAATCTACGTAGCAAACAATATGTTTTAGCACAATATATAACATATATCAAGGCATTTTGGTTGGATCATAATGTCAATAAAAGAGAGCACCTGAAGAAAAATGTTCTAGAGATGTCTAATATACCTGTAACATTTCACAAGAGTAAATATCTCAAAGAAAACCTCCGTTGTTTTGAATTATTTATAGTTGTTTTAAAATTATTTTTCTGGTTATAATAATTATTATTATAAGAGAAAAAATTTAGAAGATGCTATTCGCAGCACAGTGAATCATAATAACTAATTATACCTTTTGATTCGATATTCAATCAGAACTCATCCTTGAACTTTCAAAGCCGAATAAATCGTAATAAAACTCGATTCTCTAATTAATAAAATAGTCATGTTAGTTTTACGAGTACGTTTGTTTCAATTAACGATTTGATACAATAAAATTAATTTAAAAATAGTTTCAAGTTTTTTTAAGTCTCTTTCCTATTTTACTGTATAGTAAACCATACAGTGGAAAAAGCCACATGTGATTGTTTGACACTGGTCTTGACAATTTCAAATAATTTTCCATTCACATCTTCAACGTAACAATTTTTAAATATTTGAATTTATTATTTTATTTCTTACAATTTACTAAAGTCGTTAATGTATTGATTCATTGCCAAAACCGGACGACTACAATAAGAGTTTATGAGGCACGTAAATGTGAGCAATCAAGGTATTTGGGCCTAATTTAGACCTGAAGCAAAAAAAAGCGATTTGATATGAGCTCGCTACAATTCAATTTAAACAAAAATAAATAAATTCCAAATGTTAAAATGTTTGTGGCAAGATTCACGTCCACAGGTAAAGGATGCTGTCGGCCATGACATTTTGTACATGAGGAATGTCAGGAATATCAAACACCACCAAAAAATATTGTAAAACACAACAGTAAATGAGAAAATATTAAAAGAAAAAGAAATAAAGTTGCTGTATAAGTGTTTTGTTAAATAATATTAATAGAGTAACGTACCTAATCCTAAAGGATTAAAAAAATTAATATGATTTATTCCAGTTTTTATACTGGGAACTGCTTATTTTCAGATTAACGAAGTGTTCAAAATTAGTGGTTAAGCTTGTACCTTTCAATCTAGACCATAATACATATTCGTATAATAATACAAGAATTACAAAGACTTATTTGCTTAATTAAATGTAAATTCCAACTCGTTGCTCAACTCGAGAGTTATGTCAGCTCCAAAGTGAGTTTAAAGAATTCTTTTAGAACGTTAATTATTAGAATATTGGTTTTAATCAACGTTATTCTAGGTGTCGTGACTGCTTGTTACTTCGGCTTCAACAAAACGTGGCATGTGCACGTGCAATAACCTTGCACCACTTTAGTTCTCAATAACACTCATCAAACGTCGTCAATGTCCATCAGAACAAATAATAGTAATGCAAAACAATAACAACAATTCTAACAGAAAAAATTACACATTTCATTATTTGTATTTTGTATGGTATACCATTAAGTTAATTTTTGAAACTATGATTTTGAGACCTCGAGCTCCGGAACCGGAGGAATTCCTCGCCTTCTCCCCGCTTCGGATTTACCTTTCACCTCGTTACCACCCATTCCAACTGGTATTGGCGTCGTTCCTTTAATAGTTAACTGAAGAACTTTGAAGCGTTCGCTACCTGCGGTCTGTGATAATTATTCAGTGTCTTGTGTTCGCATCTCATTAGAAATTCGGTGACGGTCGTTGGTGCGGTGTTTTTGGAGACCAACGCGTATCGAATGTTGAAAAGTTTTCATAAGTGGGACTTCAGAAGTGCATTACCGGCTAATTCTCAGACGGTCAGGTTTCACCCAGGATATGTGCGTTTTGTTGTTTCTTTGGTGATTTAATGATAGGATAGATCACTAACTGCAAAATGCCGGTGAGTCAAAACATACGAAAATTTAATTTTTGAAGTAATCATTCATATCCAAATTTTCTATAATCTCTCAATTATTAAGGTTTAAGAAGGTCAAGTTTTGATATTGATTGTCAGCGTAGTTTTTTAATTTAATAAAAAGAAAGTGCGGAAACTTTCAAGTTTCCTTTTTCATTACAAATTTGACTGAAACACTTTTTTTCTGCATCCTTGATCAACAATTTCGCTGTTTTACGGTTTTATCTGGTAATACTTGTCGTTCTAAGATTTTTCGATAAGGTCGCGCGTGTCAGTAGATGATCAATTCTTCTGTACATGACACATAATTTAACGTAATACGATCACTAAACCGTGACACGTCGATACACTCGGCTTCCCCAAAACTTGTTTTAAACGAAGTAAATATATAGTAATACGCCACCATTGCGTAATTCGTTTGATACGTCTGACTTTCTATACGAAAACATTAATTTATCGATAGGCTTCCCTGTGCAGTAAAAATCGCACACCATTGACGCCTTTCCAATTTCGTAACGACTTGGAGAAAAATTCCGAGTTCTTCCTCAATTTCTTAAACTCTTGAAAATATCACACAACTAAATTCGTATTAATTTTAAACGGAAGTATGTTAATCGTAGACAAAGTTGGATGATTTTCTAATAGTTGTGCTTAACTGGTTGATTGAACGCGTTCTGCATAAATTTTTGTTGCTCATCACCAATCAATTAAGTTACGAAATGAAAACTCTCACTTTTCATAACCGCAACTCTAGACACTTTATATCTAGTTTGTACAATAAGAATTTCAAGAATGTCACTCTTATGTGGTGAAAGTGATTATTGAATACAGGCGGTGGCTGTCTAAATAAAATTTCTTTATTTGTTTCATCAACGTTAAATACTTCAGGGCGTCATCGTCGACTCTTTGTTTGGACACGTTGAACTTACTATTTGCATTTCTGACCATCAAACTGTTTGCGCATGTTTCAGGGAACCTCGATGGACAACTTTTAATTAAATCAACTAGTTTTAACATTAAAAAGCGATGAGTTAAAAAACGACATCATCTTACGCAAAATAATTTGTCGCGTATAAAAACAAGAAAAGTTGTGGGTTTAATTTAAAAAAAATATCTACCCACGCTACTGACCATGACTCATCTTAATAATTGACGTAGTTTAAGTTGTATGGGTTGGGTCAAACAAAAACTGAATATTTTTGGGTACATCTGCATAATAATAATGACGAATGATTGTTTGTAACATTGTAAAGTCCTCATTATAAGTAATGGAACTGCGAGTAAAAATAAACCATCCCTGTTGCACGAAGTGTAAAAGGCAAAGAGATTAATAAATATTTAGTCGTTACCATCTTATCTGAATGGAATTGTTTAAAAGTTCAAGACCTTGTAAATAACCGAAGTGCTTGAAAACGTATTAATAAACAACATAATTTGGGGAAATTTTAAAGTATGCTAGCCAGTCGATACAGTACTTAACATTTCTTTGAGCTGTCTGAAGACAGTGGTAGAAGTTAACATTTCGTAGATTTATTTATTAATGCTTTTTATATTATTTTCTCCTTTTGCGAACGACTAAGGTCCAAAAATAGTACAATAATCTGTAAATAAGTTCAACGTTCTCCAAAAAACTTTACACCTATACAAATGGCGGAGGCGCCGGGTGAATTCAGTGGCGTTCGTACAAAAAGCGTTCTATTTTATTTGTTTGTAATAAATAATGGTTTATCATCATTAATTTTTTTGTTGCACGTTTTTCAATATATCACCCGTTACGTTTACCTAAAACTCCTTTAAGAAAAATGGAGACGCCTAATACGTTCATTATATTCAAATTTCTTTGACAAGGATTTCCTCTCTATTATTAGCGTGGCATGGTCAACAAACAGTATCGTAAATTAAATATAAATACCGGCAATAAAAAGTAAATTCACCGACAATATTAACAATTCCCGTTAAATTATTTGATTAATGTAGTACAGTCCTGGTTTTTAAATGGCTGCATTTGTCGCAAGACCTTTACTCGAAATTAAACACGAGATCAGAATTTTTCCATAAAAGTGATTTTTCCTCATGGTCGGCATGTTCGTTTAGCAAAAAACCGCTCCAATTCAATAATAATTTACACCTCTACTTACCTAACACCTATTACCAGACATTCGTGTTGATCCTGCAATAAACACTTCTTCGTTTACTCTCCATTTCTGCAGTTGCGTGACGTAATCTTTGTTGTACTACAACCATGCATTACTTACCTCTATAGGAAATGTGTGCTTTGACAATTTCAACGAAAAAAATAGGTCAATTGATGAAAGGTTGCCCATAATTTCGTACAGTGATTAAGTTATTCACAATAACAGATGCTTTCCACGTCGAACTATAAATTACCCACTTTCTCATCTCTTATTGTCAATAAATATGCGTATAGGAAAGATTTGTGAAAAATCGCACCATTAAATTTCTGTCGTTCTTCGAACAGAAACCGCGATTGGAAGTTATAAACAAATTAAAATCTTTTTATTAAAATAAAACTTTTACGTCATTATCTTAATAAATGCAGTCGGTTTGAAACCGCGACGATCATCATGACAAGTGATAAGTCCGTCTTTTGTTTGGAATGCAATTCATTTCGTGAAGGTGAACTTGTCTTTCTCAAAGACCACTTTCGATTTCCAGACCGTTTAAACGTCGTTATCGTGTTTGCGTTATGGTTATTTAAGAAGTGTCCAAGCACGGGGGGCAAATTCCATATAACGTACGACAGGTGTGTCATATTAAAAATAGCAAGTTGAACCAACCCTAAAGCACTATAGTGGCCGTGCATCAAACAGTGAAAGTTGCTAATTTCTCCGCTTTCTCTAAATAAAATATTTCAACCCAATACGTATTGGTTTCGGGATAATCGATTACGTCACTAGCCACATAATTTTCACGATGCCCACCCTCTGTAAACAACGATTTTCTAAATTTCGAACGTGGATTTTCACGTTTCACAATAAAAGGTCATGGTTGGATCCGTTATTGCCGGCGTTCACACCCATGACGGTAAAGAAAGTTACGGCATTAGGAAAATATATACGAGATGGCTTTTGTGCGAATAAAATTGATAATCATAATAATTTTGAAACGAAATAAAGGTGAATTGAGCTAAACATATTGATAATGACAGTAATTTCTGTACTTTCTTATTGTCGAATTTTCAATGTCGAGATTATTGGCCGCGAGGTTCTTTCTTTCTCAGCTATTGCAGATTATAGTGAAGGGTTATTTGATTAATGATCAAGAAAGAAATCATCGAGAAATTTTAACTCAATCACTAAAGCCGATTATCACAGTCGTTATTAATCCTTGTTTTTTTAGTTCTACGTCTGAAATGACACCTTCGTGTCGAATTACGACATATTCAATTTTTACATTTCGCTACTAAGATTCTTCCCAATTCTTTTCTTAACACCATTTCTACTATTGCTTTTTGTTAGATTCGTGGTTGCTATCATCAAATTGTCAAATAATTGGGTCTCTGATGTTGATTCTTACACACATTCTTGCACCATTCAAGCCGGATATTACTGCAAATTCCAACGAAAGAAACGTGACCAATTTAACGGTGGATTATGACAACCTTCCAGTCAAAATTATTGATGATTTTAACAAATTTTCACATGGAATGCCCTCGGTGTAGATGTTTAAATATTACTGAATCTTTTCTCTAAATCTTTCATGATTTTGTTGCAGTGATAATTTAGACACGAGTCGAAGATGAATGCCTAAATTTTCAAATAACAACAAAAATATGAGCAAAGAGCGAGAAAATCATATTTAGGAACATTGAATCACGGAAGAGACTTGGTAGAAGAATTGGGACTATAAAAGTGAACTAATTTACAATAAATATAATTTGGCAAAAATTCAAACTAAGCCTGTAAAAACTATCAACTGTAATTTTCATAGAAAGAAGCGTTAAATAAATTATTAGTTAATAGGTCTTGTGAAACAATTTTCAGTTAAACATTTTCTAAAGTCTTGCAGAAATTGTTAAACAACAATTTTGAGATTTAGCAATATTTGGCACGCTAAATGCACGTCGATGCAATAATCCAATTTACATGAAAAGCGAACAACTAGCTCGACACAAAGAACAGTTTAGTTACGTTAAGTATTGTAAAACAAAACGGTTTTTGTTCATAAATAGAACAGGAAATACACAAGAGGAAACCACGTTCTTCTTGCCGTATGTGCAGACATTTTTCCATTTATGATAACGTAACGGATTTCGACGAAATCAAACCTGAACGTTTCCGATGGAAATTTATTTCTAATTTAATTAGGTCGAAGTGAGAACTACTAAACAATAAAGAGTATTCTTAACGACAATAGGTGTGAACCACAAACAGACTAATTGAATAATAATGAAATGAAAGGGTCGAAAGTGAGCAATTGTACGATGATGCCTTAAATTATCCAAAGTTCACCTGCTTCGACTACTTTCTCCAACTACGGTCTTGCGAAAGACATTCCAAGATTGTCTGGGCGGCTTCTCGAAATTAGGACCAATTATGTCATAAGTTTTTTCAACAACCATCGTCCTTCCCACTGTATGGCGGTCATTTATCAACAGTCCGGCTAAAATCAGTCGATTTTTCACGAGACAATGATGTTAAGTTTTTCAAACGAAAGAAAAAATCGTTGCTACATGTACTTACTTAAAATTCAGACCTTGCGTGGTGGCAATACTCACTATTATAATCAAGTGGTTAGTGGCGATCTGATAAAGATTTTCCCAACATTATGTTTAGACGAATAAACGTCAATGGAGAACGTACAAACACAATGATAGAGAAAGTAATTAAGGCGTTTGAAAAAAGCAAAAAAAAACCGAAGAAATTTGTCTTTGTAACAATTACAAACGAATTAAGCAACCAACAGAAAACAACGCCACATACGTGTGAAGGTGGTCACAAAGAAGTTATAACGACTTTTGACAATAGGAAGAGAACATCACATATTATTGTTAGACAAGAGAACGTGGAACATTTTACTGCGGAAAAGTTAACCATTAAATAGTTGGTCGTCGTCGACTTAATTATTTTTTAACGAACTAGAAAAGTGTCATTTCTTGCATAAAAATATGTGTTAATCAAAGACAACAAATAATCGCAGGAGTAAAAAAATCCCATTCAACAATACCAATCGTTAATAATACTTTATATTTAATTTTCGTTTGAAGAACTACCGTAATAACAAACAACTAATTTAACAATGCCGTACTTGTCTTATTTAGTTTAAGGGTTAATTTGTTGCGTCTTGAGCAACGGTCTAGAGTTGTGGGCTACTGATCAAATATTTTCCCACAATTAATACCTATGTTCCTGTTTCGAAGGATAAAATTTTGCAATGTTGCATTGTGTAACTGTATTCAGTCGAAATTTGATTTACGATCTCCGAAAGGCTCCATTGTCTTGAATGGTAGATGGTCAGTTCCCAGCAACTCTGCCATAGTTCCGAGTCCTAGCTAGACAATCGTATAAAGTCTCAATTTCTGCTAATTATACCATCTCAAAGTACCAATGCCAAACGCTAATAATTACCTGGAGGTCAATCAATTTTTAAACGCCAACCTTAACCGTTTTAACATTAAAACAGGATTTATATCTGGTTTTCCTTATGTTATCATTTTGTTTAATTTTTTTCAGACGGACATCTGTCGATGGCTGTTCTTATTGTTTTTCTTATCAGCATGGTGCACCTTAACAAGTAAGTGGCAGAATTATAAATAACAAGATGCAAACTATAGCAAATTTATTTGATGTAATAAAATAATAATAATAATTAATTGGAATATCCTAAAATAGGACAATATGTTAATGACGTAAATATTTGATAATTATCTCAAGGCTTTGAGAATAGGCGGGGCCCGTTCAGAATGTACTGTTGCAAGTGTTGCATAAAATAGTCGGCTTCGGGCAGAATTTCGTAGCAATTCTTGTTTAATTAAAAAAAAATCGTCTTTCTGCAGATTCCAAGGAGATTCGCGTGGTTTGTTATTACACCAATTGGTCGGTGTACAGACCCGGAACCGCAAAATTTAGTCCTGTAAACATCAATCCCTACCTATGCACACATCTTATCTACGCTTTCGGAGGTTTCACCAAAGAAAACACCCTGAAGCCGTTCGATAAATACCAAGACATCGAAAAAGGTACGGAATTTGAATGACTCTTCCATCACGATATTTCCCAACATCGATCTCTATCTAAAATTGCGACCGTGATAAAAAGCTTCGCTTCGGTCATTTTCGGGACAGGATTTCATTGTCCTTCTTGGGCAAGGTGGTTATTATTAACTGGTCGATGAAACGAAATTTATTTTTCAACATTTTAAATCTTAATAAGTCACGTTTACAGCATGTTGCGGACATTGTTAAGAAAGATTCCAATTGACTACTAGATTCGAGTGATTACCCTCAATTCGGGGCATCTGGTTGTTGAGTTTATAACAAAAAAGGCGATGTAGACCATTCTGTGCTGAAGCAGAGTAAAAGTGGCAAAAGATTACGCTTAAATGGTACTAGTGGGCTAATTGGGTATGTGGGACAGTTAAAATGCAATGAATGCTGCACTGAAATTTTTCAATCTTATAGACTAACTTGATTACGCAAAAAAACCATTAGACACATACGTGTTGGTCAGATTTTACTTTTACGCGCCTTTCTACGTATTTCTATTCCAAATTATTTTCCATTCAGCACAGTGAAATCTCGATTGCCGCCGTTTCTCCTTAACAAAAAGCGTTTTTCTTTCAAGTGTTAATTACATATCCGAGCAATTTTTATCATTGGTAACCTATCAAGAATTTTGATTAATAATATGGACCTGAAACGAGGAGAAGGCTTGTTGCTTTATTTAACTTTATGCCCACTTTAAGTGTAGACACGAATCACAATAGAATGATTTACATAGAACCGTGGAGTTTTTTTCTTTTCTAGATGTCAATTCGTACTAAACTAAACTATTTGGCAATGGACCAAACTGGCAACCGTGTATACTAGCAAGGTTACAAATGGTGATATGCAAATTTTATTCGACAAATACGCCCAAGTTACTCAAATGAATGATCGCATTACGGATACCATCAAATTCCAGTTCTATAATTATTATTTGAGCAAGGAATTGAACCAAAGTCGGCCGATTCAGAGAAAGCCGATCTAAAACTAGAAAATATAAATACGTAACGTGCAAGTAGCTTTAGAAACCGATTTTTACCACCAACAAAAATTGAACAAAATCGGGAATTACGTCAGAATCCTGTCACACCCACACATGCCCTGCAATTATCGGATTAAATTTAATTTCCGTGCTTCGACAGGTGGTTACGCGAAATTCACCGGTCTGAAGACGTACAACAAAAACTTGAAAACGATGTTGGCGATAGGAGGCTGGAACGAAGGTTCTTCCAGGTTCTCGCCCATGGTAGCAAATCCCGAACGCAGAAAAGAACTGGTAAAGAACGCCATCAAATTTTTGCGTCAAAACCATTTCGATGGTCTAGACTTGGACTGGGAGTACCCCAGTTTCCGGGATGGAGGCAAATCCAGAGATCGCGACAATTACGCGCAACTCGTGCAGGCAAGTTTTAAGCGAACTAACAAAATCCTTTCATTTCCTATCGGTTTCGATTCAATAACTAACGATTTAATTTGATTATATGCAGGAATTGCGGCAGGAATTCGACCGAGAATCGGAAAAAACGGGACGGCCTAGACTGTTGTTAACCATGGCGGTGCCAGCCGGAATCGAGTACGTCAATAAAGGTTATGACGTGCCCAAATTGACAAAGTAATTTCGATTCTTTCGTCGCCGTAAATTTTTAACTTTTAACTCGTAGATATCTGGACTGGATGAACATTTTGAGTTACGATTACCATTCCGCCTTCGAACCGGCAGTCAATCATCATGCACCTCTCTACTCTCTAGAGGAGGAATCCGAATACAATTATGACGGAGAATTAAACATTGTAAGCGCTAATAATCACCCGGTTAATATCGAATAATTTTTTTAATAATATTTAGGATTTTACCATCAAACATTACTTGAAAATGGGGGCCGATCCTAGTAAATTAGTGATGGGAATTCCAACTTACGGACGCTCCTATACCTTATTCAATCCAGAAGCTAATGAAATCGGAGCTCCTGCTGACGGTCCCGGCGACATGGGCGACGCTACAAGAGAAAACGGCTATTTAGCTTATTACGAGGTGAGATTTGACCCACGATTTTCATTTTCAACGTCGTAACTTGCAGATCTGCGAAAACATCAAATCGCAAGATTGGGACGTGGTTCAACCGAATCCCGACGCCATGGGTCCTTACGCGTTCCGAGATAACCAATGGGTTGGTTACGATGACGACAGTATAGCGAGAAAAAAATCAAAATACGTGGCGGAAAACGGTTTAGGTGGAATCATGTTTTGGTCCATCGATAACGATGATTTTAGAGGGAATTGTCACGGAAGACCTTACCCCATCATCGAAGCTGCCAAAGAAGCTCTAATTTCAGCTTACGGGTAATTGGATTTTTTAGTTATCTTGCAATTACTTACGTTTTTGTCGATTACAGTTTAACAGACGAAAACTTAATTTCACCTCCTGCTAAACCAACGAAATCAAGAACTAGAACTCGTCTTACTTCAAAAACTAAGAATGACAGCGAAAATAGTGATGGTGATGTTAAAAAAGAAACTTCCACCAGTTCGCGAAGAAGAAACAGGTAAATTGTTGAGTAATTACATAGATTTTTCTTGAATTAAAGATTTTGTAGAATTAAAACTAAATCAAATGAGGAAACTTCGGGTGGTAGAAGCAATAGTCGAAGAAAATCATCTAGACGAACCACGGAAGCGCCTGTTTATTCCAGTTTAGAATTAGTCACGCCAAGTTACACAACGCCAGCCCCACCTTCAACTCCAGATCAAGGCGGTGGTCGGTATTTTTACTGTATGTAAATTCTTTAGTTACAAAGTTTTTTTTTTGTAGTTTTCAAATGCGAAGATGAAGGTTTCTATCCACATCCGAAAGATTGCAAAAAGTACTTTTGGTGCTTGAGTGGCGCTGGAGAATCAGGAATAATAGCGCATGCTTTTACTTGCCCTGCTGGTAGAAATTTCAATTTATGTATACATTTTGTTTGCTTCAATGCTGTCTTTAGGTTTGTATTTCAACAAAGCTGCCGATTCGTGTGATTATACACAAAACGTTTTGTGTAATAAAAAACTAACGAAAGCAACCACAACTACCACAACTGAAGGAAGTACAACGAAAACGACTACGACTAAAACGATTGCAGTCACTTCCAGATCTAAAGTTACGCCAATAACAAGTCGGACAACATTTTTCAGAACCACAACAACCGAAGCTAATTTAGATGTGAGTGTTTAGTGATTGGTAATAATTGAACAATTTTGTCTCGTTTAAGGACGAAGAGTATTATGATGATGATTTCGAAAACGATAACTCAGAAGAAGATCCCAAAGTTATCAAAGACTTGCTTGATCTAATCAAAAAAGCAGGTAATTTTATTAAGTTAGTGTTTAACAGATTTTTCATCCAATAACGTCACAGGAGGTATCGAACAGCTTGAAAAACAATTAAAAATTCACGAAGATGGTACCGCCTCATTGACCACTGCCGACGTTACAACGCCCTCATCAATTAGTAAAACGTTAGTCGAAAGAGTGTTGAATAAAGCAGGAAGAAATAATCTCAGCGTTAAGAAAAATACGTGAGTTGTTTATACATATGAAAAAACTAGAAATTAATGTTTTAAAACAGGTACAGTGTTATAAACAGGAACAGTCGGGGTCCCCAAAATGAAGGATTAAGTAAAGTTGAAGATAAAAAAGACAAGAAACAAGACAGAGGAAGACTTCAATACACCACAATTGCGCGTCAAAGGTAACGATTCACCTAAACAAGAACGAAAGTAAATTGTTACTTTTTAGACCGCAAAAGAGTGACGAGATAGACGAAGAAAATGACGATGACGCCGAAGGAGAAGAAGACGACGAACCAGAATTCAACAAAAAGACAAAACCACGGGAATATGTAAATATTAGGAGAGGACGCGTCACTAGTACCACCGAGAAGGTGCAGGACGTAAAGTGAGTTGACTTAAATAAAGCTGACCAGTACTCATGCTGTTGTTTAAGGAGTAAATCTGATAGAAATAGAATATTGGGGGAAGAAAGTGATGAGGAAGATGAAGAAATTACAAAGAAAACCTCAAATCCGCAGTACGTTAATATTCGACGACAAAGGCCATCAACAACAGAAGAAAGCACCACTTCCAAGTAAGGTTTATTTCGGTCTAAAATTTTCTAAACCATAACAGCATTGGTTGTAATCACCAGCAATTATTTTTATCCTCTTCCTATACTTCAAGAAATAGTTTTTCTTTTTAATTTCGTTGATCACTTAATAATAATTGCCAATTCCATATTGCGATATATTTATACGATTATCTATTAGATACACTGTGATACGAAGAGGTACTACAGAAGCTGATGTTCAAGAAGTCTCGCTGTAAGTCACGTAAATACTCGCATGTTTAGGCAACTATTGTTTTGATTTATTTGCTAGAGTTCAAAGAAGAAGAGGATCTACGACTGCTAGTGTACCTGAAGAATTAACTGGTGATAGAGCAAGCAGCACTACAATATCACTAGATAGAGGGTCTAGCTCAGACTTCGAGTCTGATTCGAAATCGAAGTAAGATTTTCGAATCGCTATATTTGCTTAATTAGTAAATTCTAATTTTTAAGATACCAAACCATAAAACGTGGATCAACTACTGAGGAGACAGCAAGCAAGAAATCCTCTTCTGACCTTTCAACAACTAAGTAAGTTTTTGTCATTATCGTTGCAGTTGCGACTTAATTTCGGCATGTGACTTCTGTTTATAGATACTCCACAATTTCATCTGGAACCACAGATGATGCTACAACGATCATCGATTCAGATACTGAACATTCTACAGAACTCGGAACAACTCCCGAAACTCTAAGTAGTGAATCTAGCTTAGGTACCACGAAATTTTCAACACAGTCCCCGAATCAAGTGTCGGAAAGTGGTACCGATAAACGGACGCCGCTTCTAGCAGTTCCGCGTCCGTTCTCTCTAAGTGCTCGAGATCCTACATCGTCGTCTTTAAAACCCGTAACAGAACAGACATCGCGCGTTACAAAGGTGAGTGAACCCAATTTTAAACCGCGGATAAGACAGAAAGAAACCACCGCCATCACCACCACAGAGAAAACAGTTCGAAGCCGAACACCCTCCCGATTCAAACTCTCCACTACTGGTGACGCAGAGCCTCAAACAAAACCCACCAGTTCTTCGGCGCGTGCCAGAAAACGTTTTTCGACAACTGAGTCGTACAGTTACGATGAATACGATTTGAATCGCACTTATAGACCTTCGGAAATTGCCGATTTATCATCGCTGACAGCAGTTGATTTTACGTCGGGAGTCAATAGGTTTGGAGGCGGTTCCAGACATAGAAGACCGCGACCTTCCACGGCGACAACAACGGAAAAAGTCGAAGAATCGTTGAAAACGGGACCGAGAACGTTACCACTGGCTCGAAAATTACTCGACGGAAAAAGTAGACGCATTGCTAAAGTAGAAGACCAAATCAATTCCAGCTCGGATCTAGCAACAACACATAAAGTGCGTGAAGAGTTTGATAAAACAACGCCAAAAATTGATTCGAGTACCGAAACTATACGTGGGTTTGGTAAAAACACTGAACGCTTGCGAGGATTCGGTAGAATCACTTCTAGTCCGACAAAAATTGATAGCAGTACGGAGAACGGACGAGAATTCAGTAAATCCACTTTCAATTCTGCAGGAATCAGTTCAAGTACTGACAGTACTGTTAGGACTACACTTCGAAATAGAAAGATAATAAGGAGGTTGTTCCGACCTACAAGTACTACTGAGGGTGCAGTCGAAGACGATCTTCAAAAATCTAGCTCGATTAATACAGGAAGAAGTAATTTGTCTAGATTCAGGATTAAACCTGCGGAGGTCGCAGTGAAAGTTAGTTCGATTAAACCGTTAAACACCAGAAAAAATACCTCAACCAGTCGCGGTACTACTGCGGAAACGGAAGAATATACGACTGTGTCTGAAAGCTTAAATGAAACTTCGGATGAAAGTAGCGGTGAAGAAGGTGAAAATATTAAGTTATCGGAATCAAATATAAGAGAAAATAACGATGTGAATAACAACAATATTATAGCCACTGAAGGTAAAAGTGGCAGAAAAATTGTGTTGAAAAGAGTTAAATCAAAAGTAGATAGTGAAAAAGGTGCAACCGAGCCAAATATTATAGTCAGAACGAGGAAAATTGTTCGAAAATTGCGACCCACTGAAGCGACTATACTTCTCACTACCACAGAATCTCCAGTGGTTAATGTTACTGAATCTTCAGATGTTAGTACGTTAGGTCGCAAAAGAAAAGTAATTCGACGCTTCCGACCAACAACTGCGACAGTTATTTCGAGCACTACCGTTGGAGAAAACAAAACAATTTTTATAAGAGGCAGACCGTTCAGTACTACTGAAAAAATTTCAACAGTTGAACAAGAAACAGTTTTTTCAGCAGATCAAAATACTACAGAGCAAACAAGTACAGAAGAAATCAAAGACGTCGAGAAAGCGAAGTCGGTGAGATCGAGATACAAACCCATTCAAAGAACAACTACCGAATCAGAAACGGTTTCCTTAGAAAATCAAAGTACGACGAGTTCGGAAGGAATTGAAAAGGAGAAAACAGTTAGGTCACGCTACCGACCGATTCAACGAACAACTGAAAGAACGTCGGGCGGAGAAGGCGTTCGAAAATTTGCCATAGATAGATCTAAATATAGTGCAATTAATAGAGGCACCACTTCGTCTACATCGAGGTACGAATTGAGGTCCACAGTACCGACAGTGAGTGATAATGAAGAAGAGTATGATGATGAACAAGAGTACGATGATGTCGAGGGTGATGTGATTCCGAAATATAAAATAATTCGACCAAATGATGATGAAGATGAGGCAAGTGATAACGACGAAGAAACTTCTTCTAGATATACGATTCTTCGGCCGACATTAGAGTCGCAAGTTAGTGATTCGGATGAAGATAACAAAGCAATCAAAATTCTGAGACCATCCCTACCTAGTCAAGCAGTTGAAGATGTAAGTGATAGAAGTAAATTAGTGGAAGTCGAAAGTGCCGAGGAGAATGATGACGATGACCAAGAAGAAGCAAATGAAAAGTCTGCAGATACTGAATCTTCTCAAATAAATTCCACGACGCCATCAACTTCCGATTTAAACACGGAAACTGATGAGCTCGTTGACGAAAGTGAAGGTGAAAAAATTGCCGTAACGGTAAGAAATTATAAGAATTCAATCCTAGAAAAACAAAAGAATAGACCGGTGTTTAGAAGACCGAAATTTACAACTGAAAAATCGAAGATCACCCCGGCAATTATCAAATCTAGATACAAGACTTTTACAAGACCAACAACCGCATCACCCAAGACTGAAATCGACACAATCAAACAATTAGAACTAGAGAAAAAATATGTCCCCAAGGAATTCACAACGGAACCATTTAGTATCGAGGAAGTAATACCAAATGTCACAGTAAATGAAGCAAATTTGGGTCCAGAAATTTTAAATATAACTCAAAATTTTAGTATGACGGAAACTCCAACAACGTATCGCGTTGAAAGTACCACTGTTATTAGTGTTGATTCTACACACAACATCCTTAAGGAAGAAGACCAAATTACTGATCAGCCTCAAATTACTACTACAGCTGAAAGTGACAACTTCACCGAGGTCGTAAAAGAAACGACTACAGAGAATCAAACAACCATAGAAGCAGTAAGCACTACTGAAAGCGACGTAAAAACTGTTAATGTCACAGAGCTGGAAGATGACAATTATATGGAAACAACGACGCAGTTTAACGATTTTACAACGATAAATGAAGTTGTTGCAACCAATAACGCCAATAATGAAACTGAAGAGCTTGTAAACTCGACTTACATTGAAACCAGCACAGTCGATTCAAGTAACTTGAGTAGTGAAACAACGCCAGTTTATCACCCTAAAAGTACGCTTCGATCGATACAAGCTCGTCCTAAGTTCTCAATACCTAAACGTTTATCAAACAGTAGCCCCGAACCTAAATTGAAACGTGTCAGCTTTAGAAATCGAGAGCATGCTATTACCGAAAATCTTAAAATAACGACGCTAATTTCGATAAAAAATAAAGGAATCTATAAATATAGCACAACAGAAAGAACTAGATACGTAGCCAAAGAAGAATCTTCAGAAGAAATCGTAGAGTACGATGACATTGTCGACGACGTAGAAGTTACAACGTCCAAATTCAAGACTCCTTCAACGGCGGCGAAACCCAGATCTAGTAACAAACCTGCCGGCTACGGTTTCACTAGAAAAACGACAGAACCTCCCAAAGTTAACGAAGATTTGAGCGGAGTAAATACTGAGGCCGTGAAGAACAGGAATAAGAGTTTGTTTAGTAAAAAACGAAAAATAAACAGCCCAATTGCAGTGAGTGCCGCTACTCTTTCGGCAACAACAGAAAGTAAACCGACGTCACCTCTGGAAATTGCAACAAATATTTTGGAAACGACGACTCCTTTAATCACCGAATCTGTTACTAAACCCACAACAATTCTCGAAACAACAACCGAATTGTTAACAACATTGCATCATGTTTTTGCTGAAACTGAATCTTCGACAGAGAAAATTTCAAATAGCACCGACGAACATAAGAACGGCGACAGTTCGAAGGTAGAAAGACTGATTGAAGTCAATCGCATCATAGAAGTACACGGTGAACGAGACATGAAAAACAACACAAGCTTGGAAACGGACAATAAAGTCGTGGATAAAGTCGGAGCTGTCAACAGAGTCACTGTAATTAAAGTGATCGATCCGGAAGAAAACGAAATTAATCCGACTGATATTTCTGCAATTCCTATAACTACTGGTAAACCGGAAGTGACTCTTAATATTAACGGAGCTTTCGTCGTCCCTGAAATAGCGACGGTTAAAGAAGTGACTCTTCCAGATCCATTCCTACAAGTTTTTGATAGACAAAATCGAAAATACGAAAGTTACAGCGATAATAAAGATGTCATCGTTCAAGATAAGCCGGTGATTATCGATGGCAAGTCGCATATTAACATCATCACTCCAAGACCGCATTACAGTACAGAAGCGTCGACGATAGCTTTAGAAGGACTGTTCCAGACGGACACTCCCCAAATATTGAAAGACGGAATCACTGCAAATCTGTTGAAGCCGACTGGTGAAGAAGAATTGTTAGAAACGGGAAATTCGCGCTACGTTAATATTCGCGTTTTGGAAGAAGAAAACGGACATAAAGCCAAATTAAGGGATGATTATATAACGATGAAAGCGGACGTGGTTGAGGTTACACCGAAAAATAAAGTGGACACGATCAGAATTGTGCCGATAAAAGTGGAAATGTCGCGGAAATTGATCGGAAATGCCGATTTCAACACGAAAATCGAATCTGGCGTGCCTAAAGTCGAGTTGAAAATAATCAATTCCGCTTAAATTAATTGTAGCGTTAATTAAAATGTTATGTGTGTACATAGTTACGTTATTGTTGTATTATATTATTTTTAATTTAACTGAATGTATCTCAGTGTGAATAATAAATCGTTGTAAATAATTAGCACGTTTGTAACATAATTCGCACTGACGTCTTCTTCGATTCCATGTCTTCGTGTGCCATAACAATGTTTATGCTCTCGATCGTTTTTGTTGTATGGCCAGTGATGAGTCCGTTCGTAATTGTAAATTTGTTTATATTTAAAAATATACTGTGTTAATTATACTTTCCGGATTTTCTTTATCTTTCCTGTCTCTACAAATAACACTGTACTGGGAGCAGTTTTGGTGATAGGTTTTGCACCAAATTTCCCAAGAAGCACTACTTGAGGTATGAAACGAACGTGACTAATTTGGCAAAAAAATATGTAAGTATCGACTCAAAAACGGTGGGTTTTTCATCTAACTTGCACGAAATTTGCACCACTATCGAAATTAACATTTTTGTTACTTTTATTTTGTTCATGGTTGTGGTCTTAATAACATCGATAAAACACATGCTAAAAATTACAGATATTTATTGTAATGTAGTAGTTAACTTGAGGATTTCTTTCAGATCGCCAACGGAACGAACAGTCCTTTCTTATTTCGAGTCGGAGGCAGGCGCAAAACGTCACCTGCCCTGTTTGCCACTAGAACCACGTCTAAACCAAAAACGACTTCCAGACCGACTAGGCCAACACGCAGGAAATACACGCCTGCAGGTTTCAAAACGTTAGAAAGTCAAGGTGTGATTCTTTGGTTTTAATTCAAAAATTTTCCATCCACACAACATATGACGAAATAAATAAATAATTGCCAATTATACAGGCTCAATTCAACTCGTGTCGTGCATCGCACCAGTGACTTTGCTGAATTTTATTTATTTTTTTCCATCAGAAATTGTTTGCATACGGAACAGTATTTTGTTATCTAACAATAGTTAAATGAATCTTAAGTTAGGTAAATATTAATTTTGCAGAATCTACCACTCAGAAGGTAAAACAGACAGCCAACCGTTATCGATTCGTGTCCCGGAAACCGTACTTTAAAATGAGCACCGCGAAACATCAAGAAGAGTTTGATCAAATGAAAGAATCCAGCAATCAACAATCTCTTGAACAAGATATTGAAACAACAGAATTAGGAGACATCGCTGTGGCGCTCCAAGAAATTCAACAAGCACCTTTACCTACTAAACTTTCGACGATCAGAATACCAGAAAGACTTCCAACAGTTCGTATAACCACAGAATTCAGCGACATTGCTGTTGCTCTGCAAGAAATCCAGCAGGCGCCATTACCCACGAAACTACCAAGAACCACAACACAACGCATTCGCAGTAATTTCTTTTTGATCTGACTTTGAATTTCGATTTGTATTTTTCTATTTTAGTTCCTACACGGTCTAGAGCTATTTCTACTACTACTCGACCTTTGTTTTCCACGACAAGAAAATTTGTTGGACATAACACAAGGCCTCAAGCATTTGAAAAAATTAATCCGTCGATTTCCGGAACATTCCAACCGTTATTTCAAGATTACGACTATTACGATGAAGGGTATAAGAGTGTCTTAGGACAAATACCTGAACATAGCAAAGTTTTATTGCACAGCAATGGAATTATTGAATGTTTGGACCAAGGCAGTTTCCCTCATCCAGTTTCTTGCAAGAAATTCATTTCGTGCGCTAAAATGGAAAACGGAAATGTTTTAGGATGGGAGTATACGTGCCCAAAAAATTTGAGTTTTGACCCGATCGGTGGTATCTGTAATTGGTCAGCAGGTCTAGGATGCAACGACTAAGGAGCAAAAATTCTGGTGATAATAGTAACGCTAAGATTAAGAATTAAACAAATTTCGTCATTTTACTCATATTTAAATAGAATGATTTATTTCACATGTTGTTAAAACGTTGGCACATCTATCAGTAAATACATTTGAAATCAGAAGTCTTAGAGTACCCAACTTTACAAATATAAATTTTGACTTCTAACGTTCGTTTCAGACATTTAATGTCTACATCACAGAAGTCTACATGTACATTTGATTTTTAATCAAAGTACATTAATTTATTTATCAATTCGCTAGAATTGTCTTTTTTATGACCACGTGTGTAATTTGCCATCATATAGTTTTGCTATGTAAATAATTTAAGACGCGTTGTTTTTATACTTTATAAACTAAATTAAACAAAACCGATTTATTGTAATAAATAACTTCTCTTTATATCGTCCGCTTGTTAATATTTTTGTACCCTACACCTACACAAGTTAATAGAACTTTTTGTGAACGCAACCCTGATGACTCTTCTTCAGGGTTCTCCTCTGAAGGCTCTACGTTGAAGGTAACACCAAAAAACTCTTTCAAATGTCTCAGAAAATCCACAGCATATGTTGTTAATTTACCAGTAACAAATCTAGACACGTCCTGCTGTCCTAGGGCCATGCACAAAATCGCTATTGGTTGAGAAACTGCATCGCACATACCCCCAGAGTAACATTCAGTCAGTAATCTATGCGCCGCGTATTTTCCTATATCTTCTGGCACTTTATATGAACATTCATCATCAGATACCTAAAACGTAAAAGTTTAACAATTCGAACAGGCTCAGTAACAATAAAATTACTAGTTCAGACGAATAAACAACTCCATTTGTGGTTTCCATTGTGAGATGTATCCCGAATCCTGGACTTCTTCCCGCTTCATGACCCCGACGTAAATCAGTGTTAATGTAGACATCCGGCAAAAATTGCAGCATAACTCCCTTGGCTGTTTCAACCATTCGATTAGCCATGGCGGGAGAAACACGAAGAGCATATGCAATGCCTCTTACTCTTTTTACTTTCCCAACACTTTCCAACTGTATCGGTCTTAATTGTTTAAGAATTGGACATTTAAAGAGTACTTCTCCACCTCCTAAGGGTAACAAGCCTGTTAAATAGACAAAATTTAGTTATAGTTTTTGGAAAGTATAATAATTTAACCTCGCTTCAAGATTTTTATATCAAAACCTTCATCATCTAACGCAAACTTCTTCAAAACTGCCAACATTGAACTTTTTACAGTATCTGGTGAGGGATGGATATTGGAGTTTGTAACACCTCGTAAGGTGGCGGTTAGTGGTTCTTTGCAAAACAACCCCAACATTAACAGAGTTTCCAAGTAATATCCCAATCCGTACTGAGTTGAACAGTCGTGTTCTACACGACCTCCATGCAGCAAACCAGGTTGAAAATACAAAGTAGTACCGGTCTCGTTTAATTCGATAACTGTGCCGTTCGTGATTTTGTCGAGCAGCCTTACTAAACTGATTTCAAACTCTGCTAAACCAGGTTCTGCGGCCATGTGTCTTATATGGGTTATTCGGACTGGTTTTCCACTCAGAATCGACAAAATAAGACGCTGATTAAGATAATCGCTGTGCTTATAGCACAATACGTTGTCTTTAACAGTTGCAGTCATTTCAACGACTTGAAAGGCGAGAAATCACTAAAAACTACACAGCTTCAAAAGACAGGTTATGTTTACCTCACTTTCATAGAAGATACTGGTGTACTCTGTCTGCTGTTCGTGTTTATGTTCTTGCTCTGGTTACTTACTGCTCTTACCAGCTTACTTGAGCTTACCACACGGTCTTATTGTTCACACCCATAGACCACACTACGCATAGATTCTTGTTCTAGTTTAGTTACTAAACCATTGCCAACCATGTCTCGCATAAAACACTATAAATATTTGTAAGTAGTGGCGTTGTATGATTATTATAATCCATATACAATGGTAGTGGCATTTTCACATTAGCATAGAATTTCTGGCATAAGAAGAACAAAATAAATGAAAGAATGCACATACTGAATATAGATTTAACATTCATTTTAAACTATTAGAAAAATTAGTGAGGTTATGTTGCTTGCATTGGCAGATCTGATTTACGCGGCAAATTTAAACAGTATGGTTCCTAACATAGCACAACTTCTTCGCTGAACAATAACACTGCACGTGCTCTTTACGAAGAGTTTTATTAAAAACCTTTATTGTAGGGTACGTAACACAAGTTTGTAATAAACGTTACATCACACTTGAGCTTAAAACGTACACAATACAGTCGTTTGTAAATCGTCGGTGCGCAATGGTCATTGTATGAAATTTACACAATCGCGGCTCAAAAACTTTACATGGCTATCAGTTTGAATCGTATGGGGCGCAGGATTTGCTGCAATTATCAACGTACAAACATGTATAAACCCGTTTGAATATGGAATTTTACATTTAAACACGGGGCAGTGATTCAAGCGATCCACAAACTGCAATCGACAATAATCTTGATGCCCTCGATATCACAGCTACTATTTTTCAAAAATAATCGCAAGACCCCGACAAAAACGTCTCAACGTTCAACGCGACAACAACTGAAATCGTACAAAAATATGAGTCACTCTTCCTGTCGAGGTCTCTCTTTCAACAGACTAATTTCGGAATGCACAGTACCTTATCTACTTTTTTTATCAAATGTTTAGGCCAATCGTTTCGGCAGTTTGTTTATAGTCAAGTTATTTCATTTACTCGTAATAGCACCAGGAGTGAAAAATAATTGATCTTGTTTTTGATTTCTGCTAGACCGGCGTCGCCATCGGTCTGCTGGTCTTGTATCAAACACTTCTAGGATGCGTGATGGTGGTCGTTGCCGTTGGAGGAGGCGGTTTCACGATTCCCCTTGGAGGAACGCCGCCGGATAAACGAAAAGTTCGCAGCAAAGTGTTGCGGAAATCTTCGGAAAACAAGCAATAAATGTAAAAAGTTATGGAGTAATTAGTGACTTCTAGCAGGTTAGCGATGGCACGAAACACCTGAAATTTAAATATTAAAAGAAATTGTTAAAAATCCACTTTCCAATCAATACCTGGTACGGGTATTTGGTCAGATTGTCTTGCGATAAAGTGACGTTGAGTATGACCATGGGGGTAATGCAAACCAGGAAGAGGATACTGGTGGAGCCCAACAAAAGCACCAGTCGCCGTTCTTCGGCAAACTTTCGAGGATCTTCTTCGCCGGAAGCTGTGCGACTTAGGGTCATTCTCCGACGTTTCTCGCAAGATCTGCGATAGACTATGAGGATTCTCAGGTTGAGGGCGGCTAGTAGAATAATCGGCACTACTTTGAAGATAAATTCTAGTAAAACTTTGTAAATGCTGTATAAGGGATGGTCTACGAGCATGGTGAGTTCTTGACGTTGGTAGATGATGACGCCTTCTGACGCCAAACGACACATGGTCACTTTACTGCGAAAAGCTGCCGGAAAATAGAGGATGAACGTGATTATGGGGATGAGAACGACGGCTCGACGGGGCGATCCAAGAATGGGTCGGGCGTGACCCGGATGACAGACGCTCACGTAACGTTCCAAAGTGAGGGCTAGTAGCATGAGAACACCCACGCCCAAACAACCGTTCCCCAAGAACAATTCCAAATGTGCGAAGTAGAACGCCGAAAGGGGTTGTTCCCAGTGACCCTGCTCGCGGTGAACGAGCACTCTCCAGGCGAACGGTAAGGCGAACAGGATCGCCAACAAAGCCGCCGCGGAGTATCCTGTAACAGACCGAGACATCAATAAGATGTGAGCGGGTTTGTATAAAACCGATACGTGCCGTTTAAAAAAAAATTAAGTCTATTTCAAGTTCTCGTCCGGTTTTTACTCATTTTAGAAATTCTGTTGGCGCAGGAAAAATTCCAGGTAACCAACTTCCACTAGAAACGGCAGCGAGTGTTTGCTCTGATAGAAAAACGAATCGGTATTTACCCACTTGAAAATTTCATTTTTACGTCCGGAAAGTTTGACTTTATACTCAAACTGTTAGCTCAAAGAAAGACGCTAGTCTGTCTTGTGTTTTAGAAGGTCGAAAATAAATGGATAGAAATTTTGCGATTCTAACGAAACGTATGATAAATTTGCATGTAACTTCCATGCGAATCTGGCGTAGGATGGGGGAGTGTCTATTAAATTTCCATTCGGGGTGACAGAGAAGTTCTGACTTTGACTTTTATTAATCTGTAATTTGTTTTCACAATAACGAGTACAAGTGAAGCGCGAGATTAACGCAACTTTCGAAAATTGCTAAAAATTGAAAATTCTCTCTCGGCGACACTGCACTAGTTATAATTAATTTGTGAGTTAATTTTGCGTATAATTCGTCATGAGGTCACGTCGGTGTAATCGGTATTTATGGCCACCCACCCTGATAACATCCGATATTAATTTGAAAACAAATGGTTTGGACGTGGTTAGCTCTATCTCCCACAAACGCATTTATCAAAAAATTCAAAATTAATTAACGATTAAAATTTACTATTACCGCCGGAAATCGGTTTTCCTAATTGAATAAAGTATTCGGGGCGCTCAATGGCAAGATAATCTCCCGGCTGTAGACTGAAATAATGCAATTTCCATTCAGGAGCAGGTCCGCCGTATTGTAATTTCATGAAATTATGATTTTAGTATAAAATAACGAGGCGTGTCTAATTAAAAGTTAACATTATTCTTTATGTCTTTGTCCTCGTTCTTCTTGCAGCAGCTGGCGTTGAAAAATAAACTCGGGATGCCAATTTGCCTCCGAGTGCAGGTATTACCATAGGATTCACGACGTTTCGTTCAACTTTGCGTTTTCCAGTAAACAAACACATTGTTTGAAACAACATTGTCAGGGTTGTTCTCTTTGTAAATAATTGTTTGCCAAAGTTCTCCCTTTTGAACTAAATTCAAACAGATCTAATTAAACAGGTATCATTATTAAGACGATTATCGATTATTGTCGACCGATGCAAGAACCGAGAGACACTATAAGACGATTTGACATGTGTAGGTTTTAGAAATTATGAGAAACTATGAAAAATTATGTTCAAAAGTTTGCCAACAATTTTACGAATTTGCTTATGGGGGTTCGTCTAATTTTGTACGAGCTATCAAGAAATTTTTATTAATAAATTTCAATTTACTTCAATCTGGTCTATCGACGTTTCTTCGAAGTCAGTAATGGCCAGTCGACGATATTAATGCTGAAACCCACTGAACAAACTACATCCAGTTGCTCGTATTCCGGTACATCTTTGTTGAGCCACTATTCTGCCTCAGACCGTCTGCGGTTAGTCCGGGGGATTGAGTGGTGTTATTCCGGCACTCAGAGGAAATTGTGTTACCTCCGCTAACAAAATTTCGAGTACCGGCTATTTCCGAAGAAGATGGGTGTAAGGTCGCGACGTGTAAGTTTCTTTTTTCGTCGTTCCGCAGTCGTCTCTTTATGTTTGCAAAAAGTTTGATTAACCGCTTCGTTGATGTAAGCCCCACTGTTGACAGAAGACACCTAAGTGAAATGAAGAGCATCTCATCTATCAAGTTTTCATTAGTACAGCCTCAAATTCAACTACATATTTTCAGAGTTAAAAGGTGTTCTTTTTTAAAAAAACCTCTTAATCATTCTTTTTCGTCTTCTACCTAGTTTACAAATTTTTAGAGTATAAGACACTTATTTGACTAGGATTTATTGAAACTTTGGGATACATAATTTGTTTAAAGTCGTTACCCTAATCTCTAATACGAGCGTTTTTGCTTCCCGAAAGAAGCGGGTGCGTCGCATACCCTACTAACCACAAATATTTTTGTTAGGTAGGTAAACAAAGATATCCGAAAAAAACGGATCAATTTGTCAATAAAGAACGGTGATCGTTTTGATTCTGACGGATGTGAATGCGGAATCAACAAAGCAATTTGAAATGAAAAGGAAACTTTTTTACAAATGTCACTAAAATTGCAGTTACGACGCATATGCGAGTTTTCAGAAATAAAGTTCGGTTAATTTGACTGCACGTTGCGACCAGTATTCGATGTCTGCACCGCAGAGGAATAAAATAGAATGTAAATATGACGTAATGTCATCCTCAGATAAGAATTTCGTACGTTCAGCATTCTGTTACTAAAATTGGCTCAGTACAATAAACAACAATATGAAAGGGAGACTGTTAGTGGCCATCGCCGTTTCAATTTTCTTGTGAGTATTAGAACAAATTGTAATTTATCAATTCGTAACCGAATCTTTTTTCGATAAGGGATGATGAAAAAAAATGAATCCGTTTATTTTTGTTACGTAAATATACGTCAGGTAGTTTAAATTCAAATCAAAACCCACAGATATACCTACGCTTATAATCACCGAATTGTTGGCAGTGTGAAATTTGGAATTTTTTAACGAAAAATTTTCGTCGATTTTCCGATTTAATTCGTTGAGTTAAATTAATTCATCTCTATAAATAATACAAGGCTAACGAATCCAGAAACTTAATCAGTTTCAATTCGGACCAGATGTTGTTTATAATTTGTCTAGGAACAGAAAAAGTTATTTTCCCAATTGGATGTGACATTTTCCAGAGTCCGCGGAAGAGTCGAAGCAGGTTTTACCTATGGAGCCCCTTGCAGCGACCGCAACACTGCCTACTTGAGTCCATCACGGCCGATCTTTCCCCCTGAAGCCGTCAAATGCGTCGATATCACAGCAATGGGTAGCGTGATAACCTTCCAGTCCACTTGGCCTATTTCGTATGCCGACACCCTATTTGCCGACCACATGCACTTGAAACACGTGGCAAAAACCAAAATTTTCATCTTCATGCCTCGTTTGACACTCATCGATTTATCCGGCAACGAAATCAAAAGATTACCGGTAAAAATGCACACTTTAGCACCGTCTCTAACAAAACTTTTGGTGGCGCAAAACCAAATCGTTATACCGAAAAAGGGGGCCTTGATGAGATCACCGAGTTTGGATACGTTGATGTTAAGTCGTAACAAAATTAGAAATTTATATCCTCATACTTTTAACAAAATGCCGGCTTTAAGGGTGTTGTATTTGGACAGCAATTACTTGGAGGTGGTGACGTCGAAAGTTTTTCGAAATTTAGAAAAATTGCAGTATTTGCATTTGGGGAATAATTTGCTGACGACCGTACCAGCCAGAAATCAGTTGCCGAGATCGTTGTCAGTTTATATCGTGAAAGGAAATAAGTTGGGAGAAACTCTGTAGAAACTTTTATTGAAATAAATTTAGCTACCATTTTCTAAATATATTTTTCTTTTGTACGTTTTATTAATATTGGCGCTAATTTTTTTTGCGCATTGATTAAAATCTAAAACTCAATTAAGCATCCTCTCCTTTGGAATCTGACTATATCGGCGTTTTGGGAGTAAGTTGCAAAACTTTTAATGCTATTGCCACTCTTTTAAACTGCCAAAGTTAGGTCGCAATTCTCGTTTCTACTCAAAATTAATTTTAGCTCGAAATTTAAATATGTATCGTTTTCTCGAGCACACCAACCTACAAACTTTTGTTGTCGACTTCTCGAATGTCAATTCAGCTTTTAACATTTGCACATGTTTCCGTTTTGCCTCTTCCATTTTCTGCACAAAACTTTCCACGAAACACTTTCCGATTCACCCACAATCACGTATCCGATTTTGGACCTTAAGAAAGTGTCACGATTCCCGACCTATCCTAGCTCTATCGATTCCTGACACCTGCAGCAGGAACTGCATCCGCCTTGTTTCATCTTCAAATATTCTGGCGTTCCTCCTGCAACATCGTCATGGTCCTCCCGAATTGTCAGTCGGGTCGGAATTTTGCGCTATTATTCTAAAATAGGATGTCTCTCGATTTTTTTCTTAAGATGGTTCGGTAGCTTGAGGCAAAGGTGTGCTCATCAATGTTGCAGAACGACAAGTTTCTGAAGAAGGGTGGGCGACGTTTAGGTTACTACCCTGTTGAATCCTTGTCAAATATTTCCGGGATGTTCAACAAATTTCATGACGTTGCCCGTAAATATCCCAAAATATTCAAATATGGTTAATGGGTGCCTGGGATTCTAACATGAGTTGAACAAAATTATTGATAAAATAACAAAACAAATTAACAACCCAAAACTTGTTATAAAATACTCGAAATCATGTAGTGGTAAGTGTACTGGTGGTGGTGGTTTCTTTGTTTTATCGTATTTTTTCTACGTTTCTGTTTCTCATTTCTTGAACACCTTAAGTGGCCCTTGCACCATTACTCTTAAACCCTGCTTCAACTGTGACGTGTTAATTTAATGTTTTTTTTTACTCATGACAGATAGCGATTAACCCCCAACAACTAACGGCGTTCGAATGACGTCCATAAAAATGCTCAATAAGCCCAACTGCTTCTTTAAACTGCGTCAATTTCGCTACATATGGTCCACTTTATGATGTCGTTACTTTTTTCAAACTCTCCCCAAAAGTTTGTTGGGCACGAAACAGAGAAATTCGGACGCTATCACTGAATTGCTACAAGAACAATGTCAACAATTCGTTATTGGTCGAGTTGATTAAGTAATGGCGCGCGTCTCATCTGATAACTTTCCCCTGCTGTGGATCGTCTTCCATAAATAATCCCCCGACGCCTTTATTTTGTCAACTTTCTTAATAGATTCGAGATAATAACGGAATTAGAATAATAAAACAATACGTTACGAAGAGAGTTAGTGAAATTTATTGCAACAAAAGCGTCTTGAGGTTTCCACGGTCGCCAATAAGTTATTTCAACTTATACGTTACGTTAAGTGTGGTAGATTTAACGAAACTTTTAATTTATGTTTTGAAAACAAAAGTAAAATTGTTTGGGGTGATCGTAGTGGAGCGATAAAGCTTTAAACTGCGACGTAAAACAGTAATTTTTGTTAATAGTACATAGGGAGTGCAGGTAGAGCAAACTGAAGTTTTCAACGTCATAAATGCAGCTTACCGCGAATTTGTATTCAAAGATGGTCGCTTAATTTTGTGCCGCCAGTAGATATGCGGGCCGGAGTTTAAAACTTGTACAAATAATTGCCGGGCTGGAATTAGGCAGCACGTACCTACCTATCTATGTCGGAAGTTTATTATTGTCCTAATCAGGCACGGTTATCCGTCCGTTAACTGACCGACAGAGACTATTAGGTGAGTATTTATATTCCTGAAACTAGACGCGATTATCTTCTTCTCCTAGCGAATTTGAGAGTGCATTTACCTCGATGGTAATTAGTTTCTCAAGCCATGGTGGTTGCACTCTAAAAGCTCCAATTCGAGGCACTTTTGATACCGCCTACTAGTTAACGTTCTCAGATAGCCGCGTTGATTAGAAATTAACGCAATAGACCAAGAAAAGCGGATTTACGTCACCAAACAAAGACACGTGAAAATTTTACGTAACCATTATCATCGTCGTTTCTCGTTTATCGCTAACACTTTCCGGAATTGAAGAAATATCACCGAAAACCTGCGACACTATGAACAATAAAAGTCGATCGGACGCGGTGACAATGTCAATAAATCTCGCTTTAAACCCCCCCTGTACTCACCTCTCATGTAAATATAGGCTGTTCCTCGCATATTCCTTCTGGTTAAAACGATCAAATTGAAAATGTTGCCGACGATCCCCAACAAGCAAATCGAAGGCAACGCAACACCGTAGGAATAACGTCTCAACATTTCGATTCTGGGATCTTCCGGTGTGGGAGGGATGCTCTGCATTGGTGCCGGTATCGAAGAGTTGCTCCACATGCATGGTGAACAATCCGTACTGCTGCCATTTAAGCAAAGCGTCACTGGACTGGGAGATTCGCTGGAATATAACAGCGACATCCTGCTCATTTATCAGCACTACTCGACGGCCACCATCATCGCGACGTCACGGTGATTTATTAACACCTGCAATGGAAAATGCGAATTATCCGGAGTAATGAGGGCGGATAACGTCACGCGGTTGCTTTACTTGAACGAAGCGGGACGAAAACGTCCCAGTCGGATAGGGAGTTATGGGGAGGTGTGCTTTGGGGAATCAAATGTATGATAGCAGAAAAGTGTTAAAAAAATATTAGCGTGGAGAGACAAGAAATGCTGTCGGTAGGTGTGCTGAAAAAGCGAATTTTGAATTAATGTGAATCTGCACCAGGTGGCGTAAAATTTACCCTCAAGCGAATAAATTTTGACGAGTTGATCGTTTTTTTCCACATTTTTAAAAAAAGATAGAAAACGGATTGTTCACACTCGTCGAACATTAGAAAAAACTGTAAAACTTAAACAAAACCTTTTTTCTTTAATGCCATAATTTTTGCATTTTTCTCTTGATTTACGATAAGTTGTAAAGAAAAACGAGGAGTTTGCATAGTAATAATGGAATATTTGTCCCAAAATTACATTAAAGCCGGTTCGAAGAAAGCCGAGCTGACTCTATTAAAGAAGAAAAATTGTTTTTGTTCGATTTTCTCGGATGTTCAGCGTTACTTGGAGTGTATAAAAATCCTTTAGAAGCTCCGACAGAAACGCATAAAATTTTTAGTTTATATTTGCCGGTCGCAGTTTTGTGAGGCGTACTTAATTTCAGAGTTGATATCATTTCACCAACTTGTATTCAAATTCGCATCTTCTTAGTTCTCGGGTTTCCGCACAAACTTTGACTTGTCTACATAAATTTTCACATAGGCAATATCGGCGGGTATCGCGTCACATCCACCCGTTTCAGTTATTTGTTTTGGCCATCGCCACATGAAAAATAAATTTTGAAATATCCCGGAAATTAATATCGCATGAAAATATAAAAATTTAACGATAGTATCGGATAAGTGGCTGGTATAAGTTGCGAATTTATGGGGGATGAAGCCATTTCGTGGGTGATAAATATCGAGAAAAATCGCGTAAATCTGATGTTACGTCCCAAATCTGAAAATAATTATAAATGAACAAAAGTACTAAATTATGGTAAAAATTACGCAACGTACTATGAATAGTTCAATGAACGTGTCGAACAGAAGCAATCCCCTGTTAACGTCCATAACTGGCATGCCTTGGGCTGCACGAACCACTGTGTGAACGTGCTGAATCTTCCGGCTAGTTAAACTCCGGTGAATTCTTGAAGAAAAAAGTGAAAAGTCCTCATGTTTCGTGTGTTATCGAGCCGGGTTTTCTTTCATTTCGTGCTATAGGTTAATTGCGGTAGGTACGGCGACGTCGTTATCAAAAAATCGATTTAATCTCGGGATTCCATCTGTGCCGATGTTCGCGAGGAAGTCATCAGGAATAAGAGATTCAACGTTATCGAATCGACTAAGTCGAATGGAAAAATCCGGGACGCATTTAACTGTTTAAATATACATAACCCGGCGCCTTCGCCATTATGCAACTCGGATTTATCGCATATTAACCGGAGCGCTTGCGTGGGGTGAGACCAAAACTGCTCTGAGTTGCACCTACTCTCGTGAATCCAGACTGTTGCAGCAGTTTTGTCTTCGTAACCACAAGGTTTACTATTTAAATAACTTACTTTTACACGTTACGTTGTTTAATAATGAAAAGTTGGAGGGATGATGTCTCATTTAATTAGCGTTATGACGAAGACCGACACCTACGACCTATTTGAGTGGAGGATTCTTTGTCGGATTGTGTATAGGTTGACAGGTTTAATCCGGCCGCAACACCCGCTTCAACCGTGAATTAGAGCTTCCCCGTCTGTCAGGTCTATAAATCCGTATCATTTCGCCCTGTTCATAATTAGCCCGTTATTGGCAGCATTAATCACACCGAAAATGGCTACAATGAAAATTAATGTCGCAGCCTCGGGTTCAGCCACCGCAAAAATTGCAACATCTGGTCCAAATAATTCCGCCCCCGATCCGGAGAAAGTCAATTAAACAATTTCCATAAGCAATAACGAAGAAAATTGCAAACCCACTCGAGGATCGAAATTCTTTTTATTTATCGGTCTCGGATTATCTTCCATGCATAATTCAGCAAATACTTACCTGTCGCATTTTTCGTTCTGTCAAATACTTTCTCAAAACGAAACTGCAACAAAGTAACTACTTGCAGTACAAACGCGAACAACTTGGACTAATTTCGGTAAAGCGAAACCGCTTAAAGTGAATTATGTAAAGTCTCGCGGATAATTGCGAGAGGGATGTTCGTGCTAAGCAACGCAAAAGATAAATATGGCCGTTTTGACAGTCGCCTGTCCTTAATTGCTTAATTTTTTAGATCTCTCCTTTTTCGTCCAACAAAACTCAACCATGTACCCCCACTAACAAAATTACAATTAACAACGAATCCTTTTTATGTTGTCAACAAAATCGAAGCCGTAAATTTTTTATGGTAAAAACTTTTTGACATCGATATGATGGAAACTGTTATCGTTCAGGAAAAAACAAGACTCGCTTAAAATTCAATAGTCTGCTCGTTGTGTTCCTCGCGTTTCTTTCACGGGGAAATGCGAAAACAGGGAAGCGTGAACACAAGGAAGGACTGTCGACGTTTCCGGTTCTTCCCATAAGCAATTCGGGTGAACTCGTCGCTCATTTAACTTGCGGATCTATTAATAGATTTCGATTTTTCTCAATGAAAATGCTGTTTTGATCGTGTGAGATAAAAAAAGAGACGATCGACTGACAAATAGGCAGAAGCGGCGCCAGGGCAAGAAACTCTGGATGAATGCTGGCCGGTGTACGACGCGTTATTTACGTCCCAAAGTGTGTGGGTATCGATAAAAAAAACAATATAGTGACCGTTTCGTGGCACTTAACGCAACAGCTTCATTGACTGAAAACTCCCTAGTTAGTAGCGTAATTGAGGAAATAGTGGTAGAAATATGGAGAGAGTTAATTTTGTACATTCTAACTAGGTTGTTATTTTGGGTCACGTCGAGGAAGCAACGACTTGTTTGAAATTCCAATAATTCTTGTTCAACGTTGGGAGGTTACCCTCATGAATCTTGAACACGGAGGAATGCAATTAAGAAATAACCAAATCCTCAATTTTACGATAAAGACAGTCAATACTGCAAGTTTAAAACAGTATGAATATGTAAAACTCGGTTTATCATCTCTACTATTCGACCAAAATGCGATGGCAAAACCGCTTATGCATCAACGAAATAGATTTACTGACATAAATGACGTTATAAGCTTTCCGTTATTATTTGCTGTTACACTAATGAAATCTTTTGGTAACTGGCGTGGCCTTCTGCTTCTGTGAATAACAACCCATCATTTACCTGATTACGTAGGCCATTACCGTATTAGATATTAGTAGAAATTTCATTTCTCTTTCTCGGCCGATGACGCTAGCGATGAAGTCTCGGTATTTGGTAATTTTCCGGACGGCTGCGCCAAAAGAGAGAAAACCCGTCGAAACGGCCAACTGTGCATTGTTCATTCTACTATTGTAGGTCGGACGATTTACGTTTTTGTTTCCTCAAGTGTTCCTTAACTTCGCCGCTTTTTGTTTGGCAACTTCCCAGGGATTTGGCGGTAGTTATTGTTGATGCAAGTTAACCGTTGCGGCAGCCGCTATTGTTAACAACAACACTGTTGTTAGTTGGTTCTAATTATGCCGTAATTTGATCGGTTGTTCGTTACTGAAAAGGTTTTCCAACGGCCGCTGTTATCCCGGAAAATCTTTTGAAATCTTTGAAAATAAGGTGCGTCTCGGGATTTATTTGAAATATTTTTACTTTGTATGCAAGATACGTATGTTGGTGTGTGATTAATGTTGCGAGCCTTACATTCGTTTCATGTTTCCTTTTTTCATGTACAAGCCGAGACAAGGAAAAGATTTGGTTGAGCTGGCTTAAAAAGATCTTTTTCTTATATTAGTCGAATTTTATTCCGACCGTATTTCATATGTCGTGAAGGCAAAAACTTAATAACTTTTAAGAGGAATATAGGGAGCTCGTTTCCTCGTTGGTTTCGTCGAAATTGTTAATTTAACGGAATTGCAGCGATTTTGTTGCTGCTGGGTGACCATGGTTTCTTAATGAAACCGCAAAAAATTCAATTAAGAAACCAACAGAGAATACGTGAGTCTCCCCCAAAATGCCACAAATTACCCATCAACCGTTTGATTTGATTAAAACTTGCCAATTCCACGATTTGACCTGTTTAAAAATTAATTCCCGCCGTCTATTCGTTTAACATTTCAGGCACGATTGAGTCAAAAAAGCAACTGCGGCTTTCAAATCTCGCTTTTTGACCTACCCGCAGATTTCCTTCTTCATTTATACAGTTTCCGGGACAATTTGTAACAACCTGCGGGTTTGCAATATCTGATCGGGACGCGTCGTCCCACCGGGAGAATATTTATTGACAAATTCAGCCTCCGCATGCGACAAAGCCTTCCGAAGCCGCCCACTTCTAATTACGTTGGCCGGAAAGATCTTTGAAAAAACGAATCCCAACAACTGCTTTTCAGAAATTCTTACAAAAATTGTGTTAACTTAAAATACAATGTATAGAAATTTTTTCAATGGTTCTATTCAAGTAAAAAGTTAATTTCTTAGCAGTTAGTTGGCGGCAACCGAACTGACAACGTTTGAAGCGTTACTCAACAGGATTTCAGCTGTCTCTTGACGATTCCTGAACAATTTTCGGGTAGCGCTTAAAATATGCAACCTACGATACACTACTTAAGAACGTCTGAGCAATAAGGTATTGCAACTACACAATATCAGTAACATTACCTGATATATGTTGTGATTTTATGAAAATTGTGCGTCAGGCTATTGAAGACTTTATCTACGTGTAGATCGGAAATTTTGATAAATCGAAGCGTAAAACTTTACGTCTTTGCTGTTTCTTTAGCCTCCACCTTTTTAACGTTGCTTTATTGCGTTTCGGTGTCGAGCCGAACTTTCATCGATAACGCTATAAAATCGTTGAAGGTGTCGCAGTCGGTCGTTTAAAATTTGTTTTGACGAAGCTCAAAGAAATTTTAAGTAATGAAACTTGAGAACGTTTCTTTTCTGCCTAATCCGCGACATGAAAAATATTTTTTTCAATTTGGTCCGCGCACCGAAAGCAATCAATCTCAACACAAAACGCTCTCTACGCACCAACAATTTTTCGTACTTAAATCGTTTTTAATGACAATTACTGGGTTAACCAAGAAAAATTTACTCCTCAATTTGACACGTTAATTTATCGTCACGTTTTTTTGCTTTTAATAGGAAGGCAACCGTCATATTTTCTCATTAACGGTCTTTTTCGTTAGTAACATTAAGCGATAAATTTGGTTGGGTAATTACTGCCGCACTTGCCATTAACACTTTTTTGCGGTTCAAATTTATCGAGGTGATAAAGTGCGTTGCAGTGGCGGAACGTTTTATTCGACTATACGATCAATACCGACTTTATTATGTTGGAAAGGCCTAATTGTTGATTGTTGGGTGATGAAACCCGTAAAACTCCGGGGAAGCCCATTAAAATCCCGCAGGTGAATAAGATAAACATTCCCGCGTTGCCAAGAGAGAATTTTCAATTCCTCTCTTTATCGGTTTTTAGCGATAGAAACGGCCAAGTGATAAGTAGCGACGTTTATAAAAAAGAATGATTGGCAGACACGAATAGCGATTTGAATAAATTTCAAGGGTATGGTGAATCGTTTTTTGAGTTTCGCTATACCGAAATTGTGGTGGCGATTCGAAAGTTTTTTCTTCGGGCGATGAGAAACGACACGGCAACAAGTTGAGGTTACGGCATTGAACTTTACCGTAAACAAATAAAAATCAAAGGGAGCGCACGTCAACAGGTGCAAGGATAATGGTTTGTTCAGTGAAAAATCGAGTGGAAAATGGTAATAAACGTGCTCCGGTCTCTACGGCTAACACGAACCAGGGGCAAGTGGAAAATAATTCACGAACCTATCTTCTCTTAACATTGCTACCATCAAACCATTCTGAAATGACAAAAATTTATTACCAGCACCGATTTCTTTGTTGACATTTTTTATGTCATTTTATGTGATTAATTTTTCTGAAACTGCCGAAAATTTAAATATTCAGTTACGACCCTCACGGGACTTCCATTAATTTCCCGATAGACCTTATCTGCATAATTTGCGTTTACTTTGCACGTGACTTTAGTTTTGTTACTACTGAAAGGGGAACGCTACTGACGAGTTGTGACCGTTCAGGGCGAGTTTTAAAATATTGAAATTTTTGCAGTTAAGCAACTTGAAATTTTATGCTGAAACTAAAGCTTTTAGAGCGGCGATACTTTTTATTAACCGGATATTAACAATCCTGTCCCCGAAATAGGTCGCGCGGATTTGCCAAGATTCGCCCGGCGCATCCACCATAAATCACCGCGCTCAACTGCACCAATTGTATACAGTTCGAATACCAGCGCACATCCGACGGAATAAGGCCGTCGAGACTCTCGTTGGTTATTTTTCATGTTTTGCACGCCATATCTTTGCTCTTTTCCGTGGCAACGAAAACAAACCGTCCGAATAATGACAGCCGCCGAATAAATTCGGTTACAAACTTCGAAAGGAATTACCAAACCGTCGACGCATATATCAACAAAACAAATTAATTTTAGCGCAAGCAATAACGGACGTGCTTCTATCAAAAACTTTCAAAATAACTCAAAGTTTTCCAATAAATATGAAGTGAATTGATTTTCGAATTCAATTTGAACTATTCGTCGCTAACGAGACTTGAATAGTGTCGCAAGTTAGAGCAATTTCTGCAATTATCGTCACAACTTACCCAACTGTCTTATAGTTACAACTGGTAAGACAACCAGAATTTAGCTGATTATCCATCGCTGCTTATTGGTAGATACGATAATTACAAATTCCGCAGTTATGAATGAAATTTGTCGTCCTTACGCAGGATCGTGAATATTCATCAATAAAATCCGAGGAACTGACGAAATTTCCAATGCAAATGGGAAATGAAATGGGTCTAAGTCAAACAAATCACTTCGATTACGTGTTGGCGTTGCTATCGACTGGGAAAGATAGAATAGGTATAACATAAACATGGGATGTTTACGGAAGAATGTTTCGTATAAGCAAACTAACTAAGGACGAAAATATTTGTACTAGTTTCGACCAGTCAAAAAGTTTCATCCCTACAAAGTGTTTAGTAGAACAACAACGTGTCGAAAAAAACAAACCTGACTATCCTTGTATCTACCGCAAAGTCTCTGAAGAGCGGAAGATGTTCGATTTTAGTTCCCAAGAGAGTGCGACGAGTCAAGTTGAAAAAATATTTGGTTTTTGACGTTCAGCCAGAAGCACGGGTTTTATCGCATGTTAAGGTTAGTGGATGAAAAACTTTATCTTTAAGAGTCTCTCATGAAACCGTCTAGTTTTTTTCTATGATGCCTCGATGGGAATTTTATGTTGGGAAGCAACAAAGAATTCAAAGTTTGTAACAAAACTTTTTACACCTCATAAGTTCGGCAGTACAGAATTTTAAATCGTACTTTGTTCTCGCCGTAATCGCAAAAATTTTTGTTGTTTGGTTTTGTTACCTTCCAAGTGATTTAAACGAAATTTTCTGACAATAATTTGTATAGTCGTAATACTGTTATTATACAGTCAGATCGTTACGGAACTGACTGTAAAGCTGAGATTTTTCGCAGGAATTAACTACACACCTGAAATCGTCGTGGCAAGTGGGTTTTACCAAATTTACACTTGAATGCACATTTTAATAATCCAGCAAACAACCTTTTTTGGCATCCGAAAGGGTTACACGCGTTTTGAATATTATGGTTGATAAGTTATTCATCGGACTTGAAAATTAAATTTGCTCGTCGAAATACCTTTTAATGTACCTCTTAAAATAGAATGAAATGCTCGCTTTTTTCAGCAGGAAAACAAAAAATCAAAGACGCCACCTCCATGATTTTTTACAAGGGTACGGTAGCATTTTGTATTTCAAAGCTGGGAATTAATAAAGCAAGAAATTCTTGTCGGTTTTCGCTTTATGGAAAATTGTTGCGTAGACATTAATTAAGGAACACAAAGTTGGATGTTTCCGGAAACTAAGCAATTCGAAACAGCCATAATTTCATAAACTAGTTCCAAAATAACTGATAGCCAACACTGAAAAATCGTAACATATTTGCAATGTAGGTTTAGGCTTTTCAAACCTACAAAAGAACGTTGCTTGATTCAGGAAAACGCCTGAAATTATTGGACGTATCATGTATCACGTATCATACTACGTAGCAATATTGGTCCACAGTTGTTACGATCTCGCAAACAAAGCAAAAATGTTGCCTTTCTTATCGGTCGTTCCATCTCCCCAACTTAAGTCTCGAAGGTTTAGTTTGCACAGTTTTCAAAAGCTCGCCACTGCAGTTACGGGTAAAGATCACTTCTGCAACTATTTTATTGTTATTGTGATTACACGAATATCTTTATTGTCTTTACAGCTTCAGGATTGCCGTAAAGACAGAACGTAAAATCCTCGCATTTACTTACAGAAGGGATATCGTCCGGTAAATTTGCTGCGATCGTTTCAATTAATCTCGCAGATTGCCAAACATATGTTTTGTATCCAGGGAATAACGTAATAATTCAATCAGTTTCATATTACACAATGGACTGACAATGACGTTTCCCCCCCGTAAATATCCAGAACCATTACTGGATGGTTAAGGAAGACAACTCGGGTGGATCAACGCGAAGGCCTAACGGATTCGATTATTGAGGACGGTGTTGGGAATTTATGTGCCGGCTGTTATCGCAGTCCTTCGGGGATTCTTGTTGGATACCACCTAACACCGTTAGATAGAGATCAATTGCTTTAGTGCGTCGATCCGATGATTATTACTTGAAAATTTTTCGATTTGTCAGTTTATTAATAATTTATTCAATACCGAAATTGTTTACTTAAAACATGGACGAAAAAACTTTACACCGAAAAGTGCTAATTACTGATGTTAATTCACCGCTTCTCCTCTCAGACGAGATTATTACTCTAATTTGAATTTTAACCGAAGCCAGCGCGAGTTTCTTTATTAAAATATCTTTTTCGTTACAGTTATAAAATTTTTAAAGGCAAAATTTATATTTACATCGTCTAGCGAAGACAATATCGCCAGGATAAACTTACCATAAATTTTTATAAACAGGCGACTTTTTTGACGTTGTTTCCTTATTCGCGTTTTCCAGTACGTTCGAAAATAGTCTTCGATAACGGTTCATTAGCCGCAAAAGGATCGTGGGTTTACGAAAAGAAAAAGAAAAATGGGTGCCGAGTTCTCGTAGTGCTTAATTAGCATTGCCTTAACTTAATTAAATCTGCTATTAGGCAAGATAACACGACGAAATTTGGCGTGTTAAATACGACGCGTTTTAATAAATTGTTGGAGAAAAAAGAACGAAATTAGATTAGCTGGTAAGTTTGGTACTAAATGAAACCGCAGTGGATCGCAATTTATTAATATTTCGGGTTACGTTCAAGAGTAGCTTTTAAAATTTACTTAAAACTTTTCTACATCAGAATTGAATTTTGGCGATAAATTTCAAGGCAGAATTGAATAAGAACGTTTTAGCCGAGCCTGATGAAACAAGAGACTCATTAGTCGGCTGAACAAAACACATTTGCAACTCACATTGGGACGTAAACAGCACCTGGTGAAAGTAATTTGGGCAAGTCACATAAAATTTCAAATGAAAAATAGCAATTACGTACACACCGCTGAAAACGAAAATAGTTTGTTAAAAAATACTCTTTGTATTTTCCGTTATTTTAGCTAGTAAATTAATATTTGCTGATGAAAAATTTAAAAATCAATAATATAATAATGTAATAGAAAAGGCATGTTGAAGATTGTTGTTGCCACATCAGCAATATTAGATCTCACAAAAAAGAAGTTAGCGTCAAATTAAAAAATAGATAAGCGCTACTACAAAAATTAAAACTTTCATATCTTGGCTGTATTCCGTGTTATCGTCGCTGCGAGACCTTAGGAAACAACAAAATTTTTGTAGCCCTTCGTTTTTGCCGGTATCCCTTCATTTGTTTGGCTGCCAAACCGATCTAAATGTTCGTCTCGACCCCATAAAAATTTTTACCCTCTTCCGACTTAATTGCCTCCTCTTCATCTCTCGATTAGTCGAAAAGGGTAAATACATCCGGGGTTAATCTTCCGAACACAATAGAACAAAAAACAGAACCGCTAACATGCTGACAAATTTTACTCTGTCGTAAGATATCGATGCTGATTACGAAGAAAACTTTTAGGCGCCTCGTGTGCGAAGTTGATAAACCGCAAACGTCCTCGCATCTTATTTGACTAATTCGAATGAATTTAATAGTTTCGGATTTTGCTCGTACGTAAACCGTAATGATTATGCTTAATTGAGGCTTTGGTTTAATCAAGTCAAACGATATGATCCTGAAATCTCACGCATAAGCAATTTGCATGCGATGTGGTAATCTTATTGCTTCTCTAAACGAGGTTTTATCAATTTCGTCGCCGCGAACGAGATTTGGCAAAGATTCACCCGGCGCATCCACCAAAATTAGCGCGGATTGTTAGCCACACCTCTTTCACAGTCATTTATCAAACGTTTCCCGTAAAGCTAGAAACAAAGAAATTAACAATGCGTTATGACCCAGGTAGTGGCAAGGGATTTTTGACCCTAAATCACTTCATTTTGCGACAAACAACCGTAGTGTGAAATTGTAGAGCGTCCTCATTGTTTTGAATTACCAAAATGACTCCGGAGGGTATCACGCAAACTTGCAGTAGGTTAATTCTATTAATTGAATGGCAAAACTTTTTTGAAACGGTAGTTGAACCGAGATCGAATTATTTTTTTGCAATCGGCTCTAGAAAAGCTCTTAATAACTTTATTGAATTACACAATTAGTTCCGTTGTTAAATTCATTAAGAAGTTTTAAAATCAATAAAACTTCCGAGACTCTAAAGCAGAAAAGTTGTAAATCAACGCAAACTTTTCGATTAATTTTGTTCCCTTGAAAATAGTAAAGTCCTTTGCTTGACCTAAAATCGCAAAGATAATGCAATTTGATGATTCAATTTTTCCAGTTAAAGTTAGTTCAAATGTCGTTAATCGTCACAATATAATTTGATGCATGGAAAATAGCAAAATATTATAGCTAACACTCCATCATACTACCAAACTAAAGCACTACATACAATGGAATAATTGAACAATAATTTTTCAGTTATTATTAACTTAATATAAGTATTAACAATCAATTTGCTTAAATTCTGTTGAAGTACCCAGAGAACAACTCAATAATCGGTTGGATACGGTTACTTTTCTATTGGGGATCATAATGCCTTTATTCAAAGAATTCCAACCAATCCCTTTGATAACTTGATAAAACGTGCTTAAGTGCGTGTTAAGG
The DNA here is from genome assembly GCA_905333025.2 of Pyrochroa serraticornis. Taxonomy (NCBI): domain Eukaryota; kingdom Metazoa; phylum Arthropoda; class Insecta; order Coleoptera; family Pyrochroidae; genus Pyrochroa; species Pyrochroa serraticornis. The sequence goes on along the minus strand of HG995154.1, from coordinate 36,810,066 downwards.
AAAGCTGCAGGTTTAGAAGTGTGCTCGGAAAATCTGTGGATGTTGTCGAGATTTCTCCGAAAGAGGTCCTGAAATCAACAATTTCGTCGCACGTGAAGTGTTTGAAAGCCCGTCGAGCATTTTATAAATCGGTGTGATTGGGACTTGGAAAATTGTCCAAAAATCTATGAGAACCAGTTTGCTGCAGTCTACTAAAAAACGCACTTGAATTTTAACAATCCGGGAATCCTCAACAGAAACGCGAAGCGAATCATCTCGGTGGTTCAACTATTCTAACTTTGGCAAGCTTCACTATCATCATTAAATTTAATCATAGTTGACAGCGATAATTACGTTAGAGTATGCATAAACTGCGACAAAAACTGCATCTCTCTCTCTGTCTCTTCTTCTCACTAAGATTAATGTCCGCCAAAACGGCGAATGATTAATTAATTCCAGGACAATATGCGAGAGTGTGACGCGTATCTCGACATAATAGGTAGAAACTATCAGCTAAATCAATCAAGAGTGATTTTGACGTTAACAAGAAATCGAGCCGGTCCTGAACTGGTGGTCGTTTTTATTTCTGCTCGTTCTAGCATAATATCGCTTCACACCCTTAATTCCACGCTTGAAGTTGCCTACAAAACCTCTTTTAATTAATTGCACGCCCTAACACCGGAATAGTAGAAGCAACTCCTGGCAGGTCGACGGTCTTGCAAATTGCCAACAACAATTTGTTATAATTTCGCTTCAACGTTGTTGCGGTCCAAACAAGTCTCGACAATTTTGAAATTTCCACGTTAATAGATATTAGGATGTTTGAGAAATTTCTGTTTTCGCAATTATTTTGCTGAATCGTAAATAATCGTGTCGATGTTCTAACTACATTAGTCGAAATTTGGATCGGTGCCCGCAATGAATCGAATGAAGAAACTCGCATTTATTGCGGTACCAATTTAAGAGACGTAGATGGTAATAAATATTTCTATGACCGTTAATCTGGGAATCGTTCCGCAAAAAAATCTCTTTAACAAAATGAAGATTAATGTGTTGAGTCGCAATGTAAATTGACTTGCGAAAAAAACTAAATAAACCAAAATGTAAAAAATCAAATGTACCTGTTGGACTTTTGCACGGTGAAGGTGTTGAAAAATTCATATCACATATCCGTTGAGTTCTAAAGTAAATGCTGAGCTTTCGCTCTTTAGTATCGTTTACGAAATAAAAAGTTTACAACAGTTTCTCATTACAGTTGTGTAGGCGGGTTTAGCCAAAAACTTTTACAACGCCTCCGTTCCACCCTAAAATAAATCTAAATCGATCTTTCATTTTAGGCAAAACTGTCAAAGTACTTGCTGATGGAAACATGGTAAAAATTAAATTTTGTAGAGGTTCACGACAAAATTGTCGTATCTATTGGGATTTAAAAAATATTAACATTACTCACATGATGTACTTAACTGAAGCAATATGTTAAATGAAAACGATGTATGCTGATGTTTACCTCGGGGGCCGGATATCAGCTTAAATTTCATATGAAATATGTACGTCAAGCCTCACGCAATTTCAAACTGGTGAACAAGGCCAACGAGACTCAAAGAGAAGATTCTGTTGGAGTGTGGCATTTTAAATTAAGGAATCGGTTTTGAGCAAATATTTTTTGGAAGTTTAACAAAAATTATTAAGAGTGTAAAAATTAAAATTTGTGTTAATTCCTCTTCGCTACACCGGAATTTTCTTGCGGGTTTCGTTTTTGAAAATTAATTGAATAAAAGCGAAAGTTTTCCACGTAATTTTTTACGTTCGACAATACCGTCGATGTAAAGTTTCTATAATGTAATTTAACTGTGTTTCTATGAAATTTACGAGCCTGGACCGTTACTGAACGACACCCAATTTACTGCCAGGATTTGGTCGAAAGTTTAAAGCGACGTTAATAACACATTGGGCCAACAATAAACTTTTCCCTTCGAAAATGCGAGTTGAGGTAAATTAATAGAACTACAGCTCAATTAATAAAGCGACACTAAATAAATTAAGTTCAGTTTTAATGTAGCTCATAATCATTTTTGTAACTTAAGTTTTTATTGCTCTCAACTTTTCCATCTACAAGATTTCTGATGGATGTTTCTTTTAGGTTTTAATAAATTTTAGGGAGAAACAATATTGAGGTTGTCTCCAGATCGGCGTAATTCTTTTCTCCAATCACTCCGCATTTCGTCGTAAACGTTATCTCATTAAACACTCAAAAAGAACAGTCCGCACCGCCACCTGAAAATTTATGACATCTAAACGCCCCGTTTTATTATTAGGAGTATGGAAAGTAAACTTTTATACGGTTCTTTCCTGGATAACGGCGTTGTCCATTTTATGTAGACAAAGATGAAATTTTAACACCCTCAATATTTTGCAGAGATTTGTTGAGTAATTTCGGGAGAACTTAAAAAGAAAATCAATTTCTCCAAAAGCAAATTTACAATTCAGAAATAACCAAATGCGATAGGTGGACTATTTTCAGAATAAAACACCCTGCGATCCGGAAGTGGCGGAGACGAGTGAGGAAATTCGATTGTCTTATTGGTTATCTGCAGTTTTATTGACACCGTCATTAACGCTCCTGGATCTAGATTGAGTTTCCAACAGCTACCGTTACATTTCCGCTGTATCCAGACCAGAAGGGGCATTCGGAAATTGGTAATAATTCTATTGCTATAATTAGTTTACCATCGTTCTTTTGTTGATACAAATAGCTACTTGGGTTATTGTTGATTAAAATTGGAATAAATTTCTGTCAAAGCCAAAACTGTTAATAAAAATCTAAGCGTGTTTTTAATTTAAAAATCGAGGCCAATACCCCCGAGTTCGAGAGCGATGATCCCTAAATGTAAACTAATAAAAAATTCCGGCAACATTTAGAGAAAGTTTGTCTAAAAATGACGACCCTCATTTACCATGTTGATGGGTGGAAAGTTTCTCGACTTATTATGACGAATATCCGGTAATAAGAGCATCATAAACTAAGAGCCAAGGAGGATTTATGTTGTTTTTCCGACCAGGCTTGCACCCGGACGATCGGATTGTTTTTTTGATTAATTAGTCGGAAATTGGACGAGAAAAGTGCGAATGTGGCGGATACGATCCAGGTCCAGAGTGTCTTGGACGTTCTTCATTACCAGATCGGTCGGCTGCTGACGGAAAGTGGGCAAGTGGAGCCTATCGGCTCCGGTTTCCGGAGTAACCCGTCCTGCATCAAATTAACATTAGATTAAACGACACGTGCTAGCGGCTAATCTGAAACTCCCCAAATTGCCTCAATCCAATAAAACTCAAACTATATTTTCATTAACAACAGAACTTAAACTAAAATCTTCTAATTTTAAACAAAATTTCTAATTGCCATCGTCGCGAATTCAACATCAAACACGTATGCATCAGTGACATCGTCGAGTATAAAAAAAAATCCCGGATAAGCGGTGACAATTTAAATTCCACGTCCCGAAACCGTAAAACATGCAACTGAATTGTGTTTGTATGCAACAAACGTCAACACCTCCTGGCACATCAACATTATTTACAGCCGGCGCCGCTCTCATTGTTAAATTTTTTGGCGTCGACGCGATATCAAAGAAAGCACTCAATTAATTTTCGCGTCGCAATTGGGAAAGCAAATTATTTTTATCGATCCACCACAATAACTGTAACGAAATCAAATTTTTTCCATTGATGATCGTAATTTTTCCCTATTGTAGCAATCGGAAAATTAACGTTGTTACGTCGCAATTTTCGCACAATGGAAACGGACCGCAAAAAAAGCGGAACCCTTAGGACCGTTGCGCAAACATTTATTATGTAAGATTCAGAATTATCGCACCGACTGGATAGATAAATTTTTGTTTAAATCCGCGTTTATTACCCCAAATAAAATGAGAAGCAAAGCGAGGAAATTGGGGCTGTTTATGTAAATCACGCAGTTAACACAAGACACTAAACGCCAATTAGATTGTCGAAAGATTCAAGATTTATCTTGTATTAAGCGAGATCTAAGGGATTTTTGTTTATTTTCTACTCCTTACCTGGATTCCGGGTATAGTTCTAAAATAATCAAATTCTCGGGAATAAAGCGCGCGTAATTCGCATAATGTATCGTGTTTTTGTTTGGGGATTGATTGATTGATTGATTGGTTTTGTGGAGCGGGCGTTTTGTATCAATTGGGGTGTTCGTCGGAGGCCGCAGAAATAGGGGAAAAAAGCGGAAGTGGAACTTGGGAAAATACCATCAGGTGTTGAAGAGAGTTGGATGTAATCTGTTGAGAACTTGCCGAGTTTCGTTTGATGATATTGGATTCTGGTAGATCGACGAATGAAACGCAAATAATCTGGTGAATTGCTCGTCGAAATATTCTCACCTTGACGAGTAATTGAATTTTTAATGACGATGTTTGATGTGAAAGAAATTAGACAGTCGCCGTTGCCGATTTCGTTTAACGAAGCGAATTAATTACACGGAGATTACTTAATTAATTTGACTAATAATATTAGAGCTTCCACACGCATAAGCTTCGGGCGCTTATTGTCTCAACACTAATTAACACAGTTAACATTTTATTGAGTAATTCACAAGAGCAGATAAACTTAATAGTTACAAATCCTTCATCACCGGTATTGATTTTCGGAAGATTTAAGTTCTGCCAATATAAAAATAATTATTTTCGGTTCCCTCTTTTTTGAAAAGATTCCCATTACCTACTTATCTTATGCTATAGGTTGGCATTAAAATTTCCTAAAAAAATAAAATTTTGCATTACCTTTTTCTTCATTTTACCCTCTCCATTCTTTCTTTAACGTAATAGAAATTTCTGTTGTGATTCTATTATTTTCTTATTCCCATCAATTTCTAACATTTCCTTCCTAATTGTGTCTAATATCATACAATTTATACTCATTCATCCTTTCTTTCATTCAAGTACAATATTAAATTTCTCTGGAATCCAACATTACATCAAATACAATTGCTCAAACAACAATTCTTCTTTCGCTTCTATTTCCTTAAGAGGAAAGCGTGTTTGTATTTCGTTTTAGTAATTTAGACGAAAACAGTTGTTATTTTAGTTTCAAGGGGAAGATTTTTATTAAGTTACGTTAATAACATTTATCCGATTACTTCGACTGGCGGAAGAGACGTTACGTAAATTAATAACCGCGTCCTCTTCCTGATGTTTAGGAAATCATCTGATGATCTCTGGTTTTAATATCTTTACAAAAATAAAAATCACCTAGTTATCTACGTACACAATAAAGCTGACGGCTTAAAATCGCTGCTCTACCTTTTCATAACAAGACCTACAGAGAGTTTTGTTGTATTCCTGAAATAATTTATCTCCAAAGCTGCCAGACAATTTAATTACAAACATACCAACAGCTAAGCCGGCCACAAAAAAGAGAACAACAACAAAACGAATTATTTTTCATAATTAAAACAACCGCAAAATTTCTTCCTGTAACTCAAATTAAAATCGTCAATGTATTTTAAACCATGTGAAAGCTTCTTGGGCATCCATAAAATGATTTTGTTTTATCAATTTTTTTCGCTACCAAAATCGCCTTAACACGCACGTAAGGATTTGTTTTTCCCACAAGTTGACGGCATCGTCTCTTCGAAAGCAACTGTCAAAACATGCTTTTCTTAAGATTGCTTTTTATACTTTGCGTGATCTTTAACGTTTTAACTAAACAACTCGCGTGAATGTACATCGAAAAAAATCGCAAACGATTAAGCGATTGAGTTTTAGTAATTATCACATTTAATTAAAAAGTAATAAATTACAAGCAATTCGAACGTGAACACCTGTTTCGCAATTTAAGACCCCGCAGCTGGAGGGATTTTTAATAACGACGTCTTAATTCCCCAATTTACAAGAAAATAGCTTCTAATTACTAGCAATAAATCGTCTGATTTATGTTGATTTGTCAACATTTTTATCACCCTAAATTGTTAATATTTAGTGATGTTCTGTCCACATTCCGCACTTCACAATTTGTGATAAAGCGCATTGCATTTCATTACATCTTGTTCGAAATTCTTCTAATGCGATACAAATAATTTTACAAAAATGTACACAACGTAAAAAAAGACGTAACAAACAAGATAAAGCATCGAGAAGTCTTTTAGTTCTCACTCCACGTAGTTTCAAAGCAGAAATAGAGATCACGAAGTGACAATAATGTCTTCATTGTTGGACGAAAATTTCAAATAGATTTGTAAGTTATCGCAAGCTTAACCGCATCCCTTCTAGCGAGTGCATTTACCCCTTGACACCGTTTGCTCGGTTGGCCAGACAGTAATAACAGTGGAGGATGTTCTTCATTTCAATTTATTCAACGGTAATTTGTAGGGAGTAGGGTAATAAGAGATTAATGGTTGTTCTGTTGTAATTCTCGGGTCGTTAGCTTTCAGAAACTGATACGAAAAACCACTACAATTCGTCAAAAGACGTGGGCAGGTGCTTGTATTTAACGGACAATTTATTATCGAAAACTGATTAACCACAAATTTGAGTGGGGAATAATTATCGAAGATAAACAAATATTTCAGCAGAATCCGAAAGTAGATAACTATATGGCAAGACCGTGGTCTAGTTTTTTTTAAATATTCGTTATTTAGGTCACGAAATTACCATGCTTAATGTTGTATTTGTGTTGGAAATTCGTTTCGATTAAGTGGTGATCTGAAAAAATATTTACGTTATCTGGAGATAAATTAATCAGGTCGTTGGTAATAATTATTATACATCAATGTATTAAGCAGACTGTTGTTCTGCAAACAGATAATTAGGTCAATAATGAAACGCGGTTTTCTGCTGTGATGGCGGATTTTTTACGACCCTCGTTACCGTAAAGGGAGCATTTTCGTTATTCAGTTCGCTCTTGACGTTTGTTCGTTTAAAAGTTTAAGGATTCGCAACCACATTTTGAATTAAGTTTGCCAGAATCTGTACCCACCAGCATTCCGCAAATAATTTTTAACCGACAAACATTCGGTCGCCTTTCAGTTAAACGACGTGCAGAAGATAAATTTAAACAATTAAGGGACAAATAAATAACGTACCTACGTCAGTTTTCTATAGACTTCAGATTCGAGTTGGATAAATTTTAATTTTTTCTGAACGTAAAACAGAATTTAAACAATAAATCTATTGAAAACAAGCTGAAATTGTGAAGCAAGAATCTTATCTGTTAAGTGGACTGGAGGGTTGCTATTGAAGAAAGATCGTTGAACAAGTTCCAGTATAGAATTGTGCTGATAATCCAGTTCTTCAAAATTGACTCGAAAAAAAATCTTGTCTAACATGAATATGTGGGATCTTCAAACGATAACAAAGTTTTTGGGCAAAATTTTGGACAGTCGATAAAAACTCGACTTTTTTCTGAATTTCACGAAATCGCAAAATTAATTTACCCGAAACGTATCGGCAACTTTTCTCCCCTACTAGCAATTTTACTCAATTGCACTGGTTACACCTGCAAGGCATAATAGATCGGAAAGTTCCTAAGAACGTGAGTCTTGATCCGGAATCGTAAAGTAGCAGGAGTTGTTTCTGTTCCGTACCTAGAAATGCGGTGGCGGTCGTTCTGCAGAATCCATTAGAAGTTTCTTTAATAACAGTGTTATCGCATCAGCGATGACGTGATCGTTAAACCAATGCTTACTTCGACATTTCAACAATTTGGCGAATAAACGCAAAGAAAATTCCTCACAAACACTGGGATAATCGAAGTTTTGACAGAAAAGATCGAAACGTTTACTGAGCAATTAATAAAAATTCTTCGTGTTCGTATTTTCTGCTACTAGTCGCAGCGATCTTTTCTCGAGTTAAAAATTTCTTTCAACTATTAATTACCGGTAATGTGAATCGAAAGTGGCCTCTTCGAAGTACCATTTCCTGCTAACAACATTAATTAAAGCGCCGTTTGCAGAGGGATTATGCAGATTGGTCGTGTTGGGGAAGCGAACCTTGTAACGTATTTGAGTACATTGATAATGTCACTCGACGACCTTGCAATGTTTGAGTTATTCGCCCACGTTGTGTACATGTTTTTGATTTACCGCAATCGTTAAAACATATCCGACACACAAAACAGCGTTTTTCTGCAATCTCTTAACAGTTTCCCATCAATCACTCCGTTATGGTATCGAAGAAAATGTCCAACGTAAAGAAACATAATTGTTTCTGTTGCGTCTTCTTAACGGCGAAATCAACAGAACCAGGTATTTTTGGATTATACCGCTGTCAGGTCGCGTAGGAGATGGCTCCTGCAAGATAAATTAAGCCGCCGCCATTTAAACTTACTCACTGTAATCACCAATTTACTTGGAAACATTTTAACGATTTATCTCGTGTTTTACAGCTACACAAAGCTTGACGAGGACGTATTCATGGTTTTAATACGATTAAGAATTCTAAATATGATAAAGCGAAATGCTCAATTTCGTCTGAATTTTAAAGGATTGAGGGTCCAATTGACTGAAATTTATTATTAAGCAGTCGTTTCAATCTCCATTAAAATTTCCAAAACAACTACAGTGTTGCCTAAATATTTGACTAATACCATTTTTTCTGTGAATTTAAAAACAAAACTGACAGACAGACTGACACCGATTGTTGTTTATGCTTAAAGGTGAGATTTACCATCTTCAATTATTTCATGATGAATATCTAATAAATCCATCAATTGAAACATATCTTTTACTTGTAATCTATTGCTTTGACGTAAATTTTTTCTCCATTAATTTCAATATAAATAAACCGTAAGTTTGCTTAATTTTCCATAAACTCAACATTTTAATGATAACGTAGTGTTAAAAATACCCAGATTATTAATTATCGTACAAAATTTGCAACATTTTTTTAAATTTCAGCTATAACGTGAAAAATCAATTTTTCAACATCAGCTACGATCCTAATTAAACTTATTTCCGGCCGGATATTTGTACAACATCGACACCAGCATAATCAAACAAAGTGGTGTCGCTTGTTTCCAAGTGCTCCATTTCTCTATATTCATTTCCTCGAGATCGCCATCACCGATGAGTTTTCTATCTACTTGTAAACAAATTCCGAACAGCTTTCCGCTGCTGCCAATTCCGGTTAAGGAGTTTGTTAGTATTAACGAAAAGCAGATATCGTCCAAAAAGTTGTCGTTTTCGATACTATTTTATTGAATTTTTTGGCATAAAATCAAAAGCGACTCGAATTTTCGTGTTTAAGTTGGGAAAATTAAACGGAACGAAAAAAAACCGGTAGTCGAGAAAAGAGCGAAGATCCCTTGTTGTGATGAAGGAACAAATTGTTTTCGTTTTTTTACGAAATTTGATCCTGTAGAAGCTCAAATGAATTTTCAAGGAATTCTCGATTGGAGTCTGTCGCCATCGGGGTTTTACATCGAAAGCTGGATTCGATTTCGCTCTATCTAATAAAAATTTCTCCTTATTAAACCATAAATATGAGAAAATATTTAACTGAACCTCAAAGATCCTTGCGTGATGAATACTAAATAATTGTGGCAAAACACTAGGTGTCAAACTGTAAATTGGTCGCAAGAAAATGAATGTTAATAATAAGCTCCATAATGTATGCGGACCATGTGTGACAATTCTGAGCTGAATATTCAAGTAGTTGGCCTACGATATTGTGCTTTTCATTGAGAAGCAAGGAAGGAATATTTTGACGTTAATTGAATATTGGACGAAACTAGCGACCGAATTAGAGTTCACCATTGAAAAGCTCGGATGTTTTGTTATGTATAATTTTGATATTATAAAGGAAATCTCATTACGGATCGATCTTACTTCGACGAAACTTGTTTCAATTTATCTACGAGATGTACACAATAACTCAAACTTTCTGCTTATGTTGCTATTGCCTTTAGGATATTTCTCTCAAGTTTCAACCATTTAGTTGGCGGTTAACACGAAAGGAAATGGCTGTTCAGGTTCATGTGAGGCGGGACTATCATAATCACAACCCTTCGTTCGTTATTAGTTCCAAACTAAATTTACACCTAAGAAAGTGTAAATGTAGGTCTGTCTGCTTCATTGTTATAATAACGATATGTCACAAACTTTCTGGATTTCTCATTTAATTACTAATTAGCAAACTTGCTGTTAGTTATTTTGAAGGCATATTGAAGATTTCGTGACCTGATGTTGAAAACTTTTCACAATCTACTTGGCCTTTTTGAAAATAACTAAATTGTCGTTAAAGTTTTTGGAAAATTTTTCAATACCATTTCAACTAGTTACGGGGGCATCTTTAGATTTCTTCAAAATTGTGGGTATTTTAAAAGGGAATCATGATAAAAAAATGTAAAAAAATATCAAACTCGGTCCATATTAGTCTGATGAAAAAAATAGTAAGAAAGTAAAAAATTGTTATAATTATTTAACGATTTAACACAGTAGAAGAGGACAAGTGTTTTTTAGGGCCGGAATTTCGCTGTGCAGTAAGTACCAGTTTCCGTTTAAAATCGTACAGGCACCTACTCCGAACGAGCAAATATTTGCATAAGACTTAATTGCGCCGAATTTGTCGAATCTCCCGAGAGTTTGTCAATAGTAAATCGAATGGGAAAACACTTTAAAGCTTCGAATCGTTTAAGTCGCCTCCATAATTCGGCTATGTCAGCAGAAAAAAATTTAATCAAATTACTAACACTATTATTCTTGCAAATTTGCGATGCGTGATCACACATCCCGATGGCAACCGGATCGTGACTCTCCCTTAATTTAAGACGAACTCTATTAGTAGAATCATTTCCGGAATTTCGGCTGCGTAAAAAGCGAGTTAATTAAAGATGCAAATGCAATTATACGAAGACTTGAAAGAGTTTAGTCTTGATTGTGAGGAAATTGGTTTAAGCGACGCTGAAAATGATTTTCCCTAGCGAATTACATGTCAAAAATTTCGCCGGTATTTCGTAAAACTAGTTAGGTACCTATATCTAATTTAACAATTTCAAATAATTAATTTGCTAGATTTTCACGGCCCCGGAATTGAAGTGACTCGTGCGAGAAATACTCACCTTTGTGCGGTCCGCCGAGTTAATTTACTTCATTTGGGTGATATTCAGGCGTAGCGAAGTCGATCTAATTACTACAATGAAGGCGCACGTGGGGAACCGACTGGTGGAGCTGCGATGAAAGTTGTGAAAAGCGTGACGTAAAGGACGAGGAGAATAAAACGTTAGCAGACCAGACCGGCCGGCGTTTTCAGCGGCACTGCCCTCGCCGACGAGTTCCGTGTTCTTCGGTGGCGGTCGCTGAATTCCTGAAACACGCGCATTGCTATCTCGCGACGATTTTCCTGGAAACTCACCTCGAATCCCTACCGAGGTTTTTCCGAGAAGTACGGACCTTTCCCAGAAACTTTAACCAACAACACTATACGCAAAATAAGTGATTAAAACAGGTGCAACAAAAGATTTCCTTAGAACGGCCTCACTATTTCGACTTCGGTACGACAAGTCATGGGGTAATAAAAGCGAAAAGACGTGGCATTGAATGTAACAAAGGGAAGAGGTCGCAAAAAGTTAACATAGTCTGATTTAGTTATCGATCATTTCTCTGTTTTTCCTTCGTGACACATCATTAGAGTTAGCGGATTCCTTTTACAAAGTTTCTTTAAGAATTATCTTCCATTGTCCGCAATTTGAGTAGATTCGCACGCTCACCATATATTAATTTTAGCGCAAATTCTAAGCTTCACCACTTAGGTTTGATGATTGAAAAGAAGACACCACAAAAAATTGTACAAACCCACTCAACTAGCCAGCTCTCTAAAGAATCGAGTCGAAAATTTGGCAATTTATCGCTTTAATTTTTAATAAAGACAAAGTGTTAAATGAAATAACAAATAAGATGCTTGAATCCGGCAATTTTAATATGTAGGTACTGTACCTGTTACCGCTACATTTCCAGGCAATCTCTTTCGCTCGTTTGCACCTATAGAGGTTTTCCTCGTTGCCATTGGGAAGTTTAAATTTCTTGTCGTTATCATTGCGGCTCTCATTGTCCCTCGCACTTGCTTAACTTCATTATCTCTCTATAGCGCGCTTCCTCTTCCTCGAGCCTAACAAACGAAAAGTTCGGTTTGAACCGTTGTGCAGTGCTGCAACTGTTTCCATTGTAATCAACGTTATTTTATGAAGTAACCATTTATTGGGGCCAAAACTGCCAATTTATCGAGGCGAACTTCTTCAATTATTGGGGTAAATTAAATTTTATGAAAAATATTTTTAATAGAGCCAATACATTTTCCCGGCGCCTTCGCCATTTGTGTAATTGCGTCCTCTTAAATGTGATCCATCATATTTTAGGGTAGTGCGTATGAGAGTAAAATATTAAAGACAGGATTTGTTTTGTAAAGGCATTAGGGAGTCGACGCCGGAATATGTAACGGAGCAGCTGGCTTCCCGGTAAGTCTAAAGTGTCCTAGACTAAAGAGAGTCCGCGGTCGCAAAAAGTCTTCCCAGATATATGTGGCTGGAAAAGTGACAATATAAATCAATTTACAGCGAAAAGCATAGCGGGTCAGGACAACGAAGTAAGAGTAACTGTTAGAATCCGGCTCGGCAAATATATTATAAAATGGTGTTGAATACAAATCTGGCGGAAAGAAACTCTTTCATCGTAATTTATGGGCGACGCTGCATTATCGTCACATCGGATTATAGCATAGTTCGCCATCATCGCCAACACTTTTTTGTTTCACATTTTTTGTATTTGCTCGTGTTAAACTGCGTAATTTTTTTAAAGCAACATTCTCCCAGATAACGTCCGCTTGATAAATTGTTTCTTCTTTTAGCAATTTGCTCATTTCCCATAAAACTAAACCTATCTCGAATCACTGAGTGACGGAGGTGCTATTTGTGACCTCGCAGCAATCTCCTGCTCTTTGTGAAATTGAAAACGTATTTACTCGGTCTCTTGAACACTTCTCAGATTCATTTATACACTTTCCGACATTGCCGTCGATTTTAGTAGAAATTCCAGGGGGCTCTTTCAGTTAATCGTTGCGTTAATCGTTGCCGTTTACCTACTTTTCGTACTAACGAAATTCCAAGGAAGTAGTTCATCGATGTCTCATTTGCATGCGGAACAGATGCACGAACGACAGCTTTATGGCGACGATGGTGTACGGCGCGCTCTATTTCTGCACTTTTCTGAGTTTAATTTCCAATTTTATTGCAGTCAAGGGGTACGTTGCCCCCTTTTCAGGCGCTAACATTAATACGACTGTCGGAAAATGCTGAGTTGGACGAGAAATCTCTTAACAACCAATAAACTAGCCGTCGTTCGTAGCTGCGGAAACGACAGGTTCACACATTTTTATTGTCGGTCCAAATCTAATAGAGTTTCTCATTTAATTATTTAAATTTTTTTATAATTGTTCTGGTAATCTAAAACTTCACTATTTACGTGATCTAAATCTCTTTAGTTTGAATGACTAGTAAATAAATACGGTTGCAAGTTAATTGTTAACAACGACAAGAGTGGTTATGGTTACAGTTGTAGATAGAAATAAAAGCAGAGAAAATCTGATAAATACAAGAATACAACGACAAAGAGAATTTTGAACGCTAAGTTGAAGCAAAATTTAAAGGTTTCAACTATTAAAATTCCATGCACGCACATTTTCGTAAAAAATTCTTCCAAAAACCAACATGACAAGTTGGAATTTTAATAACGGTCGATTTAATTACTTTGTTTATTCGCAAATGGGGCAAAAAACGGTTTATTTAACAGAGGCATAGCCTCCAGAGGAGTATTTTATAAAACCCACATGTCTACCTAAAGTGAAGTGGCTATAAAAAGATTATTAAACACGTTTTGAGTCCCATATACCCATCTCTAAAAACACGCAATGTCATCTCCCATGCGTCAAAAAAATTTAACAGCTACAGTAAAACACTTTTCCCAAATTAGCCGTTTCCTTCGGCTTCTAGTAGCTTTTCGCATTTAACTGAACCAGCGTCCACAATGTTTTTACATTTGTTCGCAGCACTAATAATTTATGGCAAAGTGACCAGCGCTTCAATCATGAGATTCACCCGGCGCCTCCGCCAATTAGTGATCTCTCCATCCCGGAAACGTGATTTCGCATTAATCGACCTCTTCGTAGTGTCGCGTCCGTATTAATATTTCTGAACTTTCCGAAAGTGCATAATTTTAAAAATAAATTATTACATAGATAACAAAATTGCGTGTTCTGCAACGAGGATATCAAGAAATTATAACAATCAGAACACCTGACCTGAATACGGCCGCGTTAATAGCGTGCTGGGTTTTAAAAACTTCTCTCTATCAACCAACGAGTCATCGAGAACATCACAGACACGCAGAAATTATCCAACAATTTCCATAATTCAGCTTGGATTTGGATCGAACATTTTTAATCGTTTGCTTAACTAAGAAAAATTATTGCTTACGCTTTAATCAATTTTTCGTCATTAATTTTTTAGATACAATTAGTTGTAGCAGCGTAGGGCAAGAAATTGGAAAAGTTGCTTAAAGTTAAAGAAAATTTTAGTAGGTAAATGACGTAATTCCATTTTCAAGCGCCTGTTGCTACTCATTTCTCGACATTTCTAGATAAGCTGTTAAAAAATTGTGAAAAAAACAGCTCAACAATAAATAAACAATCTAAAAGGATAAATTACTTGATAATTGTCAAACAAGTTTTTGCAATAAATTGATTTAATTTGTTTATTATTTCTTTAAAATTACGTCGAATTCGGCAAATGTCGTCACTAATGCGTCTAGAATCTCTTCGCCGGACGGTTGGATTTGGTCGGCTGGAAGAATGAAACCGTATCTGCCAGTATCCCTCAATTCGAAAGTATACGTGATGGGTGTATGGTAGATCCCTTTGACCCAATCCATGCTGCCGCCACTGGCGACATCTACAACAGTTTGTTCACGACATTCAAAACGGTCGGCTTTTGTGCAAGGATCATTTGTTACGGGTAAGCAAAGGGGGTTTTTATCGGACAACGTTTCGGATATTTACTAAACATCAAAACTGACCGATAAATCATTGTGATTA
The DNA here is from genome assembly GCA_905333025.2 of Pyrochroa serraticornis. Taxonomy (NCBI): domain Eukaryota; kingdom Metazoa; phylum Arthropoda; class Insecta; order Coleoptera; family Pyrochroidae; genus Pyrochroa; species Pyrochroa serraticornis. Next base: position 36,794,983 of record HG995154.1, on the reverse strand, counting down.
ATGTGTACATTATCGTGAGATTTAAGGAAATTGTTTCGGAATTTTTATACGTACACAAAAGTTCGACTATATTTCCAGGAGTGAATTGAGTGCCGTAACGTTGCGCCAAACTGTCGACCGCTAAAAGTCCGACATTGTACTAAAAAAAAAAAAAAAATTATAGATACTTAAAATTGATTGAGATAAAAATCTTACAAGTTGATCAAAGTTATCTAAATGTGCAGAGGTGTGTCCGTAGGGAATTAACATCAGTTGGGAGTAAGAATGGAAAGCGATGTAAGCTTCCAAGTTGTTTCCAATAGTTGCGATAAAGTTGGAAAGGCTTTTGGTGCAAGGCTCCGAGAAAGCTTCAGGTCCATTGTGGACATCCGAACACGGGTCATTGCTGCTACCACCTTCGTCCCAATGGAAATCCCAGTTCCTATTGGGATCGGCGCCGAAACATGGCGAATAAGGAACGCGAGTTTTTCGCCACAACCGTTCCTGAATGTAGGTACAAATTGATTCATTAAACAATAAAAAATCAAACTTACATTTGTGTGAGTGTAAACAAAACCATCTGGATTCGCAACAGGAAACACGTACCAATCATGACTTTCAGCCAAAGCTCGAACGGCAGAATCTGTACTTGTCAGAATTTCGTTCAAAAGAAACGTGACGACAGCTGAACTTATCCTGAAATTTTAATGTTTTTTCAATATTTTCTCGTAAAGATTTGTTTCGTTACCATTCTCTTGCGTGGATATTGCCCTCGAGGAAAACTGCTCTATTTTCGTTATTTCCATTAAAGCTTACACGTACTCCGAGGATATCACGTCCTTCGTAAGTAGTTCCTGCATTTAACAAAGTAACTGTATCTGGATTGTTTTCTGCCAAATCCTCCAACCAAGCGTATATCTAAAATGTATTTACCTTAAAACCAGTTTATAAAAATATCTACTAACCTCTTCGAGAGTGTAGTAATCCGTCCAATCGAATTTAACACCTTCAACGCGATTTTTTGATCTTTCGTTATCGATGAGTTCTTGCACGTTTGGAATATAAACTTTAGCGTCTAGTTCCAGACTCCTTACGACATCGTTGAAACGATGTTTAAGATGAGGTGGTACCATAATATCAACATTTTTATTTTGATCGACCACGCTTGTCCAAAAGCTGAAACCGCCTGGATTTGCTTCTAAATTTCGAAGACTTTCAACAGCATTTTGAGTTGTCGGAGTAACTCTGTATACTTGAAAATTATCGTAACGCACTTTTTCACTTGCTAATGAAGCTGCAAAAACCATTAAGGCTACAATAAAAGTGACGACCCTCATTTTGGTTCAGTTAACAATGAGTTATGATGATTATGTGTTCTAGGGTAAGTCTTTTTATACGAATTTCTTTGGACAATGGAGCCAGATAACGATCGATACAAATACGGTCGCATCTGGTATGTTATTCTGTTCCTATCTGTATTAGAATATCAATCAATAAGTGCTGTTGCTCACAGATAGAAGCAAGAAAATACGTATTTGGAAATAAAGGGAACAATGGTGGAACGAAAATATCAGTTAATCGAGATCTTGATTATGAAATTTAGATGAAAAAAGTTCTTGATGAATTTTGCATAGATTAAAACTTCTATTGTTTCACAACTTTGTAGGTTTAAAGTTCTGTTGATGCGGACCTAACAGACACATACATGATAAGCTATGGTAAAATATTTTGTTTGCTACATTACATAGGATTCATAAAGCAATAGAAGTGGAAATCTTATCAAAGATCAACGGACTAGACTGGAGTAAGATTATGCATCACATAATTATCTGAATAAAATCTCTTTTATATTATACCGTGAAAGACTGAGACCCGAAAAATCTCTCAAGTAGCTTATTCAAATTTGCCGCCAATTCAGCGGTTAGCCAATCAAAATTAGTCTGTTCGTCATAAACGTCTTTATTTGACACAAATATTATTTATCATTACCGCAAATGCCGCAATTTATTGCAGTATGTTCAACAATATTTTTAATAGTAGACATAAAACTGTTCGTGTATAAATTACAATTATTTCATTAAAGTGATTTCAAACTTCCATGAAAAAATAAATGAAAGTATTTTTCGCCCAAATCTTCCCGATGTTCATCTTTCTAAAGTTAAATGGATAATTAGAAAACAAACTTCTCATTAATAATAATTTAGGTTCTAAATAAGCAAAATCAGTTTGCCAAATATAAAGTTTCGAAGAAACAATTTAGATAGCCCGGGCGCGCTCAGTAACTAGAGTAGTTGCAAAGCACCACCACCAGTGATACCAACCAATAGCTGGCAGGGATATCAACATACAAATTTGTTGAAATGATTAGTGATCATAATCTAAAATATCAACTTAAAAAAATCGATAGCGTTTGTCTTGCTTTTATAGTTTTACAAAATTTCAAAATTATTAGGACTACTCCTAATAGTTAAAAAACATCATCTTTTTCCCCGTTGTGATGCTGATGTGAGATCTGACAGCTGTCAAAAGTCTTTGGAGAAAATTTAGATTTTTGTACATTTATTAGTGTGAAACATCGAAAAAAATCAAGTTTTTTGAAAATATCTGAATATAATGTAAACGTGCCATTGAGTCATCAAGAATGTGATAAAAATGCATTGAAACGTGTCCGTTTCTCAAAATTTGACAACTGTCACTGATAAAAGGATTTAGTAATGTTTATGAATAATAATTATTAATCGTTACAATTAACCTTTACCATGAACAAAATCTACCAGCTTTGCTTACTGGTGTTGTGCAGCCTCACTTGCTGGGGTCGGATACACAAACTAACGATTTCGGTGAGCCTCTTGAATTGAATTTACAAGTGATTGGTTTGTTGTCCAATTTCAGAACGACGCCCGAAAATATATCGCTTTAAGCACTTTCGGCTTTTACCAAGGTGGTATTTTGGATGTTCAATTGCAAAACTTTCACGCTAATCCTGAAAATGAATCGGCAATAGTAAGTTGCAACTCAGAATTACACGTTAACCTCAAATATAGTTCGGTTTCAGTCTGGACAGAACCATAAACGATGCCATGAACCCTTATTTGGATAGCCACCAAGAACACTGCATCCTTCAGGACTCCGTCACGGCAGGACATGATGTTGAAATAATTTATTTCATCATGGATCTAAAAAATAAAAAGTTAGTTATAAATTCTGCAACTAAAACAGCCATATATTGCTTTGTTTACAGATTGAAAATTGAATGCAAAGATCAACAACTAGTACACATTTATAAAAGCAAGGATGATGTTCCAACTCTATTGAATGTGCCGCACAGGAGAAAACGTCAAGACGGTAACCAGTGTAGTCACTTAAACTTTGAAATTACTTCACTGGTAACGAAAGGAAAAACATTTTATAACACCAGCGTAAGTGGTTAAGTTTCTTTCTAAGTAACACTAATTAAGTTATTTTCTTCAGTTCGCGTTATCGGTGGCAACGGTTGCCGAAGAAGGTTTATACAATCTCTATTTCCACAGTTGTCCCAACTACTTGCCAGGCACTGATGTTGATTTAGACTTTACAATACAAATCATTGAACAAAACATGAGCAGTTTCCTCTCAGCAGGCGAAATGCCTTTGCCAGCTCTCTACTCTATGATGGCTATTCTCTTTCTTCTTTCTGGCATGTTCTGGGTGTTTCTTTTACGCCAATCGCGTCACCCCGTTTTCAAAATTCATTACATGATGGCGGTACTGGTTTTTCTCAAAGCGATTTCTTTAGCTTTCCATGGAGTCAATTACCATTACATCGAAAGACTCGGTGTTCATTTAGCGACGTGGGCAGTGCTGTTTTATGTAGCTCATTTGTTGAAAGGCGCCTTGCTGTTTGTGGTTTTAGTTTTAGTAGGAACTGGTTGGACATTCATTAAACACGTTTTAGCACCAAGAGACAAACGTTTGTTTATGGCGGTAATTCCGTTACAAATTTTGGCTAACGTTGCCGGAATTATTTTGGAAGAAAGTGAAGAAGGCGCTCGCGAACATTTGGCATGGAGAAACGTTTTCATTTTAGTTGATTTATTGTGTTGCGGCTGTATTTTGTTTCCGGTCGTTTGGTCTATAAGGCACGTCCAAGAGGCGTCACAAACTGACGGGAAGGCAGCAATGAATTTACGAAAATTAAAACTGTTTCGCCATTTCTACGTGATGATTGTTTGTTACATATATTCGACTCGAATCATTGTATATTTGTTGAAAATAACAGTACCGTTTCAATATGGATGGTTGGATGAAATGTTTCGAGAAATGGCTACTTACGTGTTTTTCGTACTGACCGCGTACAAGTTCAGACCTGCTGCCCATAACCCATACTTTGCCCTTAACGAAGATGACGATGACGATGAAATGGATCAAGTGTAATTACTTTCTTATTTCTACCAATATTCCAAAAAAAATATTAATGAAATTTTTGGTGTTGTAGACTTACTGAATCAGGTGCGACTGAAGGGTTGAACCGGGTGAATTCCAGAATTATCAAAGTGCCCCTGCAATCTACTTTGACGGAAGTTACAGAAGAGGAAAAGGACGCTTTATTGAGCCAGAAGGAGAGTAGTCACGAATATGATTAAGCGCTTTCCTTAAGATATTGCGCCTTCAATAGCGTCATTATTATTTCCTACTGTGATAGTGTTTTTAAGCTTGCGTAATTTTTAAGCACTTTACGGATATTCAATGTTTGATGTGGAAATTGAGAAACTTTTCTGAACTAATTTATTCACATGTCTTTGTAATAATAGTGTGATGTAATAAAATGATAATGTAATTCAACAGTTTTTGAGCCTGCAGTCCCATCATGATTAACGATGCAAAATTGCGATTTCAAAAAAAATATAAAAAAGAATTACAGTGTGAAAAAAATTGCTATTTCGTACTGTAACATTTTTACTACTATGCCTTGATAGTTGCTATGAAAATATTTTGGTAACGCAAGAGCATAATTGCTATAAGAATTGGAAATTGAAGTGACAAGAAGTCTTAACAATGCAATATTTATTCGTCCTCTGGGTTTATTTTCAGAATCGTTTAGAATCTTAAATTTATTATTAATTCCGTTGAACGTTTTTCTATCAGTCACATTCATCTGTAATTTTCCCTGCACGCAGTATTTCATAATAAATACTAAGATGTATCTTTGTATTAAAATATGAGTAACATCTGTTATGGTGAATAAAATTTGATATTGTTGATCATATAGTTGGTAATGTATTAACTGGACGCTTTACAAATTATATTGACAATCGTCCTGGTTGGTAATGAATGTGGTTAGCGATTGCGCAACTCCACAAGCGCCTACCACCATATTTCATTTCAGTGTGTTTCACCTACTGCTGCGGTATCATTTTCCTTACACTTTCTCATACGAACAAAAATTTAATTAAAGTCGTCAGTTTAAAAAAATCGAAATTAATAATTGTTTAGAGTAGCTGCGGTTTAGAAATGAACTCAAAACATCTCACTAAGGGTGAGTATTGCCTTTAGGTCAACAATAAAGTGCAGTTGATCTACATAATATCAGAAAATTTTTCCTATTTACACTTAATTCGTAAATAATTTTGCCATTATGATAATAATTTACAAAATGATGAGGCTAATTTAATTATTTTGATGATTGTTTGTTAATAAATTATCTTTTCTGTTGTTGATACAAGCAAATTAAGTGTTTTTTTTATCAATTGCAACGCACGCGAACAGGTATTTAGCACAGTGAAAAATCAAAATCAACAATTCTGTATATGCAGTATGTCATGTTTATTTTCGTGCTGTTGCCTCAGTGAATCGTACCTTGCAAAGCGAACGACGTTGACCTCGTTTAAAATTCTGTATCTCGCGCGCTTTCAAATCGACAATTTTTGAAACATTTTCGCTTATCTACTAAAATGCGTCCGCAGGATCAAGACCGCCGAATCCCGTTCCAAAAGGTAGAGTTCGCTTGTTCAGCAATAGATTCTGCCCGTATTCCCAGCGAGTTCTTTTAGTATTAGACGCCAAAAGGCTGCCGTATGTTCAAGTTGCAATTTAGGTGAAAAAATTCTGAAAGATCAAGTTGCAGATATGACGTCGTCAACATAAATTTAGTGAATAAGCCGGATTGGATGTACGATAAATCTCCAATGGGGAAAATACCAGCCCTGGAATTGGACACAGGTGACGTGTTATACGAATCGATAATCATAGCCGATTATTTAGACGAAAAGTACCATCAACACCAATTGCATCCGAAAGATGCACTGCAGAAAGCCAAGGATCAACTGCTTTTACGGCAATTCGCCAAGGTAACCGTTTGAAATAATTAATTTTTGTCAACGACAAAAAATGGTGGAGGCGCTAGATTTATATAAAACTTTAAACTGATATTTCTGGCCTTAAAGTTAATAAAATAAAAAGTCGCGTTGAAATTCAAAGATATTGTTGCATACGTTTCACTCATAGAATTTTGGTTGCCAAAATTTAATTGATTTGTTTAAAAATAAATATTTTTTAGGTTATTAACGCCTTGCTTAAAACTGTTTACGCCGGTAGAATTGACGATGCCGAATCGGAAATTATTGCCGAAGGATTGGGGGCGTTTGAAAAGGAACTTGGGAAAAGGCCTGGTCCGTTTTTCGGGGGCAACAAGCCAGGGATGCTAGATTACATGATTTGGCCGTGGTGTGAAAGATCTGACGTCCTGAAAATGTACGGCCGCAGTTTTGTTCTGAAGAAAGATAAATACAAGAGATTGGTGAGTGCAGAATTTATTTAGCTATCTACTGTTATAACGGTTTCATTTTTTTTAATCAGATGGCATGGCGCGATATCATGTATGAAGATGACGCCGTGAAGAGGAGCAGTTTCGACACGGACACTCATATTAAATATTTACATTCTTACAAAGCTGGCGTCCCAGATTACGATTTCATATTGAGCTCTAGAAAATAATTCCTAGGTAGTAGAGTTTCTAAAAAATTTTATACTAATAATAACGTATCTATTTTAATAAGTAACTATACAATAATAATGATGTTTTTTGTACTTTAACTAAGAAATTTCACATGTTGAAATGCTTTAATTTAATTAATATAATTTTTTATACGAATTATTATGGAGCATGGTAGGCAGCCAATTATACACGTGTGGAGATCAACCTAACCTCACTTTGTTCTGTCAACGACCTCCCTCCTGTCACATTGACAGCTCTTGTTCTCCGTTGCCCCAATTAGTTTAACATTTCCGCCTTCGGCGCCCTCCTAAGTGCGTATTTTGTTGGTAAACTTGTTCACTCATGCAACTGAAAGCGCCTTGTCCGTATAATAAATTAGCAATTAATGACCGGTGACCTGATTCGCTACTCCGTGCCTTGCATCAGATGTTCAAATCGCAAACGATGTCGGAGGCAAAGATCCGCGAGGACGAGGCCTTACCGAAAGGCCGGGTCACCGAAGTGTGTCAGGAATGGATGGTACGGGAAGACGGCGCCTTAGCCTACCGTCTCCAGAATCAGGAAATCAGTGAACACCTTTCAGGCAATAAATTCCGAAACGCCGTGGTACGAGAAGATTTTCCTAGGGCTAAAAGCGAACAGTTACGAGAACAACAATTGGCTGAACACACCGCGATGATTTACCATCAAATGTTGGCAGAACAGGAAGAACATGACCAAATGGTAGCTAAACAACTGGCTGATCAAATCGAACGAGAAGAGCGCCATAAGCGGCGTGCATTGGAGGTGCGAGATCAGAATGTTGTCAGGGAATTGTTGGAAAAAGAGAGGGCAAAGGTTGAGCGACATCACGCCATCCCTGCTTCCTTTTCGCCACAGAGGCCGCCGCCACCCAGGAGTTACACGAGTCATCCAGCACCAGAACCTTTAAGTTATTTGGCAAATTTGACAAGAAGACAAGCTAAACCACTGCCATTACCTGGGTAATAATTTTTATCAATTAAAATTAAGTTGTTCAAACTACACATCATTTGTCTATCAATTCTTAGGGTTCCACCACCTAGTGATTTATATACAGAGCCGTACAGACAGCATGAAAGTGTGGTAGACGATTTCGACAGGATCGACATAGCCGACGACGCCGTCCAGAAGCAAATCCAAGAGGAAAAGGATGCCGAGCTGGCGCGGCAACTGCAAGAACAGGAAAGTTCCTTGGAAAACAGAGATAGGTTACTGGCGATTGAGGCGCAAGACAAGGAACTGGCAAAACTGTTGCAAGAACAGGAACGTAGTAAAGCGCGAAGAGCTCGTGAACGCGCTAAACAAAAAGCTTTAGTCAAAAAACAACAGCAGCAACTTTTAGAAAATCAACAATGTACCAGTGCTAACCAGTTAATGCCAGACGACTCGTATTCTTATCCCGCAGATCTGATTCCGCCCAGAAATTCATTGAGTGGCCGCCATCTGGCGGGTGTTACCGACACTTACGCTTCGCCCAATCAAAACGAAGATGAGACCAATTATAGTTTGCCTGTAGATGTGGTTTCGGGTCCCGGTTTCGTCGATAACAATTCCAAATCCAGCTACAGTCAAAAACGCTACAGTGATAAAGTGATTGATATTGAAATCTCGCAACTTCGTCCGTCTTTCATTGATCAAAATCAAGATTTTGTTCCAGCTGTTCGGCCAACGCAGCTTGATTTGAGGTGAGGTTGATTTTTTTTTTAATTAACTCGAAATTATATTAAAATATTTAAAGGTCGCCGTTAAATCGAATTAATAAACCCCGCTATCCAGAACCGGAAAGTGAAAACACTTCACCTCAACATGTTAATATAGCAATGGCTATTGACCCTACATATCCGCGAAGAGGCGTGCATTCTCCTCCTAGTTTTGACACTTCCAGCAGCACGGTAACGACAAGTACTTCGAGCAGCAGTCCAGGTATCATGTTGCCTCCACCTGACATTTCTGAATTGGAAGACGACGATATCGCCGCACCTTACATGCCTATTAAAGGACAGCGCAGGACGGCTTCGCTAGAGAAAAAACAGAAGAAGAAAAGCAAGGAAGGTGGCTGCAAACAGCAATAGGCAACTCTCAGTTTTTGTTATCATCTAATTTATTCTAAGATTTACTCATTTACACGTTATTTTCTTAATCTTTCATGACCTTTTTTTATAATTATATACAAACAATGTTCGAATACCCAATACCAAAATGAATATGCTCAAGCGATAGGTTTAAAAGCAATGTTATTTTTTAATATAGACTACAGTTTTTGGTACAAGGTTTTATATTAATCATACTTTTTTGTATCTTTTACAATTATTATATTCTAATGCAACTATCGACCTTTGCTTTTTGCGACAAAATGTCCCTAAGAGGCGGAACCAACAATTTTTGGTATTGCCACGTTAATCATCCTGAATTTAAAAATACGGTAAAAGATTTCAATTCAATTTATTTAAGTATAACACAGTTATAGTCGCAATTTTTTTATTTTGATAATTTTACCGTTGTATTAAATCAACTTTGCTTTTATTAATATGAACAGATGGAGTAACAAAGTTGAAACAACTGCATTTTAATCCCGAGACAAAGTCAAAAGCTCCAATGCGAGAGTCACAATTTAGACAGTTGAGGCGCCCTTTTGACCACTTCTCAGCCTCAATTCGTTGGGTAATCCATTTCGGTAATTTGTCTTCGTTTAAGAAAATTACGTTCTTTTGAAGACATTTTTCGTTGTTATTATCCAAAGCACCACCATGTGAATTTAAGAACAAGGAGTCACTGATACCAGCCTCCAAGATCACTGTTCTACAGTTTTTGCACCTTATCGCAGAATACATTTGTTTTTCTTCTATTAACACTAACTAATTTCTGACCCCAACCATAATCATTTAAATAATTTTCAAAGTTAAACTATACTTTTGAAATGATCACTTTGACATCAATTAAAAGATTGTACAAACTATTTGTAACACATCAATTGGAACTCAAGTACTTATCGGTTAGAAATTTATTCTTACTTTACGTTTTTACCACTGTAATTATTTTTAGGTTATAACACAAATACACAACAAATGGTTATGTCTATGTCGGTATTGTCGATTACATAGAATAAGAATACTCTCTCTCTCTCTCTCTCTCTCTCTCTGATCGGTTATATTTATAACTTGCTTTGACGTGTTGTAGTGGCAACACTGACAGCACCTTGTGCCTTGTGTCAAAATTTCTGACTTAACCTACAAATTTGCTGTCGTCTGTTTATGGTTGGGAACTCGTGCTTGTGTTGTTATTGTCTGCATTTTACTTGTTCTTTAAATTTTTTCTTGTGTTTAATTGAAAATGGCTGAAATTGTGCAGCGCCATATGGAATCGATGTCGGACGAGATCGAGGAAATGCGTAGAACCCGGTTGTACACTCTAGAAGAAACGAGGTAAATTTCGCACTGTTCCTACAAAATTGTTGCTAATTTCACAATTTTAGATTGATCTTGAAAACGCGAAAGGAATTTGAGTACAAGATCAACGGCGTCGTAAAGAACCCACAGGACTTCAAGGACTACATTCAGTATGAAATGATCTTGTTGAAACAGATCAGAAACCGCCGCGACAAGAATACAATAGCTGAAAGAAAAAGCGGAATCGAATACAAAATTTTAAGAAAGATAAAAAATTTATATGAAATTGCCCTACAAAGGTTTCCCGATAATTTTTCAATGTATTTGTCTTACTTTAAATTTTGCAAACAATCCAGTAATTTGGACGCTACATCCAATATTATTCAAAAAATGTTACAGGTAAAGTATGAAAAATACCAATAGGCGTTAATTTTAATTGATAATTTCAGCACTTTGCGAATAAAGTTGAAGTGTGGCAAGTAGCTTCTGCCTGGTATGCAAACGAACGTAAGGACTTGAATGGGGCATTAAAAGTTCTCAATAAAGGTCTTACTATACATAAAAACGGTCAAGTGTTGTATACGGAAGCAATAAAGCTAGAATTGTCCATTGTTAAGGGAGGCGATGATGAAAGGACGACTGAGGCGGTATGCAAAAAAATTGAAACTTACATTAAGTTAATTTGCTCCTGCATTAACGACGCTAATTACTTAATTGAAGTTCTGGAATTGCTAGAAGCGTATCCTTTTGCTGGTGTCGTTCAAAACCTGATAATTGAGAAGTTACTAGAGAAATATTCAGAAAAGGAATTTTTATGGCACACGTTGGCACAGAGAGAACGAAGAGGTAATTGTTAATTTTTTGATTAAATTGTGAATTATTAAGGTAATTTTTGCAGGGCTTCACTACAGTTTTGATAATGAGATTTCTACAAAATCATGTTTAACTCTTTGTTTTGATATCTACAAAATGGGTTTAACAAAAGTTTGTACTGAGGAAAAGCAGAATTTGTGGTCAAAATATATTGACTGTTTGATTGATATCCAAGAAGAAAATAACGAATTGAGTGAATTTGAGAGGAGGGATTTACTGAAATCGGCGTTGCAACAGGCTTTGAATGAAGGTTGTTTATCTGAGAATCATTATACAACATTATTGAAGCTTGTAAGTGAAGATGAAGCGCTTCAAATTTTGGAAAAAGGTTGTTTTTCACTTATTTTGTGTCATTTTTAACAAACGATTTTTAGGAACTGCAATATTGCCTGAATCGCTCGACTTGTGGACGTTACGCTTAAACTACGCTATAATGACTGATAAAATCGCTGAAGTTGATAAAGTTTTCGAAGAAGGAAAAGCAAAATTAAAAAGTAAATCACTGCCGTTGTGGCTAATGTGTTTACGTTATTACAGTTTGTTATCCAAAGATAAAAAAATTATTTCGCTTTATGACCAAGGTGTTCGAGAAACAGATGAAATTTCGCAAGAATTAAAACCAAAATATATAGGATGGTTGGCATTGATCAAAGGAATTGGAGAAGCTCGAGAAAAATATAACGAATTAGCTATAGTGCAACCTTATTGTAAACAGTTGCACTTGACAATGTCAGAAATGGAAGCTGCAGAGATGGAATCTGATTATAAGGCGTGGGGTCGAGTACATGAGTTAGCTTGTCAACAGTTTGGCCATGAAGACGTTGACGTTTGGGTCAATCGAATTCTGTTTCATTTGCGTTTTGATAACACAATTAGCGTGGCGGAAAAGGTACAGCAGATACACAAGGAGGCCGAAAGGACGCTTAAACACGAATTGCTCAAGTCAGAGTTTCAGGAGAAGTTCAAGAATGCGGTGGCAGATTTGTAATTATTGTATTTTTGTCATGGAAATAAAGATTTTCTTTGCAATAAGTTTCATTATAAAACACCTCGAGTTTAGTCATCTGTAAAAAGAACCAAAAAACTTAATTCCGCTGAATGATTCGACACTTCCTGCAAAAAACTGCAGAGTAACATTATTTTTGTTAATCAAAACTGTAGACGCCGCATTTATTATGTTACTACTAGTGCAGAAACTAATTTTCGTGTAACATTAAGGACGTCTAAAATATTTAGCTGAATTTTAATATAATAAGGAGAGAGTTATATGTTTGAGTGAGCTCCATGGTTCGTTATTAAGTTTATTTTATCAAAACTTGAGATTCTTGTCTGAAATAATTTGCGGAGAAGTTTCCCCGACAATGGATGCTTGGGTCACCCTCCATTTGGAGGACTTTTAACACTTAATTGCGTTCCCAATATCAGGGAAACTTGGTCTAATCTGCTTTCGATAAAGGTCGGTCGGATTCTTTGGATCAATTCCAATTAAAATTAAGTGTTGTTGGAGTTTAGCACTCCTGTTCGGCTGTGACGCAAATGTCATTTGCAAGTTTCCGTAAAACACTGCGATTAAGAAACTTGAACGTCCTCATCTTTGATGTCAACAGGAATCAAGTCATCGACTTCAATTAACCGTGATGCTAAAGCCGAATTTTTACGCATGCTTAAAATAAAACGAGTTTCTTAATTTAGTATTTTTTAATCAAAAATTTAACGTGCAAAATTTTTTTCTTTTCTCCTTTGTGGTTTTCGATTATCCTGCACTGGAACGACTCTGTGCTATTTTAACCAACAGAATCGCAGGAATTCGGTTAGATCTCCAAGAAAAATTCACTTGTCGAATGAACGCACGCCCTGGATTCCATCCATATGGCATTCGAGGGTTCGGAGCAACTGTTGCGGCACGACTATGACTATGCGACGTACTCGATGCCTCCCAGAAATTCCTATTCTCGTTGATTGAACCGCTATTAGAAACGCAAACTACATTGCAGCTAAATGGCTGCCAGTTGAAAAGAAACGGGCGAAAATCGTATTTGTTCCATAAATTATTTCGAAATCTGGAGGAAGCGTCCTATTTCCAGAACAATAAGCTTCGCTTCCGTTGCAGATAAGGCGCTTAAATGTACGGAGTCTCCTTTGCAGAAATTCATCTTGCATTAGCGAGTAAATTTCGCGTGTATAGTCTTAAGAATCCGATCAGCAATTCGTAATCATAATAACGACAGCAATTCGGGCGAAAAATTTGGATAAACCCATTTATTTGTGTACACCGGAAATTATTGCCAATTCGAGCTGCGTTCGCTATTGTTGGGAAAATGCGATGGAAAAGGCTTTGGTGACAATGTTGACGGAAATGAAAAAAATTGGCTGACGAAAAACAAATATGTTTTTCGTCGACATAACTGAAAATAATTGGGGTAACAGGTTACGGCAGAACGAGTCCGTTTAGGGGTGGAACACAACCAGATCGAATTACTGTTTAATAATAGATGGGGGAAATACACCTGTTGATGACTGGCAAAGCCGCGGGTCGTTGATTTTTCCACTTACCCACAGTCAGAACAAACAGTCTATCACAGTTGAATTAATTGTTTTTTTAGATTGGAGATTTTGGGATCTTTTTGAAAGAAATGCAATTAACACTGAAAGGTGAGTAAATGCAAAATTTCCATACTCACTCTGTATAATTTAATGATGAATTGAAATCGTTTTTGGTTTAACACCACTTGTTATTTGAAAGTTCAATCTGGCGACGAATCTGTTGTTAAATTAACAAACGTTTTGGGTACCCGGAGTTTACAACAACATCAATTATTAACCGAACTGACTGAAATAAATATGTAGATCACTTTGTTAAACTTTATGCAGATTCGTGAGGCCCCACCAATATTCGTGGAGAGTTTCTCGAGTTATAGGCTATTTGTTATGATTAAATTCGGTTGTAGTATCCCTTTCTCCTTTTCAAGCTGACAACAAAACCAAACAATTTCAACACATGTGAATTTATGGTAATGGTGAAGTAACGATAATGGACAAAAATAATATTTTTTCATTGCACAAATGCTGAAATTCTATTATCGAATTACACAACTATTTAATTATAATTTATCTCGTCACAATAGCTCTCGCCAATTATTCCCGGTATTCAATTTGTAATTGTTATAATGTAGCAACGCTGTCAGAAATTGCTATCGTTATCAGGTAACGTCAATTTGGAACGAAATAAGTTAGATTTAAGGCCGTCGCTGTAACTCTCGAGCTTTTAGCAAGTTTTCAAATAATTCTCGGGTTAAAACCGGCCGTACTACGTTCTTTTTATTTTCGAGTTGGCCGGTTGTAATTTTATTAAAGAAGGCAATTTCAGGGCTTCGCTGGCAGCACCTTTACGCATCTACAAATTGTCTTATTTAATTTATGAGAACGGGAAGTAGATAGATTTTTATAGGTGGCGAATTATGGTTTTGGATATAACGGGAAAAGTTAATTAGGTGTTAGAATTGATTCAATGAGTGGAAAGGTGCTGAACACAGATGCCACGATTACCAATGCACATTTCGATGAATTCGCAATTTCCGGCATAATTATATCAATTTCCGCCACTGTACCTAGATACATTTGATTTCCACCGATAGTTTCACCATCTAATCGAGCACGATTAAAGAAAATTAATAGACGCCAAACAGAGTTTCCATCAAGTGTAGAAAAGTGAAGAAATAATAAAGTTTAGTTTAATATCAATTCGTTGAAAAAATTGAGGGAAAAAGACCGAAATCGCCGAATTGAAACGCGAAAGATCCACGATTAATTATTAAAAACCCGTAGAGACGTTTGCTTTGGTTCAGAACAATAGGGCCGAGACAATGTAGGTTCGAAAACACCACGTCAAGGCATCTGTTTTTCCAATGCGCAAAACGAATTTTGTCATTTCGCTTAAGACCTGAATTGCATTGACGGATTACTTATATAATTCCTAGTCCCACGGGATGAGTCGGGAAACAATCAACGATCTTCTTGTCGCTTCATAATATCGGGACTACTCGAACGGTTGCACCATAAAAAAGACGTAAACGTAACAAAATTTAATTAAAATTATCGCTTTATTAATTGCACCGCAACAATTCCGGGCGCTGAAAGCACCAATATTGCTTTCATCAAGAATAAATGATGATGCACTAAACTGGTAGCTTCCAGAGAGAATCAATTTTCCCTGATTGACATCAAAGTTGGTTCAGAGTAGTATGTTTAGTAACGGATAAAGGGGTTTGTCGACTAAATTTATCCCTTTGATGTGTGCATTTTCATTTGTCTGCATTCACTCGGCAGCTATATCTAAGGTGCATTTGCAAAATTGCAACAACGTGCATTCTTCAACAAATGCGTTATTTATTTTCTTGGATAAAAACGTCCAAGTGGGCGTTTGCGATTGGCGTTTGTTATTGGTTTTCCTCTAAAATTAAAATTTGAAACGTTTGGACGCAAAGAAGTTGCGCGGTTTTGTCCCGGATTTGAGACTTTATTGAAATAATTTGAAGATGGAAGTAGGAAAAATGAATTGTTACAATTTCATATTTTTATTGAAGTAGAAGTTTTCAAGTTAGTTATTTGATTTGCTTGATGGACCTGTACGTTTATCGGATGGCTACAAATCAAACAAAAGGATTGATGGAGGTAGTTAACAGTAAAGGATTTTATTGAGTCTCCGCGGTCATTTCCTACACTTTATTGCTGCCAAATTAACGTGGTTCCCTTCACTATCGAGTAAAACGTCGTCGGAACAAGGAAGTTTAAATCGTGCTTCTGGCAGTCTCGAGCATTTTCTTATCCATGTTGATTAAGCGTTCTGCCAACTTGATGTCGGTAAGTGGCGAAAAGTGTGTTTGTAAAATTGCCAAATTTTTATGTTTTCGTTTCCTCTTTGTCGTTATAAAAAATTCCTCGCAATAATAAGTATTCATCGTCGATTTTTTTTAAAAGAGATTCTTTGACATTTTATAAATTGATAAACTTTCTTGGTACTAGAAGAGGAAAAAGGACAAACTAAAAAAAATAGGACTCGGTTATTCAGTTCCTTTTCAAAACCTAAATTGTAATAAAATATTCGCGACGTTACAATGTTATGAACTGTGGTGTTATTTTGACTTCAATAAAATTGATTTCACAATAACAGAACGCATTTTGAAATAAGAAACAAACGTAGAAATGCACTTAAGTGGTTGTTATTGTAAAAAATGCAACACTCGCGCCTTATAAACTTCATTCTTGGACATGAATAAGAAAGCGAGTCGTCCGGACAGAATCATTTTTTTCGCATAACGCACTCGTAAGAAATATGGTCAATAATGATGACGTCCGACGATAAATTTTCTTGTCTGTCTTTTCGAGCGTGCAAGCGAAGTCTCGAAAAGTGAACAGAACTGCTTGTCTTAAACTGACAATAAGCACAATTTCATTCCTTCACAAAAATCAAGAGACCTTTCCAATAATGACCCATCAAGCTGCTTGATTTATTAACAGTCACGCCATTCTGGAGTTGGCATTACGGTGATGAGCGGCGATGATAACTCAAGTGATATCCGAAGCGTATATTATAGAGTTAGAATGCCTTCAATGAAATTATCATCAGCGATTCATTAAATATGTCAAAAACCTCCTCTCGCAATTTTGAGTGATTATCATACGCCAGTCAACTGGAATTATATTACGAAACGTTATGGTTTTGGTTGTTTGTATCATTTGTATCGAAAAATGCTCCAAAATTATCTTTAAATTTTAAAGAGAGCGCATCCCGAACAGCGGCCCCGAGTTGTAGCTTGTTTTCTAATTTTTTCACAGGGCAAAGTTCTCGAAAAGTTCTAATAAAGCAAAAATTTAATCAAACAGTTAAAATGCGACGAAATAAAAATTGCCGACACACCCCTCTAGAAACCGCGATAACACGAAGAGATCGCCAAAAATCGTAATTCTGCAAAAACTCCTGCTACAATTTAATGCGAAATACAAATCTTCGAAATTAATGAGCAAGTAACTCCCATTTTTCCTGTGCATATGTCGATGTTTTCCGGAATAACTTGCAGTGACTTTATCGTTTCCACTAAAAAACTTCCGCAAAGTTGATGAACTAGTGAGAAATATCAACAAGCGAGAGCAATAAAAGCGAAAGATTTCGCGTCTGGGATCGTTGATTTTGGGGCGTGGCTGTTAAGGTTGAAACGGGCTGGTAATGTGGCTTGATATCGAGAATTTTTCGTGAAAAAGTCGCCTCGATACTTTTGGGGGAATTTAATTGGAGGGGAAATCACCGTGTCTGGAGTTTTGGGTTGAGGGGACGGGATGTGCGTCAATATTTAAATAAATTAAGCTTCTTTCAATCTGTTTGTCTTGGGGTTAGGAGGGGTTATGGTTGGATCGTTGCCTTCAATTTCTACGGTTTCTGGTCGATTTCGCTTTATTCTTCCTTTCGTGTTATCGGAGTCGTGCAGCTGCAGACCGGCGTTGCCGGAGATAAAACGCGATACCTTTACCTCGGCATGAATTGCATAGCTTTTCGACTTGCCAAAACGCTTTACGGAATGTTATTGTATACCAATTTTACCATACCTCAACTATTATCAATCAAACTAACAATCACCAAAATGAATACGTCCATCGCTAAAAAGTTTGCCAAAGGTTCAAACAACTTTGATACGCACAGCAACAAAATAAAATATTCATTGAACGTTAATGCAAACTTTTTAAAGTAATGTTTAATCGATATATTTTTATTTTTTTTTCAGTTTTTACAATTCTGCCTGAAAAAGTCGTTTCGCGATTCAGTTTCGAAGTGTTGATGGAAGATACCTTATCAATTTCACTATTCATTGTACATTTCTATCTAGCGAAGCTGAAGTTATACTTGTAAGGACTGTCGAGGCGTATCAAAATATCAACTTTTATAATGTAATTCCTTAAAGATCCTTCATAAAATTTTATGTAAAACTTTATTACTCACAGTTTCGCAATTTTCAGCGAAGTGCGGCGGATTTACCGTATTAAAAGTACTTTTCGAGAGACAATAGGAATTGTCTGTGAATTGATTGTGGTCAGGTTATCACTCGTTTTCTGTTAATTACTAATTATCACACAAATTTATCAGAATTGTTTTGCTTTGTTATGCAGGTATTTCAAAACTAATGTGTACCTACTACGAACAGATCGACACCATTCTATTATAACAATTGTAGTTACGGAAACAATTGTTATAATATAGCCAGTCATTCGAACAAATGTTAAGTACAATTTAACTTTAATGTTAAGCTTTTAGTAATTCTCAGCTGCAACGAGGAAGTATTGGAAAAAATGAATGCGTCCAGCTGTCGCCGAATCTCAAATTGAAATTGCTTTTAGCACCTAAATAACAAATTTTATTGGTAAAATTTTGTATTTTCGTGTAAACTACAAGTTTGGATGTTTTCTAAATTCTGAAAAATAAACATAAATTGTAGCTCAAATTTTCCCGTTCAGACGATTTTTCAATTAACAAAGTTTCCACGACTTTCATTAAAAATAAACCATTTGACCCGTTGTTTATGTTTCCATTACGGCGAGGCTTCCTAATTAATAGCAAAAGAGCTTTCCTCGTAGCTCTGATTTAGGTGATGACTCACAAAACGAAAAGGCTAAAGACCCAACATCAAAAGTTCACACCTTTTCTATAATAAAATTATTAATAGATTTGTTGAATCACCCCATATTTAACCTTTCTTGTACTATTATTCTGATTTCAATCAATTTTAATCTAAGGTAGAAGTGTGCCTAATCAACGCGCCATGTATCATTATACCTCCTTTAGATTTCTCTCCTACCCCTGTTGATATCCGTCCATTAACTGCGCGTTCTCATTAAAATTGTGTAAAACCATACTTTTTCCTTCTAAACAATAATTAATTACCAGAAATAACATTACAACATGAATTTTCGGTACCAAAGTTTCTATTACAAAATCATGTGCAACTGATTGAAAATGGCGAAGGCGCCGGGCGAATTGCTCGTTTTCAGTTGCTAAAATTGTACTTTCGCATTCTTAACCAAATAAACTGATAACTTGTCGCCTCCCAGGTGTCTCTCTCTGAATAAAACGTGTGACAATCAGAAAAAGCGGAAATTCAATTTTTAAACCACCTGCGTCGTTTTAAGAAGTATTTACATCTCCTGCGTACATTGTTAATAACGCTTGGTTTCGTTCCATGCCAACATAAAACGTTTCAACAGTAATATAATTATTGCTACACGTACCCGGATTGTTTGTCTAAAGAGACATTTAAAAAGACGTTTCGTAGCAGAGTTGTTGTTGAATGCTAAACAAAATTGTCGGCTCATAATTCAAATTTTGAACATAAATTACATTGCGCAAAAATAAAATAGATCGACGTCTTAAATGAATCGATTTCATACCGTCGCAGTATGTGTTTTAGTGATAATTCGGAAGAAGAGACAATTGCATTTTTCCGTTGTAACAGCAAAATCGATATGTTGGCGCATGTAAATTTGAATTCCGGGTGCAATCGAGGTGTGCTTTGTGTGTAGTCTGCAACTATGCATCAAGAATTAATTTCCGACCTTTCAGAAATCCCCACAACTATTTCACGAACAATTTCGAAAGTGACTTCGTCGATTTCATAAAAATTTCGGGTCGTCTGTTCACGTGATTTCTCGACAGGGGTCTTTAATTAAAGTTGGACGTTCAAAAAGAAATTTCGGATGAGCGATCGCGCCATCGTAAACAGATTACCGTTAATTGAACACTCTCTTGTAACTGTGGTAGAAATTAAACTTGCAAAACCCGCAACAAGATTAAAGAGCAAACGAGTCAGATTTCGCTTGTTGACAACTGGAATGTTGACTTTCTATAGATTGAAATAAATTTGCAAATTTTGTTTAAATTTACGACTTCGCAATTAGTAACTGCAAGTAGATAATCATATTTTAAACACCGATCTATAAGTACAGCAGCTTACTTAGTATCTTCAGTAAAGGGGAATTCAAACAATTTATGTGCAAAACAGAATTAATTACTTACCTGCAAAAGCAAATGGCGAAGTGTTATTTATAGTTACCCTTAAAGCTAAATTTGTAATTTTTTAATCAAGAAAAATTTATTTACCTACTCTAAAAATCAGTAGCTCCTGCAAAATTAACGCAGTTGCGTTAAATTGACTAATCAAACTGCACAGATTTAGTTTCTTACACTCTAAGATCAGCAAGTAACTGGAGCTTATTCAACAACGATCGGTTTTGTACTTTGAATATTTTCATTTCAAACCTGTAAATTTTAATAAAAATCTCTTCTTCCTGAACGGAATTCGTTTAATAACTTACCGAGTGTCAGCGCAATCTTCGCAGTCGCATCTTGTTTTCCACTCCTGCACATTGCAGGCAATTCCGTTCCAATTTCACTCTCTGATGAATTATTTTTATACCAAGGGACGTCATAATAGCGTCGAAACCTTCCCGCGTTACGACCGTTTAACCGTTTCCGAGTCCTCATCAGAGCCGTCCCTGGAAATTAGCCCGTAATCATCTGAGTAGAATAATTTATCCAAGCCGGCACGCTTGATCAGTCCCGTCTGCTATCGTCCTCTTAGGTTTAGTCGCTTTTAACTTACGAACAGGGAAAGTCGTCTACACTTCGTTAGGTCCTTATGCGATTCGTTCACCGTATTAATTCTTCCATACAGCCTTGTGCTAACCTAATGAATTCCCCCTAATTCGTAAACGTCAATGGAAAGTGTTGGAAGGAAAATTTCGTTGGGTCATAAAAAATGTTCGATGAAAGATTTTCAAGTTAAAGCTTGACATATTGGATGGCGATATTTTATTAAGAAACACCTGATCGAGGATGAAATTCGAAGGGTCGCCCTATTTCTTAAGTTTATTAAATTTAGGCCCGGGTCCCCTCAATAAATCTTCCCGTTTACCGATAAGTTTAGTTAAGTTGTTTCTGTGGATGAATGTAGTAAACGCTCTTTAAACGAGATCTGTCTTCTGAAATTAACCCGAATGAAACATATTTCGTTTCGGTTATAACTGAAAGTCTTGTCTTTTCACGTTACTCTTTGGAATTGGTGTTTCGTTGTTTAGCAGACATTCTGTTGATGGATTCTTTACGGCCTTGCGCGTCGGCGATTATCCTTTGTGATTGATGTGGGTACAGATCAGACAAAACTTTTATATTCATTAACTACAGACGTTTATTTATCTTTGCCGAGATGAGACCGAGATCGATTGGGGAAATTGTTTTGTCGGCAGCAACAGGAAAAAGAACTGAGGGTAATCCCCGGACGATCGGAGTAACTCCGGGATGTTTTAGCCGACATCGGTCCTGGGAGACGATAACCGGGACCTTTCGGTGTCTTTGTGTCGCAATCCCTCGCGTACGTTCTTTCTCACCTGTCAACAATTAATATTTTCAACATTTCCGGTCCACCGTTTCGTTGTCTGACGACAAATTGAGTTGCGATCAAACCTTTTTGAATTTTTTACCATTTCTGTCGCTATTATTTTCACCAAAATCGATCATTACAGTTAAACAAAATCAAAATCTTTGTTGAATATCATGGAATAATAAACAAAATTGGCCGTAATTATTGTATCAATAATCAATCGATGTGGCCAATTCCTATTACCAATGGATTTTGGTGGGAGATTGTTAAAATTCGCGTGACAACATAAAAACGAACTAACTGCCACTTTCCGGAAACCGAAAATAGCAGAAGGCACCATCTGAAATGGCTGGAAGGCAACTTTTAAGCGGTTTAATTGTCATCTGTAACGTTTGTCCCGAAATAAGCGGTTGGCGAGTTATGCGGCACAAAATGAAATTCACCCGGCGCATCCGCCAAAATCGACGCAACTTCTACCGAAATGCCAACGAATTAACATTAAAATATCATTCTAAAACTCTTATCCTGCATATCCGAGGCCTCTCTTTCTCTATCTCTGTATGTTCCAGCAATATTTACTCGTTTTTTTGCGAGATTTCACCTGGATTTATAAGCTCGTAACCCCAAACCAGGTCGTCAAACAATAACCGGTGTGACTGCCGTGAATAAACTCGGCTTGTTATCGCCGCCATTGCGGTTATCGTGGCACGCTCTATCAAATTAGCAACTCTAAAACGCCAATTAAACATATTTACGAGTATGATGCGGTCCAGGGTGATGTTCACGCCTTATTTAACACAATCTACCATTCGAAAATTAATTCATACGCAGCTGACCGCATCGTTCGATTATTGTTCCAACGATATATCGACATAATCGATGAAGCACCCCTTAATGCGATGGGACCCCCGGGATCGATTTCCACCGGAGTGATTTCAAGTCGAACATTTCGCATTAATTTGCTACGATTTAAAGGGGAAGCATGACTGAGTTGAGCTGAAAAAATCTTCACTTACCTGCCTTAAATGTGTCGAACTAAAGTAAAGTACAAGAGGGTGGTTTTGTTAGGAGAATTTATTTTACTATCACATTTGATGAAAGTCACTTAAGTATAAAATTTGAATGGGGTCGTCTACAGTTAATTTTATCGCGTCGGTAATTTAGTGGGCGTGTTTATTGTCTCTGTGTTTAATAAACAATAATTTATTAGAACATTTACGTTGATGGTTTATTTACTGAAATATATACTGGTTACATAGTTAACATTTATACGGCTTCCATATTATTGACTTGTTTAAATATAATTTTTATTGCAATAATCTTATTTACATTCGTTTATTATCAATTGAAAAAAATGACCAACATTCATAGAACAGAGAGCGCTGGATATCGTAAAAGCTAAATAACAATTCAGAGTTGGAACGAACGCATTCAAGCTCGCTAATCGAAATGATGCCATTGGAAACTTTTCCGAAACCAAATCTATAAACAATATCCCTCGATCATCAACACTAATGGAAGTGTGCGTGACAAATTAATTTTGTACAATCAAGTGTGATCATTGCCGGAGGGTCAATAGAAATTGCTTCCGGTCCAACTTTCTTGCGAAATCATTTTCGGGACGTTTCTACAAAAATTGTTTATTCAAAGGTGTCGGGCCGAAGGCCCGAAGCAATCGCGAGGAATTACTTTTGTAAATATTTAAAAATTCCATCGTGTTTTTTTTAACAAACTTTCAGTAGCACTTCGGTAATTTCCCATGACCATCCGTGACATATTGACATAATTATAGCGTGAAAACATCAACAATAACAGCAACAACATTTCAGCAACAACAATGTAAACACGTAAAAGTTATAGAGACCGCCGCGGTTTACCGGCAAAATAAAGTGTCAAAATATTTTTCTTATTTTTTTTTAAAGCGGTCGATATAACTTTCCAGTTTAACGTTATAACGGTTTTGTCGATTTCTGCGACTGGCTATCTACAATCATTTTGGATAAATACGTCGGTCTATGCTCTATTTTCTTTTTATGACGAATGAACTTATCCGGTATTTAAAAGTCTCTGCTAAAACCTTGTTTAGTCACTGATACTATTTAACAATGCACCGCAATCATAAGAGTTTTTTTTATTCAGGCAATGAACGACGGTTGGTACAGTGGCGGGGCACCAAAGTGTCCCGTGGAAATTAATTTTTTGGTGTTGCTCGTCTCGATTCTCTTATTTGATCACAGCACAGTTTCCATTTCTGCTATTTCCGTTCTCTGACTGAAAAAACGAACAACACTCAAATTATGTATGCTCGATGCGAAGCACCAAAAATCGCTGCAGTTGCAGCAGCGAAACCAACATGCGTTTCAGAAAGTTAATTGAGATGGTTCGCTGATGCAACTGACATTCAAGACAGCTAAAATCGTGTTGATTGTTGATAAAATCCATTAATACACTTGGAGCGTCATATGAACAGTTTCAGCGTTCGATATGCTTCATGTGCTTTAACCCATTTTCGCGCGTCCGTTTGGGTGAAATGAAACACTCGGAACTGAAAAATTTCGTTGTTGCTCAGGCAATTCCTGATGGAATCGCTCGCCAAATAAACCAACAAATCGAATTTTTGTCGCTGATTTGTTTCGGTAAAGAAAATAATCGGAGTTTATTCCTCTCTGATCATCATTTATGTCACGATTCTACTTGCAATAAAGTCGAAAACTTCCTTAAATATCGGGTCCATCTCGATGATTAAAAATCTACACTTTTTGACGTAAACTAGATATATGGCGAATTGGCCGGCTGCAAACCTCGAAATACAGCAGGCAAGACACGTAATCAGTTGGATTACTTTTTGCATATATGAATCCCGATGGCAACTTATTCGATATCGAAAACTCCGAAACGTTTTCAATTTCGAGGACGTCTTAAGGGAATTAAAAAAACTATTTTTTGGAGTAAAATTGTTTAACTAGCCCCTATCTCGGCCACATCGTTGCAATTTAAGTTGATAAAGAAGCTCAAAGTCGGTTTCGCCCAAAAGTGAGTTTTCAGCATATTTTATTTCGGAAATACGCCCAAAGATGTGATAAAGAGAAAAAATTATTGCTAACGTGATATAATTTTAAATTATTTCGTTGCAAAACAAAATTTTTGAACCTTGTTAGACTTTGAAAGTGGTTAGTTGAAAATAAATTCGCAAATCGGCCGCTATGAATATGAAATTATATCGTTCTCTTGCTTTTCAACTTGATTTCGTGCTTTCTTACTTCTTGTCTTTACACCGCCAGCTGCTGGGGCCAATGTGATTTGATGACGGTGCAGCTTTGCGCTTTCCGATAAATCAGTGACTTCGTCTTACGTTATTCGAATTCGTATTGCTATTCGTCCGGCGCACTCAATCACAATATTTTTTTTGCAACAGCTGTATGGATCACGAGCTCTAAAACAACATTTGCTTTTCCGCACGTTACAACCTTCAAGTTACCAAATTTCTTTTAAGGTCAAAAGTTTTCAGGAAATTTCTACGCAAGCAACATTACTTCAATTCCGCTCTTCTAGATAATTCACGTTAATTGCATTCTGAAAATCTTCTAATTGCCATGAAAATCATGATGCTTGAATTTCTGATGTTAAGTTTCGAACAATTCGAGGTGTGATTATGAATTAAAGCACACAAGCGAATAGTGGATACGTAAGTTACGCAGAAAATGCCTTGATAAAGTTTTATTTAAAAACATTTTTCTCTGTAAACCGTGTCATGTGAGATAACTTACCCAAATAAATCAGAATTGCTCCCCTTTTCTGCATTTAAGCTCCTTAACCTAGCTCGCGCTTGCTCTCCAGAGACTATCACACTGAAAATAATGAAAGAACCGAATCAATTGCACGCACACACTTATGAATTTATTAAGTCCAAACTTACCTCGGCCACTAAAAATTGCGATAGTAAATGCTGAAAATTATCGGTTTGTCTCGTGTTGGGTACTCGTGTTAAACAATTTTTTACCGCGTTTACTGTCCTCCATTGATCTCGATAAAAGCAACATAAAATTGGCAATAAAATGTTCGATCCGCATCGGAATTTGTTCGAGACGCGAATGTTGACCCGCATCCGGTATTGGTGAAATTAAAAAACTTTTAGGATTTAATTGGAAAAAGCAGAATATCTGCATGATCTGCGGGTCGAAAGTTCGCAATGTAAACTCGTCACAGGTAGCAAAAACATTGTTTGCGTTACGTTTCACTCTTTACTAGCTTGCATTATTTCACTTTACGAGGTAAAGTAATTGAGTTTGTTTATTTGCGGTAGCGTCTCGCCAGGGCATCATTTCGACGCGATTTCGAGGAAAAGCTTTCAATTCCTTTTTGGCGGCGATTAATAGGGAAAAAAACGGTTTGTGAGCTTTGAACGAACTTGAGATGTTTGCTTGTTGCAGTTATCGAGTCCGAGCAACAAGGAAAACGAGTCTTAATTGAATTGATGTAAAAACTGCAGTTTCTGTCTATGTTTTTCGTACACGAGTTCAGAAATATTTAGTGGAAAATCGATGTAACCCGTACATTCAACTCTATCCATCCGAATAGAGACAAATGTTGCAAAATTTTATTTTTGCTTTTGACACAAGTTTTCCTTAGATATTCAATACGTTTGCACTCTGCTATGACTGGTTTTAATAGCAGATTTAAGCAGTTCTAACGAGAAGACTATGCCAACTGAAACAAAACTGCGACGCAAATAATAAGAAACATCTGTAAAAGCTACAAAAAAGCTCGCATGTAAACAAAGAGAACAAGAATAAAAAACGGGTTGCAAAGCCACTCTATGACGTCTAACAGATAGACATGTAAGTCGTAGACTTACTCAGGTGATTCGGAAGAATCCAGGCAGGACGAAAGACAGGTGGTGTTACGTTGACGCCTACTCATACATAATGGGTTAAACACAAGTGGACTGAAAAAGTGATATTTCGCGCCGCCGCTGGTATGGTAAATTTTAATTTCGAAAGCTGCATCTACCAACAATCGTCCAAATTTTGCAAATACACAGTGAGAGCCAATGAACCGATTGCAGTGCTAAAATTTACTGGTGCGATAGCATGCTAACGTGCTCATCGACCGACGGTTGATAAAGTAAAAAAGAGAAAATAAAATATTTGTAAACTCACCGTTTACAAGGGGGCGGCGGTTTAATTCCGTGAGCCTCCAGTTCCTTTTCGAGTTGTTTACACCTCAGTTGAGAAATGTCGAGTTCTCGTTTGACTTTCCAAAGATGCGTGTCGCAAATGGGGTCTCTACACCGATGGTTCTTGAGGATATCTTGCGCTTCGAAAACGGCTCCTCGAAACGTTAAACTTTTACCCATTGAAAGACTGATGAGGGCGCAACATCCTCCCCGATCGGTTTTCGCCAGGTGTTTGCGCACATATTTAAAATAGAGATGTTCGAGGAACAGAAGAAGCGCTGCTAACAGTATCCCGGCCATCAGAAGCAGAAACGCCGATAAAAACTGTTCGAGGGCCAATGGGTCTGAACTTTTGTGTTCTTGTTTGCCGGGTTTACAAACGCCGGTCATCCAATAGCGACGTAGCCGTTCCAAATCACCGTTTTCTCTAAAGTCTAGAAGTCTTTTGTTGAACATTTTTAGGTATTTCGAGTTTCTCGGAAAAGCTAGGCCGTAACCGGTCATGGCGTACCAGGAGCCCACCGTTAACAGTCTGCAATCTTCATCTTGAGAAGTTAGATATTCGAGAACCGTACCGTCGTAGATGAAGGCGTCCATTTCGGCGCTCAAGACGGCATCGACTCCTTCTACTACAGTGGTTTTGTTAAACTGACGCATATACGAGTGCATTTCTTTGAAGTATTTGGCTATCGTAGAATCGGTGTGCGAATAGGATATCGTTCCGAATTTGATCGTGGGTTTGTGGGAGTACGGTCTGGACAAGCGATGGTCGTCCACACCTACAATTCGACAAATAGGAAACTTCAATTCTTCGATATATCAAATTTAAAATTTATCGAAGATTTTATTCAAAGATGAAGCGTTTCTGGGAGCTCGATACCGAAATATTTAGAAACGAAGAAATTACTTGCTAAAAGCTTTTCCACGACACGTCTCTCCTATTTTTACCTTTTGATGGTTTACTCTTATAATTTAAATTAGTCCAACACCATGTGTTATTAAACTTGCCGTTTCTACTTCGTTCTTGCTACAAAGATCAAACGAGAATTTTTTTCTTAATCTTTTAAAATATAAGTAATTCCGACTTACTAAATGGGCAACACCGACAAGGTAATAGGAGCTTCTGATTTAACCAACTTGCAAAGATAAGCTACGCTGTTTATTTATTCACGTCGCCTCCGTGAAGTTTGCAGTTTTCTTTCGTCCCCCTTAATTAGTCTGCTAACTTAGCGGTGCACTTCAAAACAAGAGCACCGCAAACTCGCGTCTCCCGAACTTATTATGTATAGCTTAGCTTTGTCTGATTCCTGCCTTCCTGCATGTGGGATGATCCAATGCAACTACAGTTTTGTTGAAATCTGAAAGAAAATTCTCCACCGACGATTCAGGTAAACAACGAGCTTCTTCACGTTTCTAAATTTCAATTAAAGCTTCGAATTGGGTCATCGCTCGACTTGCAAATGAGCAGAAACGCAATAATTTTCCATCTGACAAAGCTAGTAATGACTTGGCTGGTCGCCTCATAAATATAATTACAAGAAAAACTTGAACTTCAAAAATTTGAGCCGCTTTCCTCGAGGTCTGTTGAAACAAATTTATCGCCGCCATTCGCAGAAAAAGTTTAATAAGACCCTCCCGGTAATAATAATTGCTCTTGTAAAAATAAATCAAAATATTTGTTTGGATCTCGAAAACAGACGTGGTGTCACGTTGACAAAAAACGTATTACTCAGATGTCGCGAAAAAGCACGGACAGCGCCGGGCCTTCCTCGTTCTAATTGCCAACATTAAGCTGCCGTCGTGTTTGCTATTTCGCTTCGATTTACATAATTAAAAAACAACGTAATTAATTCGATATGAAACAGAGATAAGGTGTAACCGCGTTTTCATGTTACTAGACAAATTTGTGCGACAACGCGATAAAATCGCGAGCGACTAAACTAATAATAATGGGATGGTGCAAATTCGAAAGTGACTGCCGGTGCTTTTCCGGACTCGTAACTCATTCAATGTCTTAAGAGATACGGCTCGATTAGATTTCGTCGCTAATTCTTACGAAGCACAATTTCATTTGAACGAAAACCCATCCGAAATTTCAATTCCCGCTCTATTTTGCGACTAGGGCTTTTTCTCGTGATATGGGTAGATGTGGCATTTCTCTATTCATGGAATAAAATTACCTTAAATTAGGGTTTCCCGTTATTGTGTTGTTTCCCGGTATCCGGAGATGCGGCCGTCAACGGAAGTCACTCACCTGTAAATTCGAAAAATTCTTCTCTAGTGATCATGAAGGCGGCTAAGTTGGCAGTGTATATGGCAAGGAAGACTACGGCAAACATCGCCCATACGTTCGTCATAAAACGTGCAGTGAATCCTCTAGGTGAATCGACATGGACAGCAGCTTGAAAAAGCACGGCCCACACCAACCAATATGTGCGAAATAACGAGAAGCGATGCGACGCCGACGGCGCTGCCTGCAACCGAAAGCAAATTGTCGTATGGGTCCTTTTCGCAAAAAACACAACAAGAAACTACTAACGTGGGACGAGTTTAAACAAATTTGGTCATTTTTTGCTGCCACGGATGAACGTCACATTTCGGCTTTAGGAAATAGCAAGAAATAACAAGAACTCTGGCAACATATTGTGATTATTTTAGAATGATGCGGTTTATCTCATCCATGGTACTTTCTATAGTTGAACACTAATTGTTCCTTGGAGAAAATGTTATTTGTGGGAATTGTTGGGATATATTGAAGTCTTCCTGTGGGAGCGACGTCTTATCTAAAGTGCAGGAATTCCTTTTTGCTCACTCGCTAAACTGAACGCCCAGAATGGAATAATTAATTGGTTCCGGTTCAGAAAACATTAATTGCGGGACCGACCAGTTATTTATTATTCCAAGAAGTTTAAAAAAGGTACGTGAAAACGTTACTGAAGACATATACTTAATCGATAATGATGAAGAGAAGTTTTTAAAGTCTAATGTCAGATAGTCGCTTCTTTAATTATTTTATGAAATAAATTTTGCCATCGCTTTACTCCGATACTGTTATAGTTGTTATTGACCAAATAATTAATTATTCAAATTTTTTTTAAACGAATAAAGATTTTTGATACCGTTAATATAACTTTGCTTGCTTGCTGAAAACTTAACCCTTCAAATTATAAATTAAATTGTCTATATCATAGGAGGAAATTTCGTTCTCGCAAGCACTCTATGACTACAAATTTAAAAGGGTCTGGGCTGTTTTAGAAACCCTGACGATTTATTCGTGTTGGGTGCAACCCTCAATTAGGTTTCCTGGATGTCGGGCGGATTCGTTTGCTAGACGTGGTCGTCGTTGCTGCGAAATATAAAGAAATCGATCCGGAGAGTTTCGGATGATGACAGAACTTTTTGTCTCGTTCCCAAATTCATTTTTGGTTTGCAGACTCGCATGGCAATGACAGAATACAAATACGATGCAGTTTTAAAATTTCCATTGTTGAACGTGATTTTTAGATAAACCATCCGCGTCCTTTAGATGACGGACACCACGTTTTCAATTTCATTTAAAATCCTTTACATTCTAAAATGGACTTTTCTTTCATTATTATTTCTTACCGCCCAAATTTGGTGGGAAAAATTAATATTTGATTTCGTTCTAACGACACAACAATAATAATTAAGAAAATTATTGTGTTGCGTGGAACTTTATTACGACGAAGCAGCGTTTCCGGTTATTTTATCCATTTATCTCGATCACTTCCATATAACCGCATTCTCAGAACTACAACTTTTCCAAAACTCTATTTATTTGTCATTTCTGAACCTGAACGTTATTCACATCACTTTTCATGTTTCCAGATATTCTGCCGTAAATTTGAGACTTTATCTGTTGTCCTAAAAACACGAAACCCGTCATCAAACAAGTGTGCAATTACATTTAAGTTTCTCGATATCAAATTGAACACCTGATCGACATTTATATCAATATTAAGTGTTTTTAAGTTTTATATCGAAACAAAAAAGGTTTCTGTTAGAACATGCAGTGTGCTATTTTCCAAACATTTTCTATTAAGTGTGCAGACTAAGAAATGGTCGTTTTATAGAAAATCGGAGAGCGATTGTTGTCAGCTTAGAACCAAGGCGTATAATAAGATCAGGGGAAACGTCAACATGTTGGCGACAAGGAAATATCTAGACGGTACGCACCGGTCGGTCGTAAATTCATGATGCATCTTGTGACATCAAATTGAATTCAAACAAAGTTTTCGTTGGATTAAGATTTAGAGGCAATTTGTGTGACGGTGAACTTAAATGTGTGGTTCATCGACCGAACAGATTTATAAATAAAATTAAGAAAAACCTCGAAAACTGACCGAAATAATTTTTCTTAACGCGGAATCTTGCAGCATTAAAGTTATTTTTCAAAATATGCTAGAAATTGAAAGTTTCAGATTTCTAGCTGTAATCTAGATAAGTTTTTTAAATTGTGCAGTATAAGATTTCATTTCTATTTTAATTCTTTGATTTAGGCAACACAAAATAATTAGAAAAACTAATTTTTGTGATAACCTGCATCCCGATTTAGATCACTAGTGTTTAGTCTTTGGTCGTTTAGCTGTAATTAGGTCGAAACTCGTATCAATTTCAAAATTCAACAAACATAAAGGAGCTCATCACACCCTATTTTGCTCCAAATTTCCAAGAGCCTCTTACATTTCGCGATTGAGCGTCACGCCCTTAAAACAAGAGAAGCAAAAAGCGTAACACTTATCCACAAACTAAACTTCAAATTGCGACGATGAATAATAAACCGAAACCTTTCAGGTCTCGGTTTTTGTTAGGCCTCGACATTAATGAACCTTTATTTCATACATAAACCGTTAATTACGACACTCTAACAAAACTCCGGCTTTATAGAAGTTTTTCTTTATAATTTCCGGATTACGCACCCAAAAACGTGATCGATGCAACAGAGGTGAGATTAATTCGGTTTATAGTTTGATTTTTAATCGCTTTTCCATAAACCTCACCTGATTCAATGAAAGTCGCATATTGAATCCGCTGGGAGATAACCATTCGAACAGAAAAATCGTAAAAGTGGCCGCCTGGATGGCGACGACTCCCACCAACATCCAAGAAGCTGTGTCAAACGGTTCTAGGAAGGCCGTCGGCGAAATAATCCCGGTACGCTTAGCCACTACAATAGCGATCCCGGTTTCCATAAACGGGACACTGAAATCCACCTGAAAAAAAAATTGGCACTAAAACTTTATCAATTATCGAGTAACACTCATAAATATGCAGTTTAATTAAAATCGATAAATCAGTGGGGAAATGAAAGCAAACATTGCGGTTTAATTCCGATGTGGATTGCCCGGAATCGATGAAATTTTAATTAACTTCGATATTCCTAAATAAACTGACAAGAAGTATTTCAGAACTTTTCGTCTAGGAAAGTGTTTTTTTTTTTAATCTCGCTGGTTTCCTTTGGGATTTAACGAAAGCACGACGGCGTTAACTCATCGCCATCCTCAATAATAATCCGTAGTGAGAACAACGAGCTGAACTCACCACGGCTTCTCTTTCTGCATTGATCATGAGAGACGTCAGGACCATATCCGTTTTTCTGTTAACAAGTTCTGCAATTAGACCATTCCATTTGCCGTTTTCGTTCGTGCCCCAACGACCGTCCTCGACACGAACCAATTCGTACGTGAAACCGAGCTCCTCGGAGAATTTCTGCAGAAGGTCGATGCAAAAGCCGGAACAGCATTGGTAAAAGCTGCTGTTGCGATGGGCCTCCGACAGGTCGAGACTGTAAAGAAAAAAATTAATATTTATAAGTTTCGTAAAACTTGCGGTGTAGAAGAATACCGAGTGATAATGGGTCACGTTACGTTACTGATTGGTTGAAAAATCACTCCTTTCCGAAGGATTTGATTTACTTAAACAAAAAGGGACAAAAATGGACGACATAAAACCGAATGGGCCACATAATTGTTAATAACCTTCTTTTATTAGTGCCAATGAATGAGATCGTTATAATATTGGTTTAGAACGTTATCAAATCGATTTCTATTTGGGAAAGTTGCGAGATAGGAGATACCACGAAACTTTCCTCCCAAGAAGTCAACGTAGTTTGGTAGATAACGCAATTATGGCGTATCATATGAGTCTTTTAACGTCGTATCATTCACTAATGGCATAATTCTATAATAATGAATATCGATTGCGGGCATAAAATTAAATCAGCAACAAATATTTTGCGACTCATTTAGATAATGTAACAAATGAATTGGGTACCGTGCTTCCGTCACCAGCAACGACGACCATAAATTTTAACTCAGGTTCGGGACTAAAAATCCAGAAGTTAAACTTCAAGTGAAAATAAAATTTTCACGTAAACAAAGACTTCTTCCGGAAATCAAGGGTCGATTGCGAAGGCATTTACAGAAATGCGGTGTAATATACAAGAGGAAAGTTAATTTCCTACTATCAAATTACGGTCAATTATTGAGTCTTTTCGACGCGTTTGGAATTTTATTCATGCATAACTGAAGTAACAGGTGTTTACGAGAACGGTGGCTCGATTACCACCGGAAATTTATAATCCCCTGCTTCCGTGGTCCTATTCCTACCATCAGCTGTCACCCGCGAAAAGGTCGACACTTCGGGTCACCTGAGAGAGCTTTCGAGATCGACAACGAAGCCCGTCGTGAATTATTAATAACGCCAGTTAAGTTGGTCGTCATCGAATTCCCGTCAATTTTTAAAGCTGCACCCCCAAATTTTACCATAAAGATCGATCGAGCAACTCAAATTACGTAGAAGCCGGTAAACGTTTGATACTTGTCCAAATCGACTTGAGTCCCTAATTTACTGGTAGAAGTAAAAATTTATCGACTCAGTTAGTGAAGTTTTGGCAAAATCGGGCGTTTCGTAAATCAGTTAATTATGAAGTTAAGAACAATATGGTGTCGAGTCTGTATTTGCGATTGGTGCGAAATTTTCAATGGATTTTCATCAAATAGAACTTTGTAACGAGATTCCACGTTTTGTGGTATCGCTAATGGTACAGCGGGTCGCCGAATGTTACGAGGTCATAAAGGAAGAGATTTTGTTATTACGATGACAAATATAAAGTAAGGAAATTTGACGGTAAATTGGGCTGGTGTCAAAAATCATGGAAGCGATCTTAAAGACGTTTAGTGATTAAGTGAAGTCTCAATTGAAACATGAAAATAAATTTAAAATAATTATATGTATCGATATTGTTGATGAAACAAACGATAAAACGTTATTTTAGCACAAATTCAATGTCCTTTGAAATGATTTAGTTGCGGTCAAATCTGGTGGATGCGCCGGGAGAATTCTATCATAACAGACTTTCACGAACAAAAAGTGCCATCTATTTTTGCAAAATAGAAATGAATATTCTAACGTAGAGCACACTTAATTAAACATGGAATTCAGGTAAGAATTCTTCAATAACATTGCCAATATTTACACAAATAATTCTAAAGTATGTCTAAATAAATATTGCATAAAACTTGATACTGCTACATTTAGCATGTTACACAGATTGACGTATTTATTAGAAGAAGAAAATTTTGATGGGTACGATAAAAAAAATCGATGACTCTGAATAGACTTCGGACCTATTTCCATAGCCACTTCTTTACTGAGTTTCTTGTAATTACTTCCGGAATTCGGAACAAATTTTATCCAAGAATTTTTACCTACCAATTTTTAATTACTTACTTCAGGACTTGCTTAATTAACTTATAATTACTATGTAAACTAACTGTTAATTGATCTGTTCGCTAGTGTAAGGTAGGAAATTGAAAGCAATTTTTAAACAATTATAGTTTGGATTTAAGGGCAGCCATAACTAAAGTTTTCAGCAATTTTGTTGATCTATACTAAAATAGTGAAGCAATGGTTGCCGATAATTGGTAGTTGGTTGGGTGCGGATTTGCAGCAAAGTTGTAATTAAAACCAACTTTTAATTAGAAATTGTGAAAAAGCAGCACCCTGTCAGCAAGCTTAATACCAACTCGTTTTCAGTAAATACAAAAACTTTTTAACAGCAACGTTATTAGCTTGCTTTGTGTTTCGAGTAGAATGTAGTCGACCCAAGTTTTGTTCCAAAACAATTATGAACAGGTAAATAAATAATTGCTCACTTAAAAAAATACGTTAACATATAGAAGACACCGAATAAATAGATTTAAGTTTACTTTTTTAAAATTTACCTAAACCCACCTAGCAACTGGCGCAATTGCGTCACGTTTTAAGAGTTAGTTCGGGTAGGGCATAGTTCGATGGTGTTTGCTTAAATAAATTTGAAACGTCGAGGGCACCGGCGAGCATTAATGAGACTTTGTCCTCTGTTATTTGTCGAGACGAAAATATTTACCCAAATTTATGCCTGGAGGAATACCCGGATTATTTTTATAGAAGTGTACTTAACAATTTTATTACTGGCAGCGTCGACGGTATTTTTCTTCCGACTCGCCGTCCTCAAGCAAACAGCAATGAAGGGCGCAGTCAACGGATAGAAAACAACATCGTTTCTTAAGCGTGCGGAATTGCCACGATATATTTTCAAAGTACACAAAACTCGAGTTTGATTCAGTGTCCGTCCGGAAACCACTTACGCGACAGTTGCAAGAAAAATTTCACCCCCAGCTTTTTGCAATTATTAAAACTTACTCGGCTGTGTCGGCATCGCTGGCAATCCGACATAAAACCCCTCTGTCCATTGAGCACTTGGAGGTGACCGGATCTGGTGGCGCAAGACTGATGTAGGGTGGTTCTTCTAGAAAAGTTATTTTCAAGTGGAACTTTTCGGGAACTCCCTGCGGAGGAGTGTGGCTGTTTCCCGGCCAGACGATGTCTTTTATGTCGAGGCCCTCTTTTTGCCAGGACTTCCAAACGCCTATCTGAAAAGAAATCGCGTGTGTCGTTATAAAAAGAACGGATTCGTTGGCGAAATACCGGAGGGTTTCCCCCAATAAATTCCACTTAGGTAGGGCGATAGAGGAAATACATTTTTTGGCAGAATCGATAGACACAATTGGTGTTATTATCCACCATCTATATTAACAGTTTGAAGCTTTTATCGGAAAATTTGGAGAGACGGGGACAATCTTAATTATGTTGGCTTACCCGATAGTTATCCAGAAACTTATCTTTTGATTTATAAATTTTATATATTTTTAGTAAAACCGCTTCGCTTTTATTGTTCGCGAATTTAATAACCCGCGCCATCGATTCTCAATCTGAGAAGTAAAAATGATAAAGATAAAAGTTCCAGCACTTGAGGCAATGCAGCGCAGATTTCTGGTTTCCTCGGTGTAATTAGGGAAGTATTTAATACAACACGGTCTTGTTCACGATCAAGACATCAGTTTAAATCAGTAACGAAGAGACGCATAAAACGATACTAAAACCCTAATCTCGATCCAAACTTTATCGAATCTATCATACTGTTCCTTTTTCCCTATCGCTCCTTTCTTGTCAATATCAAAACAAAATGGTGTAACGATCAACAAAAAGCGTTGCCACAATTTGATTTGGGTTAACAGCATAGCGACTGACCTCTTCCCAGACGAGCTGTTTGCTGACTCCCGGTCGTAAATTCATGATTTTCAGTTCGGCAGCTTTGAGAACGCCATCTTGAGTGAACTCGAGGTTAGGTTTGCCGGCATCGGCTTCCACGCTGACGTTTCTTAATACCCGAAAGAAACGATCTCCAGTGTTCCAACGGGCAGCGCCGACACCTTCGCAAGATAACTGAGTGTTGAGGGAGCGATCTCGGTTGGTGGGATCGTTGGTGAAATCCTCAACTCCGTAAGCGTACACTTTTATTGCTGTTGTTATTTCGTTCACCAAACTCGAACTCGAAGTGTCGAAGTGGACTCCTGCAAACAAAATAAAAAAGTTATTTGACTTCAGTTGCGTTCAAGTTTCGACTTTTTAACAAAGAGTTAAGATAGAAAAAAAGTTTCATAAATTCAACAAAACTGAATAACTTTACTTGTGTAGTTGGATTTTGTGCAGTTTAGCGTGTTTCGCTTCTTCTTGTTTTCGGTCGTTGGCGGGATTTTCGTTAAAAATTGTCTCGGGGGTGTCAAGAGATTTTCCTGACAAGGACAGATATAAAAGCTTATCTTTATAGATTGGCATGTCCCGTCCGCAACATTGACAAATAAAATTTTCGTCTAATAACGCACCTTGTGTGGTAATATCTAAACATGGCACGGACATCTTGGAAAAGTGAGACTAGTAATTTGGCTTGTTGTATCACCCAACATTTTTTTTTAATTAAGTAATCCTGAAAGGACCATCCCATCCATTTAACTAAAGCTCGTAGAAAGTGGTAATTTGAAATATTAATGAAATGAATGGATTATTATTGTAATAATAACCGTTAAAAGATTATCGCACGACGACGTGTATTAATTGAAAAATTGAGTCAAGCATCCTCGACTCCAAGAAAAAAGCTGTTAGCATCGTAATTTAATTGTGCTTTAGATATTTATAAAGTTCGTTAAGAGTACAAAAGAACTGCCGGTTAGGTTCATTGAAATTCTCCCCCATCTTCATTTCCGAATTATTAATGTTTTTATTGTAATTAGCGGATTATTTTCGCCGATTTAACTAAATTCGAACACCGCAAAAGTCCGTTCTGCTTTACATAAAACTTTCAAGAAACTTTATCAGTAATAAAACTTCAATAATTTATAAAAATCGTTCATCAATGTCCGAATATCGCTTTCGAAGACGGAAAACTCTTCACTCGGATCGCGTGATTTCGAAACGACGTCTTTATAGCGATATAAGGCTCAACTCTAGACTTAATCAGACTTGTTGGATGGAATTTTTATTATGGTTCTTACACTGAAAACGAACAACTTTATCATTGACGTTACATCGTTAATCGAAGAGCGTCGTCTGTTCGTCATTGAAGCGTTTTAAAAGCACGAAATCCGACCTTGCTTTGATGTATCGCCCATCCTATTAACTAGTGACAAGAATTAATTGATGTTCCTACATGGCGTTTAGGGTTTAGGACGAAATTTTGATAAATGTTTACGTTGCCCGGATTGATTGGTTCTAATAGTGATACGCGTGAAGGATAGGAAGGGACGAATTCTTGGAGCACCATCGAAGCTTCTCTCATAACGTAATTTCGCTAACGTCCTTGCATGATAATTTCCACAGACCAAATTGCGTGTATTTTTGCACAGCGACGTAATTTATTACGTTACAACGCTAACATACAGATGTTGATGGGAAGACTGGTAGAGGAGAAAAAATGTATTCTCGTCCGGAAGTAAAACCCCAAATTTCAACTTTCTAAAGCCGATTTAATTGCGACCAGAGGTGAATTTGAAGAATTCGTATAATCTTTTAGTTAATTTTTTTAACATGTACAGACATTTCATTCTTATTGCATCTTTTTCATCGTCGTACCATATGCAGCGCAGAACTTGGAAAACGACGTCTAATCAACTAAAAACGTCTTAAAACAAATAAAACTTCCATATCATGTTACTAGAATTACAGTCTTCGTTATATTTCCGAAAATAAGTCAATCAAGAAAATCGTTGTTAAAAACTAGACAGTACCATCTTTACAACACATTGAGACGTACCATCCTCTCTCGAAGTGATCTATTTGAAAGAATTCTAAGAGTGAGGTCATAGCGGTAATTTCTACCATTCTGTTAATCTAATCTATGGCAATTGCCCTAACGGTTTTCCCTAATTTCTCATAAAATCTTGGTCGAGAACTCGTCAAGGCAACACTGCGATGGCTTTGAAGGACCATAATCACGAAATTTTTTGAGTACCAGATTAATATTAATATTAATATGCAAGATTATCATCTGGCACTCAACAAGTGCAGTGATTATGGCTCTTCAGAGCTATCCTACAAAGCTCATAACAATAACTAAAGCAAAAAATGTTCACAAGAACTAGTTGCTGAAAACCATAAAATATTTGTTGACAAGAAATTCTCTGTAAGTTTGCTAAAACGTGTTGACGCGGATGCAGCTCACTTCTCAAATTATCGTGCATAATTAGATTTGGCCCAGCCCGACTCATCTGGTTTACGTCGGTACGCTTCGCTCACTGTGTTAATGCAACAACGGCGTAAACTTAATTTATTCAATGAATAAATTCAATTATCCATATCTGTTGCGGAGCTCACGTTGTCGAAATAAATTCATGAAATTTCAGCTACGTCTCCATCTCCGGACATCAGTAAGACTCAATTACGTGTGACGTTGAGTTAAAAAATATATTTAAGATCGACTAAATCCCGGTTTTTGCCGAAACGGGGATTTAACGGGAACAATAACAACCCAGTACGACCTATCCGAATTAATCGGCAAGCACGTTCATGGGGGAGTTATTAATAATTATTCTCTTGACCGTTTGATGAGGTCGATAGAAGGGAGTTTAGTAACAACAAATTTTTGCGGCTTCCGGATGAACTTTACGCAAAAAACTCGATTTAATACCTAAAATTCCGGGAATATTTCGATGTCGGTGGGTTTTAGAAACAAGGATCGAAGCAAAATCGTCGATCTTACGCTAGGTGGCTTCGATGATCCCAAAGACAAATTCAAGCGACTGCATGAACATCGCTTTATGCTTTGAAACTTACCGAGCATGCCAACGGGAAACTGGTAGGGCGCCTGAAGGGGGTTCTCGATGACGCTTTGGGTCACCACCCAAACGTAATTTTCACCAGTCAGATGGTAGTCCCTGGCGGCGGTGAGGATGTCGATCGCTTCCTCTCGAGTGCAGTACAACAACATGACTCGAGCTTCGGAATCGACGAGCGCCGCCAAGTCCCGATGATGCGACACAAGAACCGCGTTGAGAATCGTGAACTTGAATCGATCCTGCAACGAAAAATTTTTCTAGAAAAAAATTCCAATAATTCCCGCAATATTTGCGTGTGTTGAAAATCCTATGCAATTCGTCGGTTTCAAGTGGCACTAATATAATGAAAATCGTTGATAAATAAGAATCTAAAAAATCATGTCAAGAATTAAAATTTTGGTACTCACCACGCTCGACAATATTGAAAAAATGATTTTGAGGGAATGAAAGAGTTGGAAAAAATATGCAATAGATGTACAAGTGTTGATGGAAGTTATGTTAAGTGAAAGGTTCGTGTTTTCTTTCATGGTTAGGCAAATATCATAAAAGTACGAACTCAAATTTTGGAACCTTGCCCTAGGAGAGGGTCTCTTAATACCTTTTTAACTCGGCCTTCTGCCATAACGTACAGTGACGCGAAAAATAAGCACGGGCCAAAGAGAGGCGTTCGGCTTTTGGAAAACTCAATTTGCAAGTGCAACAGACCGGAAACCGTGACTAATGGCGAAAGACGCTTCGGTTTCGCCTAGGTGTGCGATTGGACCGTTTGCAACTTTATAGTGTCATAAATTTTGAGCGAATCTGGTGTATCTCTGCAGGAAGGCAATGAATAATGTAGAAGCAACCAAACAGAACAGTACAATGAGTCAAATTGATTCGTGTAGTTTTTGTGCGAGTAA
Organism: Pyrochroa serraticornis; assembly: GCA_905333025.2. Classification (NCBI taxonomy): domain Eukaryota; kingdom Metazoa; phylum Arthropoda; class Insecta; order Coleoptera; family Pyrochroidae; genus Pyrochroa; species Pyrochroa serraticornis. The sequence goes on along the minus strand of HG995154.1, from coordinate 36,754,581 downwards.
ATAATTGCGTCGAAACTTCGGTTCATTGGACATTGAAACTTTTGCCATTTATTTGTGGATTTAGGAAGATCCCCAAGCAAACTTTCGACTAATTCCCTTCAACGTCTTACATTGTCGTTTTTAACAAACAAATTACAAGAAACAAGTAAATATTTCGGTTTGCATGTTAATGGTTGTTGGGTTTTGCGACCCCTTTCCCGATTAAGTTTATTAAAATTGAAACTTTAGTGTTTGACTTTCGAACCTTCCCCAACGAACAGGGTAGGAATCTACTCAATTATCTAAACCAAGTTTCACCTAACGCCGTCATTACCGGGCTAATCCTTAATCCCCATGTCAGCAATCACCTGATAGTTTACGCTTGATAGAAATTAACGAAAGCGTGGTGTTCTCTGACTCTAACATTATCCATCTTCTTTCCGCGACAAATCTTTTTGCAAATCGTCATAAAAATTGTTTTTTTCTTTCATTTTCACTTTAAAATATTCAGCAGTTCGTTACCATCCGGAGTTGCAAGTTGCAACTCCTATCCAAGTAGTTTCTGCATTTTAACGCTTTACCTCCCCAACTTTTGCACAGTCTTCGAGAATAATTCGCGACCTTATGCCGGGCGTAACAATAACGTCTCGAGTCAGCAATAAAAATATCGTCCTCAACCTCAACTGGCACATCTCCTAAATTACATTCACTCCCTCACTTCTTAAGAGTTTCTGGAAAATACTACTCTTCCAGATAGGGATTATTTAAGGATTTCGATAAGGGACGCTGCTCCTTCTGTCCGGAGTTTTATTTCAAAGCGCCGGAATGCTATTAAAATAGAGACTAGGAGCCGTGGAAGCGATAACGATGGCACCTCAACGCTTCTTACGAATTACACTGCTCTAGAACGTAGACGCGACGGTTATATTATTTTAAATTGAAGAAACTTCGTTGGAACAACGTAGAGAGCAAGAGTGGTGCACCAGACGCCATAAAAAGGCGTTGAGATTATAAAAGCATTTTGATGATCCGGTGGTAGAAGCGAGCGAGAGTTTTTGTATCCGGTCAAAAGCACCAATGTTAACTTGCACTTACATTATGAGAGATCACAATTACTTGGGTGAATTAAAAATTACTAAAATTAAATTTCTTTTGATAATGTTAAAATCAAAAATTTCTTCAATTTAAAAGATTTCAATATTCATAACTTTTTTTGAAGTTAAAAATTGATGAACAAAATGCATTACTGCCAAGTAGAATTTAGTCGAGAGCTTGACGACCGTCCCGAGTGACATTAGTGATAAAAAAGAATCGTTCCCTCATAACACATATTGTTGGAGAATTGTCGTCTCTTGAGAGACTTCGCCACTTTAACGGCGGCGTTAGTGTGGTTGAGTGGTTTCAGAAATTGTTGATGCACCCGCGATATGCAATAAAATCCGTCATTGTTCGACCCACTCAAGACGTTCGCAATGCCATTCTTCAACGCGCTTATTCCCGATCTTCCTGTAACGACATTAAAATTTACGCCAACGTCGTCGTCGTGATTTGTAGGGCTTTAGGGTACGCCGACGACAAAATTGATTGCATTTTTAAGAAAATGAAAAACGAACCCGTTGCTTTAATCACAAAAGAATCGCGGAATTCAACCCCAAGACAATCTTGAGCATTTGGTGGCGATCAAAATTGCGTTTTTTAATTGTAAAAGTTAATTGCACAACCTCGAGCGGCATAGAGAAAAACTAAGTGATGACCCAACTGATTTACCTGCATGGCAGAAACTCTTTCTCTAACGGCTTGGATGAAGTCGTCATGGCCGGCGATGGGACTGGTGACGACGGAAAACTGGTGCCATTTGTATCTTTCCAAAATGCTCAACATTGCAGCAGTTTGGTGTTCCAGAGAGGGCGCCAGTTGCAATTGCAACGACGATTGCGACGCCCTCCTTTCGAGTCCGGAATTATCGGCGTTCCAGGCGATGACAGGTATTCCCAAATATCCTGCCAACTGCAGGAAGTATTGGGCGGAAGCCGTACTTCGTCCATATTGTTCGTAGTTCATTAAATATAAAATGGCGGATACGTTGAAAGAGAGGAATTCCTTGCAAAGTGATTTCAGAATGGCTGGAAAATAAAAAAAGTCTCATTAGTGGCAAAAAAAATCAGATTTGTCAAGGGAAACGTACAGGATCACCAGAAAGCAACAATATTATTTGCATAAAGTGAAATGCGTTGTTAGAATTAATTAATTTTTTCTTGTAAACCGCAGCGGAGCTTTTTGTGTTTTTATTTAAGTCTCGGAAGAAATGTTTATGGGATTTTATTATTATGTCGGTATGTTTTACGGCAGCTATTCGTTAAATTTGCGAAGTTTACAAATATATCTTCGTTATTTTCTTCATTTCTTTATATTGCCGGTCTTTAAGGCAAAACGGTGGATTTATTACGGACTTTCGACGTATGAACTCTTGGAGTCGTGTCGGCGAATCGGAAGGCTATCGGAACCTAATTGACTGAGCGATCTAAGAAATCGTCCAGCATTTGTCACTTGAACCGTCTTTTAAGGAAATTTATCTTCTATTCAGATCATTCGGTGATGGACGCGTAACGTGAGAGGTTTTAATTTATCGATTTCAGCCAAACAACGCAGATTTACAGAAACATTTTCAAACAATTATTTAAGATACGGAAGGTACTCCAACTAAACATAAAATATTTTGGGGTTAACAGCTACAAAATCATGATGAAATTCACAAAAAGAAAAAACCACGGATCTGTTATGGTTTAAAGTGCTGGCTTTCTGTTACGAAATGGCCTGTTTGTGTGTTAATTGGCACGAAAGTAAAGAGACCTTCGGGCGTTGTCGATTTTTCGCCCCCCACCCAGTAACTTATTAAAAGGGCAAATATTGTTATTAAAGCAGGGCGAAAAGCGGCGGACCCTCTTCATCCATTTTTGATGACAGCAGGTTTGAAACGCTCGCTGGAAAGTCTTAACTTTTTTTAACGGCATCTCCGCCATGCCTAAACGTCACAGGCAGAGTGCGCTTCCTTAATAATTTGCAGAATAATTAAACTGCCGAGGTGGTCATTATCAACGTTTCTGGGTTTATGGCACGTCCATTTCGAAATAATGAGTTTTGGCGATTTTTAACCCCTGCGGCTCTGTCTCTTTCCGGTTATCCCATATCCTATGGAAATTCTACAATTCTACAATACAAAGCTACTCTAAATTATTATTAGAACAGCTTTTATGTTTAGCGAATCCAAGTCAGACTCAAAAGCTTAACCAACAGAATCTTTGCAAAATTTAAATAGGATTTACTCAAATTTCAATTATTATTAGAACAGCTTTTGTGTTTAGCCAATCCAAGTCAGACTCAAAAGCTTAACCAACAGAATCTTTCCAAAATTTAAAAAGAATTAAATCGAATTTTACCTGAAAGTTTCTAATTAATTTAGATGAAAAATTGTGTCGACGCAATCGTTTAAACATCGCTAATTTAAAGCTACGGCCAACACTTATAAACCACCCTCCGTGAAAGACCCACCCTTAATGTGTATATTATCGATGTCTAAGCTGTTGACTTTGGAACGCATTTCCTGCGACATGTATCCGGTAATTATTGAAGAACGACAATGTCTGTTTACGTTAGGTGTATCGCCGCCCATATTATCCGTCAAATTCGGTTAGTTTGGGGGGTTAAAACAGGGCACTTTCGCTGACACCGCAAGATGGATGACGTGCGACACCCTGACGTCGCAGATCATGAAAAATTGTCCTAAAAATTTAAATTTCTACTCGATTGTTTCAAAATTGGACATCAATTTCCACCAGCGATCTATGGATGGGGTGGCATTCATTTTTGATCGCGACTTGTGCAGTTTAAAGTCGAAAATTTATGAGGTGAAAGGGCTGTCACGATAGATCGATGATGATAAATTTAAATAAAATATCGTGATCCCCCACTAAGTTGACTGTTATAAATCCGATAAACGCAAACAATGAATACCTTTGAACACACAATTCGCGGTTGTTGCCGTCAAGTCGACATGTTCATATCCGTGATATAAACTAATATTTTGTTAAAGTTGTATATATTAGAATTATATGGATGATATAAAGGCTTGTTTTGCAAGTATCTACGTATCAATTTGACAAAGCCATGAAAATGATAACGTTCTGTTTAAAGTTGCAAGTTACAATAATGACCGAATGAGTCAATGTCATTCAATCAACTGTGGTCGTAGTATCCCAACTAGAAAGAAACTTTCCATAAAACCCTTGAAATCGATAAAACATGGACTGATTCCGGATCTGATGCAGGAAGTGTGAGTTTTCAGATTTCCTTCTCGAGAGTATTCGTTTTCCACGTCCACTTTGCCTAAATCGAGCTTTCGTTAGCATTCTCCTTCATTCATCATTAATATCATATTTGGGGTAACAACAGCATTGAGAGGTGATGTAAATTAGACTTAAGGCACGTTATAAAAAATTCTTCTTTTTTTTTCTCATTTCATAAAAGAATTAATTTTCAAAAATATCCTCTACTACAAAATGTCCCAAATTTCAAATTTTGTTTAGATAAAATTTATTTCAGGAAATTGACATTTTTTCAAATATTACTTTTTTCTTTTCTTTATTTTGACGTTACCACAGAAATTAGTATCCATTTTCGAGATATGATTCAAGATTAGTTTGAATCAACAGTTTGATTATTGTACGTTTACCAATAAATATCTTTCAAACTTCACTCGCAAAGAGAAAATTATTCATCAAATGTGTTCTAGTTGTAAATTTAATTAACTAACAAATATTGTACCCACTTCTCAGCCACTTTCAGGTAATTTTTGCTATTAACAACTTTGCATAATTCCCGTGTGGTAAGAGGATTGTAGTACAGAGCATAATTTCGGACTAAGTTTCCGGTACGTTATAATCTTAATAGAACACGTAATGCAAATCCGGTCCTCTGCAGATTTAGGTAGACGCATTTACTTAGTAGTAACCCTTTATTAATGCGAAAAGCCACATCAAAAACATCGTTAATGAAAAACCATCCAACACCAAACGTCACCATCCTGCCCATTAATTCCATTTGGATATTAAACCTCTTCGCCACATTTCAAAAGTTCAAATTCGAAAGGCATGATGACTGCGCCAACTGTCAACGTTGATGAACGAAACCGTTACCGACAAAAATCATTTTAGCAGTAGTTTCGGTTTCGTGAAAAATGTTTTATATATGTCAACCACTTTCTCTCTCGCTTTAGCACCTAATCTCCCAAGATCTCACTCCGTTAATTTTGAATGTCTCAAAAAAATTTGGACAAAATCCCTTGATTTTTCCCGGATTTGGAAAACTATTTCTCTAAATCTGAATTCAGAACGTGTAGCGTAATAAGGTAAAGTCGTGAAAGGTGTACCTACTTAGTTTCGCCTCAGTGGAATTTCACACAATTATTGCGGTGAAAGGATGGACAATTGGGAACTAATAAAGAGTGATAAAATCAAAATGAGGGCAAAAGGGGGCTATTTTCGCAAGTCCGTCGAATAAATGTTAACGTAGCGAGTGAGGACTAATTCGGACGACCCTAGGGCTTAATGGATTCATCCTTTCAAAAACGGAACCGGCACTCATCTCGTTGTTGGGAATGGGTCGTTAAGATACCGGGAGCAAATTGACGATGTCGGGACAGGTAGCTAGCGGTTTACCTCTGCATTTTGTCCCGGTTTAACGATCGTATCGAAACTGTTTGTTTTCTTGGCAATTCGTAAATTTCTTTTAATTTTCCTCTAATTTAATCTCATTGACGACGTATCTCGACTGCTTGGTTTCGAAATGCTTGCCAATTTAATATCGAAGTTGAACACTTGTGAGTCTGCACAAACGCCACAATCCACCGACAGTCAAAGGCAGATTCGGTTCAAACTCCATTCGAGAAATAAGTGGCAAACAGCATGAAAACCGCGACAAGAACGCGAAGGGAGAATTTATAACACAACAATACCGTTAGAGGAGTAAAAGCGTCAAATTTAACTTCCAGGCCAATGATATCGCAATCGTTTATTGGCACGATGCTGAAAATGTCGTTTGTCGTACTACCATCGCCCCAACATTGGATTAAGTACGAATTGCAATTTAAGTTAAAGCTCCGTATTGTCCCGTGAGATCTTTCACTGGCGGCAGCTCAATTTTACGATCTTGTCGAGCGGAAGTATGGAAAAGTAGCATGAAAGGGAGCGCGGATCGGGCGTCGTCGACGTCTTCAAATTAAGCACCAGCAACGAATTAGTCGAGTTACTGTATTGTAGAGACAATGTCTTGAAAACAATACATGAAAATGTTTCCCTCGGTATATTGCATTCGACTAACCGAGGGTAAAAAGAAAATCACGACGACAAATTACATTAGAAAAAATTACTTCCATTGACTTAGCGCGTTTGGTTTCGATTTTAGCATTTTTGAAAATTTTAATCGATTGAAGTAGAATTTTTTTTCGAAAATATTGCAATTTTTGAAGGGCGTTTTATCATCTCATCATAATCTGTCAGAATCGTATAACACAACGGCGCAATCGGATTTTGATTTGGACGCTTAACTCAGAAGATATGACGATTTAAACTCTCGAAATTTATATCTTTAACATTGGAAAAGTATTGAATTTATTTATTTCCAACGTCCGGATTTTTATTCTACCGTTGCCAAAAATCCCTTCTAAAGTCGATTCAAAGTATGTACTTGAATTCGATATAGCGTAGAAACTCGAGCAGCTATCGAAGTTTGAATTTTGCAAATATTTGCATTTTTCTAGACTTTTTCGAAAAACTTCAAATCTGTGCTGAAATTCGACAAACCAAGTCCGAAAACGAGAAGAACGAAACAAAATATATCAGAAAATGATCTGTTCGCCGGCCCATAACGATTGATTTCCATCTGAGCAATTGATAAATGAAAAGAGTTTCGAAAATTTTTACAAATTTTTGTCACAACTGAAAATTCGAACCTTCCTATTTACACGCTTGTCGTATGAAAACTATCGAAAAATCGATTAAATTGGCTTATTTACATTTGGTGGGTTGTACAGGCTCAAGCAGATATGGGCGTTCAAAATTTATTATAACTTCAAAACGTTGCTAAATCAGATTTACTTCGATATTTAGTTTCTGGACTTGAATCTAAATTAAGAATTGTTAATTTGCAATCAGACTCAAAGGTAAAAATTTACAAATAAGTGATTAAACTAATTATTTATTCAGGCATATCTAAGGAATAAGTTATCGACAGTTTATTGATGTCAGTTGTCGTCTCGAGATGGTAAAGTACAGCTAATTTGTAACTTTAAAAGGAGTTCCGCAACTAACCCGGTATTCTTTTGAAGAGGCCTTCCGTTTATTATAGAACACTAAACGGGCTACGCAAACCCTTCGCATCACCAGCGTTCCCTTTCCTTTCAGAAAATCTCTATTATGCAAATTACACTTTTATGAAAACCAGACAAAACGGCCGTAACGAAATTTAGGTAACAAACCGGAACTTCAGTGTAAGCACGGGAATCATCACGATTACCGCCTGCAAATAACAAAACTTCCATCCACTAATTGAATTGAACTTAACCCACCAAATTTCCATTGGACTCAAAGTGACCCTTTATTTATTCAATCGCGCCGGATTTATTAACGAAACTAAATGCCGAACCGTTTTCAGTTTCCACTGATTTTTCCTTTATCCAACACTTTTTACGTTTTAAATGATCTTACAACAAAAATTGTCGACACGACAATATTCTAAACTAACTTACAAAGAAGCAACAAATAAATAAACAACTGCTTAACAACCATTTACCATTTTCAGTTTCCGATGGTTAATCGTACTTTCGTTTTGCGATTTATTTCGGAGATGATGGAAACGTGGACGTTTGGCGTTTGGTACGTTGCCAAAACGTCATGTTCACGATAAATCCGGTTAAACGGTAGACGGTGCGAGAGGGGTTCTTCACCCGGCGCCTCCGCCATATGTCGATTTTCGTTTGAACAGCGAACACGGACCGATGATCAGGAAACTGGTTTTGAATCTACATTGTAAATTCCATTAAGCTATCGTTGATTCCTTAACGTTGATGAATATCGGTCTATTGTTTGCGTAATTTGCAGCGAAAGGGTGGAGGTCGATGTGTTGATATCAATATTCCAAAGTAAGCGGTAAAATGGACGGGTTACCGTTGAGATAATTTCGTTGGAAGGACATTGATTGTAATTGCCGCGATTGTTCTTGATCCGGCTTTGGATTAATCCGGCATAAGTCCTGTACGATTATGTGTACGGGATTGGACTATGTAGCAGTTTACTAAAATCTACCTAACGAGACTAATTTAAATGAAACGGACCTCAAAGTTCTCTAAATTTCGTAAACCGAATCTCTTCATATATTATAGTTGTAACAGAGTCTGTATAATTAGGTTATTGTTCCTCTGTTGGTAAATTTAATTTCAGCAACCATAATCATCACATGTAACTTTCTGAGTTCAGTATACAATCGACAATAATTTGGGATACATCTCAGAAAATTCTCAGTTCGTTATGTGCCTAAAATAGCATTTCCCCAGTATCCTGCTGAGGTACCATTAAGTAACAAGCCTATAAGCAACTGTTGATGTGAACCAATTATATTCGTCTGTTTGAACTTTTCTGAACATTCATTTGTTACATAAAATATCGTTTAACACCACCAAGTAAGACAACATGTACACAATTTGGAGCGCAAGAGGGTTTTGTAGAATAAAACGGAGTAGAAGAATATTTTGACATTTTGTAGCTATAAAAAAGGCGAGGAAACTTTAAAACAAAGAAGTTACTTTACAATCGGCTGCTTCATGACATATAATCGCATGAGAAAAATATAACGTCACTTGGACCCCAATATAGTTGATTAAGATGTAAGAGACTTTAGAGGATGGTTTATGATATTCGACAATTTCAATTTTCGAGAGCTTTGGCTTCTTTGCTATGTAGTGCCCGATAGGAGTTTGCTGCCAAAAGAAATGTAGTTCAGGTAAACACGAGCACACACTCACCGCATCAATTACGTCGTCATTCCATTAGCGGTTCGTTTAATACGATTAAGGTGGCAAAAACTTGATAAAATAGAAATGTAGAAAGACAAATTTAGCTTCGATCCTGAATTTTGTAATCCTTTGAGACCCATAAGACCAAGAAGCTCGGGGAAAATCCTCACAAACTTAGCGACCCCCGGGGATCCTCCCCCTACCATTCATCTACATCAAAAAATTAGCATTAACCTGTTGGACTGGGCGTCAGAGTCATGAGAACGTAGTGCACGTTCTTGGGAGTGAAGTTGTACTTCTTGAGCCAGTCCAGCCTCTGACCTCTCGACCTGTGCAATCCCGACACCGCATTGTTTATAGCTCTCGTATATTCTCTCACTCCGAAATTCGTATGCGGCAAAATCAGTCCGACATTCAGCAGTTCCTTAGACTTATGCTGCGTATCCTGGAACGAACGGGCGCCCGTAAACAGGACCAGTGTCAACAATATGGCGCGCAACATACTCGAGCACTGGTTCACAACTTCCGGCGATGCGATTCATATTAAACCGAATGGTTTTTCACACCGGAAACGGACATTACCACACCGAAAACAATAGTTTTCAACACCACGAGATCGAGACACACACGGGTTGCAGCACGCACGGGGACGGACGCAGCCACCGCCCAGCTGACTGCTGGACCGGAAAGAGATAGTTATACGACGGAATTTCAACAAAGAAAAGGATGGCGAAAATTCGGGTAACGGGACGCAAGCGTCGTTGTCAGGACGACGTCGCGTCAGCATCCAGAGGTATCCTTCGAAAGCTACGTAACGAGGATGCGTCTCGTACTCTTTACCGCCGGGGTAATAGCGTAATGACGTCGGGCTTTTTCAGGGAGGACTCTCATTTAACTTTGAAAGAATACGGCGCTTTTGTTGGGGACTCATCAAGGATACTCGACCGGCTCGAAAAGGCATGCGAACCTTTAGCGCTGTCAACTATCGTTCTTCTGACAGTGACGTGATGAGATTGAGTCAATCGGTTGCAATTAATTGAGTGGAAACGGAAACTCAACAAGTTGTGAGTGCAAATAACTTGTTTTGTGAATGTGCATAGCGTAGCGGTTGTTGGCTCGTTACATCTTTATTGCTGGCTGAATTGGTAATTAGCAATCTTCCCGGAGTCTTTTCATGACGGAACATAAAACGGGGACCGGAGATCCTCGTTATTCAATTATTTAACCTGCAATTTGTCGATGAATTTCTTCAATTCTCTTCTCGCCTATTTCTTCAATAAAGGTCCAACTAGTTTCGACTGATAAATGCAACAAAGTTTTTTGTTTTTTATCAATATCAAGAAACTCTAGCGGATCAACAATAATGCAGGGATGTCGGCTTGTCTGTTCCAACCTTCGTGAATCGTTTTCTAAGCTCTATTTCGACATACCCAACAAAACGTATGACATAAAATATGAAAGGTGCGTAGGTGTTTCGTATTGAGTGTTAGGATAAAGCAACTGAATATGTGGGCGGATTTAAGAGGGTTCCCACTTTCTTCCACCTATTTTGTGTTTCGAGTCGGTTTGTGTAGAGTGTCAGACAAGCCGAGTTAAAGCTGAAGATTACTCCACCGTCGCCACCACCTCCAGAGAATTCCAAGTCACAACTTCCGCTCGTACATCTCGTTTTACACACAACTCAGAAGTCTCTCAGTTTTCGCTTGTCAAGACTACCTTTCTAGTTTGCAAACTCGTATTGGAACATTTGGATCGGACTTCTTGTACAATTCTAAGATTTCTTATTATTCACAAAATCGTAACCAACTCCGGAAATCTTGGTCCATGCAGGAAAGGTACTCGTAATAGTAATTTTATTTGTTCTCGTGGCACGATGCTTTGTCGAATTTAATATCTTTCGTCATAATAAACTTTTAGTGTTGAGTGGCGAAAGAATTTGGTAAAATGATGTTATACCAGTTTAACTTATTAGATCTAACGCTATTAGCTTCTATATCAAGACAACTTTTAGACTAACCAAAAATTAATCGGCATTAGCTCAAGATAGTTAACTTTTTCTTTCTTGTCTTTTTATTATTAATTTCTATCACATGCTTAGTTTCTCGTTTAGCCATTTTACTGGCATCAAACGAAATACTGGAATATTACCTCTTTTGTATGTTTACTGCCCGGAATTTTTCCGCATAATCACTCCAAGCGAGCTATCTGGATTGACAGAGGCCTGAATAGTTCCATTTAGTGTTAGTAGTGTTGCGTGGCGTAATTAAGAACCGTTCACAAAAACGAAGCGCCGCTTGATCAAATTTAATTAAGTATCAAAGGATGATACTTTAATCATCTTACACGTATAGCAGCTGTAATGTGATTAAAATAATAATAAACTTACGCATTGGATAGAATTTGACAACCCCATCACTCTCGATCAATCATTCAACAATTATTTACAAGTTAAGTGGTTTTTGAAATTAATTCATTTTAAATGGCCGATAATAAACAGCCGCTAATATTTATTGTTTAGTTATTATTGCACCATAAAAACTTTATTGACCTTTTAAAGGTTCCGAAAGGGTTAAATTATCGGGTTAGATCTATCAATTTGTTTTTATTACAGAAGACTCGGGGTTAGTCGTAATATTCTTCAGTAATGTCGAGCTTAGCGTAGTCTAAAACTATTACCGTAGATCAATAAATTCTTCTTCACAGTAACAATAACAATATTTCGGGGATGTTGTATAACAACTAAATAATTGATTTCATGATCTTCTACGCAAATTTAATTTCATATCAAACTGCAGAAAATCAAAAGAATGCAACTTTAAGAAAATTAAGGGATACTTTGCTGTAAAGAAAAGCAAAAATGCTTTTAGATTTTACTAATAACTTATCATAATTCGTAAGAAGAACCAAAGTATGTTTATTTTCGCAAAAAATTGGAGGTGTATAAAACTTTCAGTAGCATGCTCGAGTTGCTCTTGAAGAAGTGTGGAGAATCGATTTCTCCCATAATGAAATTATTTAATAAAAATGAAAATATTTTTTTTTAATTTTTATTCAATATTAAGTAAACCATAGCAAGCACGTCAAATGTTATTATCCTATTGAATACATTTTGCTGCACAAATAGAAGTGATGAAGATAAAAGGCAATTGAAGAGAGTAAAAGTGTTACAGCAACATATTTTTGCAGGTTTGAGGAAAAGTACAACTTAAACTAAACTGAACTAAAAATCTAATAAGGACCAGTATATCACCTAAATATTTTTTTTGTTATACGTCACGATTTTGTTCTGTTTAAAATTAAAGCAGATAGCTCCTGAAGATTTCTATTTATTAGATAAGTGTTCGGCACTGTTTCTAGAAACATTTTTAATTTGCTCCTTTAACAAAAGATAATTATAAAGTAGACTATGTCAAATCTCTTGCAATTCTCGGACGCACTCGCGGATTCCAATTAACCGGGAATGTCGCATCAAATCCGGAATTCTCCTCAGATTAGGTAGTAAACCGGGAATCGAACCCGCTTCTTCGTCCGGATTTCGAACGTTTGAACGGGAAATTCGAATACTGTTATTAGAGACGGCAATTTCCATCTATACCTGTTCGTATCAAAATGAACCGGGTGTCTTTTATTAAAGACATTCAATAAATTTCCGTTGTAATGTCCACGGTATCGAGGTATAAATTTCAAACAAAAATCAACTTCGAGTTCGTTGCAGCAGAGAGAAATTGACGGCGAAGATGTCAACGTTGAAAATGACTTTAAAAACGCCCCAAGCACGACGTTTTCTCGACGTCGTTGTCGTTATTTGAACAATCATGATTCTAGGGGCGCCAAAAGACACGATATTTGTTTCTACAAATCATAAATTTTGACTCTGAATATCGTCAAATTTGCGAGGACGCAACTACATTTTTACGAGACAAAGAGGTTTTGTTTCAATTTATCAGCGCACATTTAATTAATAAAAGTTCAAATAAATTTTATTGAAATGAATTTGAAACAACATTAAAGCAGTGAATTGGTAATTTGTGCTAACTGTGATAATTTATTATAATCAAATTTTCAATTGGAATTGCAGTCCTTTGTGATGGCCTAATTGTTAGCGAATGTTAGTGAGTCAAAATTTTCCGCAATTTATTAATTTCTAACGGCATAAAACATGTTGAGAATTTTATTTGCAACATTAAACGCGACTCCGGAAGAGACGAAAGAAAAATCTAAAATTCTTTAAAATAGGTAGATAAAAAAATAAACAAATAAAATTAACAAAAACAACAAAGCCTTGTCATAATATCGCAATAATAAAATGATAATAAGAGGAGTAGAATTATAAAAACCTCCTAACTTTACGGTAAAATTCTGATAAAGTAATTCTAGAAAAGAAACAAAGTCCCAAACAATGCAAGTTAACATTTAAGAAAAACTTGCTCTCTACTCACTCACGAAACCCATAATTTTAGTGGTTCCAAGTTTCTTTTTAAAATTATTTCAACCTTACGCCCCCGGGTTCAACAACTCGATGTTTGCTAAGATTTTAAAAATTCCAGTATGACTTCCGGTGTCCGTGGAAATTGATGGCCCAATTTATCATTTTCCTGATACTTAGGGGAAGAAGCAGAAGAAAAATAATTACAACAGTTAAAATGATAAAGTGTTGGAACTCGAAAACAACGCGAAAATGTATACGATTACTTCCTGAAGAGCTTGTTAAATAACAATTGATATTATTCTCTATATTATTTATTATTACTGCACTCTACAGCGGTCAATTGTTATAATGATTACCTGTTGGACTCGGTGTGAGCTCTTTCATAACGATATGCACTTGAATATCGGCTTGTTTAAACAACTTCAATTTCCTCTGCAAATTGTATTTGGCTGATGTAACCGCTTTGGTGTACTCCCTCACACCGAAAGACTTATACGGCACCACCATCCCAACATGCAGATGCGAATGGCCGTGGTTGGACGTCGCCACAGTCGGTGGATGGATGACGTCTTCTTCTGGTGGCGACGTGGTGGTCACTCTCGTAATTCTCGTACTGCCTCCGATTCTCAATCCGTTGCCCCTTGACGATGACGAATTTTTGCCGCCACCCGATCCGATTTTTAATCCGCCACCCCTTTGCACTTCTTTCCAAGCCGGTCCCCCACTCACCACAACAACAATTAAAACATTCAGTATGAAGACCACGACATTCATGTTGACTATCTTTTCGATGAACATTAATTAATGAGTGAAGGATTTCGGGATGAATTCATGATTTCGAATGGATGTTGAAATTGTGACTCGATAACGACCTGACTTCAGTTCGCGGTGTTAACAACATCTTCACGGATGAAAAGGGAGTGACGGCAGCGGAACGTGTACGCAGACGACGGCGACGGCGATGAAACGACGGCCGTTTGCGACTGAGGATAAACGACGCTTGCAATGCGGACCAACAACGCCCACCCTTGCCTGGCTTGCGCACAGCATTGAGTTGGGCAAAAAGTTTGTGCTTTTGGACTAATCGAGAAATTGGAAAATTTAACTAGTCCGTCTCCGAAGCTCGTTCCGATTATACCACAACTGAACAAAGAATTTTATTAGAAAAATTAAAATATTTATACTTCAAAATTCACCCAAAAACTTGAGAACAAAGTGGTAGCTTTTGGCCAAGTGCCAATGGTTTTTTTTTTTTTGTTCCGCTCCTCGAAGAGTTAAGAAACTGTAAAGCTAGTCGCAAATAAATGAGACTCGGTCGTCGGATTAGGGTAAACAACTCAAGTTCCTGCCTCAACTGGATGCAAACTACTTTATTTCTATGGGGAAAACTATACCGATTTAGCAAAACTGGTTAATTTGCAATTAACCGCTGCATTCTGGGTAATAAAATCGCAATCGATGAGAAACTTGAAGACAATAGAAGTAAATAAATCTACGAGAATTGCAGCCAGTAAATTTTATTGTAACTTTAATAATTCTGGAATTAATTATGTTTATCCCTTCCCGCAGTACCCACAAACAATAATTTTGAAATCAAAAGGAATTGGGTGCGATATCAAAAAGTTGGTAATTATGACGACCCCGTGCTTATCAGTGGGTGCAGAAGAGCCGACTTGAATCAACTATTATGAACTAATTTACAGATGTCTGAGGGTTGTAATTAAGTCCCGGTTTACCCGACAAATATATTAGCCTAATTAATTTGTTTGTCACAAATTCAACGTGATCTTTGCCGTCTCGTCCAAACTCGCGTCATATAATCAACGAACAATTGCGTTGGTTGGATAAAATCTCGACGCTTCTGTTTTGGCAATATTGCGTTTTCGAAATTAATCAGACACATCGTGTCGGGTTTTTTCTGTTTTTCATCACTCGGGAGAGGGTGTTAATTGCTCTTTTATTGCCGTGTCTTTTGTGTTATCAAGAATTTTTCTCCTCTATTAAAACCACAAACATTCCCATTGACTGATTGTTGGATCGACCATATCTGCCAAGCACGCAGAGAAGAGTTCATAAAGTAATTACGAGTTCTGTGCACGGCTCGCTAGTCTATCTAAGGTTTTCAGCGTTCTGAAACTTTTAGTTTACAATGTTATATAGAAACTTTCACTGTTGTTAACATCACTGCATTTAAATCTGTTTGCTTTTATCTGTGTTGTCATATTTTAATTCTGTCTACAAATCCTTTGTTCCAGTACCTGGTTTAAATTTACAATTTAAAAAGCTTGATATAATTTCTACTTCATGCATTTTGTATTAAATTATAACAATTGTTTTCTATTATCGACTATTATCGCAACTACCGAGTGCTTGCAAGTTTTGTTAATTTACCTCTTACTTCTGATTTCTTAGTTTTGTTTCTATTTTTATATCAACTTTAAATTTTAATATCTTAATCCATCATATTTGCCAGGTCCGCTAATCAATGTAATCTCAACATTTACAAGATTGTCCTACTAAAATAAACATTGCCCGTTTCACCAGGTTTGCCTCCCAACTTTGCATTTCGTTTAATCAAATAACAGTCACATTAAACGTAAATTTTATGAGTATGTTAATTTCAGGAGAAGTTTCAACTTGCAAGCATCTCCAGATTTACGTGGATCCAACGAAAGCTTTACAAAAGTCCCTCTTTCCCTTATGGCAATTGTGAATCGCTTAGTCCGCAATTAGCGTTAATGGTGTTGAACCCCGATTCTTGATTGGATGCCAGTAAACAAAACAGAATCCACCCTAAAGACGTCAATAACATGCAAAAGCTCCTAAAGGATCCTTCAACCTCGGAAACTTAACTCGACAGATTCGAAGCTTTCGTTCCGGAATCCGATAGGTAGAGTGCATCGCTAAATTTAGCCAAACTAAACTCGCATAGAAGAGATATTGAATGGGATTGGAAGGGAACGGGACGTAGACAATAATTCAGATTGCACACAAACGCTCGTTGAATTTCAACAGACAATGTCTGGTTGTTATAGAAAAAATGGAATCGTTCCGGTTAAGGTTCATGATTTTAGTTCAGATTCTCGAACGCCAGCCTAAAAAGTAAGGAAGCAATCGATATAAAGGTAATAAAGCCATTGTGGATTGTTGATTGGGTAGTTCGTCGCAGTTCTTTTTCTTTTTTGTTATGATAGCAGTTAATTAATCTCTTTTCTCGTTTATATTTCATTACTCCATCTCGCCAACTCCCGATTCGATTAGTTTTACCCCTTTTCCATTCTTTCTGCTTTTGTTGGTCTGATAGGTGTTCACTTTCCAATTTGCCACCCGGCAATGTCACAAATATCTTTTCAGCTGACGAGAATCAAATTATTTAATATGTAAATGCGATGTTGTTCTGAAAACTAGAAATCTGAACTTTCTTGTTTGCATCCTTAAAACTTTTATTCGACCACCATCAATAAGTTATCTTAAAACAGATTGAATCGATGTATTCATTTAAAATAACTTCAAAAATCAGGAATATATGAACGCGTTAAATTTGTAAAAATAGTTGTTTTAACAATTTTGCAAAACCTTAGATGAAACACATAAATTTTATTACAAAACGTTGTAGGTTGTTTTTAATTTTTGAAATACCACCTCTGAAACAACAACAGCAACAAAATTGTAGTGAGTGAACTATAAATTTATTCCAGCTTTAGGTAAGTTCTTACTTTCTTGTCAATATTTATATCTCAGTTATGGCAATTTTATTCTGTTTTAACCAAAAATTTACAGAAATGAAGAAAGTTTTCATGGGTCTATGAACTAATAAATTACTTACACTTTTATTAAGGGTGTGGTTTCTCAGGAAAATCTCTCAAGTACTGGATCGATAAGAAATCTTGTAAGGCTACCAAAAACTCTCTCTTTGATTCACGACAGTGACCTTGTTGCTTGAGTGATGACTTGAAGTGACACATGAGTATCGAATTTTTCTAAAATTTTAAAGAAATCTATTTAGCACAATGGAGAAATGGAGATGTTTTTACACTCACCAATTTCTTTCTAAATAACATCTCCATTACTGCTCAGTAGACTCTATGAAAGATTTTTGTGTTTAAGTAACAAAAAAATGTTCATCCTTGCTGGCAATTCCTGAGACTCCGTCGTCAACCATTAGCCACTACACTGAAAGTTTACCACTTCGCACTATCACTACACTCACTACGTTCATCCTGAAAGAGAAAAACTAAATTAGGTACAATCTGGGAATTATAGTAAATGTACTTACTAACTGGCTTTTTTAAATTCCATGACGTTGCAGTCTAAATTTCAAAACTGCTCTTGATTTTTTTCTACAGAATGAGTGCAATTTTAATTAAAACTGGCATAAATAAAAAACATTTTGATGGCTTTATAAGTTAAGAAACTACCTATAAATATATTTGTTTCAGGACGCAGGTTGGAAGTGTTGAAACTGACTTATACTGGCAAAAACCACAAACGTTTTTTGCGATATTAAGAAAAACCGTTAACACGGCACCAATAATTACGCAAGCGTTTAATATTTACTTTTTGATCCAACTTTATCCCACGTCCCCAGTAAAGCTACATTTACAACCAACAGATTACTTATAATTAATGCAAAAGTTGGGAGTTTGTAAACTTCTACGTTAATCATGTAGGTTCTGAATGCTATTAATTCGTCAAACTCTGGTACATTTCTTGTAGGTTCTCCCTATGAACCCAAATCAAATCTACTTATAATATAGCAGATTTATAATCTTGCAATGTGTGTATTTATTTATTATATCAGAATGCAGCGCATTTTCTTGGTCCAGATTTGCCTCCGATTTACGAAGATAAATTTTGTCGTTTACGAAAAGTTACGCTACCTGCTGCTTTAAATTAAATTTAAAATTAGGCTAAAACTAAAGGCCGCTTATTTTCTATCTTTCATATTTCGTACACAAAGTGCTGCTACCTACTAAGTCATGCGCAGAAGAGACTGTACCGAGTGCGTTTGTAATGAATACTTTGATTGGATAGGTGTCATCATAACCTATGTTGGGTGTTGATATATTTTTTAATTATTTTAATAAATTAAAGTGTCACTATGGATAACTGTGTGGAAAAAACAGCAAACGACTTCAGTAAATCCATAAATGTTGACATGCAGGCTAAAGTAATTAACAGTCATTAAATGAGGCAGTTTTGAGTTTCCAGACTAATAGGACTTTCACTTTAGTTGAGTCCCGTTGAAAAGTCGATCGATGACATGCTCTCCCGTCTTGAGGAATTCCAAACGATGGTTTACTTTGCCAAACAAGAGCGCATCCAAGCCACCAATTTGATATCGTCTTTGCGCGACAGCAGGGAGGACTTAAGGGACCTATTTGCTAGAATAGATTCCGCCGCACGTCTCGTTGAACACGTAAAAAACAACTTGCAGACGTTAGAATCAGAAATTGAAAAGGCAGAAGAAGAGTTAGGTTGCTCAGAAAGTAAAACAATCAAAGTTGCCAACATTTTTACACCACTATTCGTGAGTCATTCACTAATTTTGAGAAAAATCAAGCAACTTTGTCTTTTTTTTAGAAAAAGAACGTTGAGAAAAAACATGAAGTAGGAACCCAACAATTATTCAAAACTGAAGACTATTTTCACTGAATTATATTTTAATAAAGTTAATATAATTGAAGTACAAAAATATTACTGTAGAAATTTAATTTTAATTATTAGCGATTACTTCAACCAGTTTCAATAGAAATCTTCTGTCAACTTACTGGAGTTGCCAAGGTTCTTCACTTGTTCTTGACCAGAGTACATTTGAGCAACTTGCGTTGCTGTTGTAGCATCTTCAACAGTTTTATCATCTCTGATTCGGACAAACCGTGGAAATCTTAATGAAATTCCCTTTTCTGAATCGACCTAAATTTTAAAAAAATATATGAAATAATAAATATATTTAGAATCTCTTACAATTCCGATTCCCGCTCTATGAACAGGAGATAAAGACAAATCAGCGCACTTCACTTCCCACACTTGAGCTGTATCAAACCAGTGATCAGGCTCATGGGATCCATCAAACCTATAATAAGACTTTGGATTTGGGATCAAATGTTTTTTTAAAAATTCAGAATGTTGTTGCAAACTTTCGTCGCTAAACCCGGTTCCAATCTAAAATTAATTAGTTACCAAACAATTTTTGCAAGAACCAAACTTACTTTGCAAATTGATTGAAATTCCTCGTTTTCTTTATCATAACAGGCTAACAAAAACCCTCCATACGTCCCTGTACGTTTACCTTTACCTAAATATCCACCAATAACGACAAGATCTAAAGTATCACCAACACCGTCTAAATAATCTTTTTTTAACTTCAACCAGTTGCGGGAACGTTTAGCAATTTCATAAGTGGCTTCATGTTCTAAAGTTTTCACCATCAAACCCTCGCAATTACCTATAAGTAAAAGTAATTATTTGCAGTAACGTTTAAAACTAACTTCACCTTTAATGCTGTCTTCAAGAAATTCCTGGACTTCCTCCATAGTTGAGGTATCCAAATAAGTAACTAAACACCATTCACCTTCTACTTCTTTAAAGTGTTGCTTCAGTAACTCTCTGCGTTCTACAAATGGTTTCTTCACTAGAGATTCACCGTTGAAATACAACAAGTCGAACATGAAGACGCAAACTTGAACTTTAATCGAAGCTTCGTCCGCATCCTTTAAGACAAAAACAGTTAACGTTATAAATGAATGAAAAACCTACATCTTGTGTAGTTACAATGCGATACAATCTCATATGGGCGAAAAAATTCGTCAATTTTACAGCAAGTATGCTAAACTAATACAAAGAAACTGCAAGTGGAAGGTGTCTAAGAGTACAGATGGCGTCACATTGATCCTGTGTTGCTATTTAACATGCATTAAAGTTGCAGCTTTTCAAATTATTAAGAAAGAAAAAATCTTTTGTGAAACTCTTAACTATTTCTACAACTCAACGTTGATGACTAGTTAGATTTAAAAACGAAATCGATTTAGGACAATTACTGAAGAGAATGTGACGGTTACCTTGCGTTTCCTGGTGCTCAGCACTTGGAAAGGAAGAATAATTTTATTTTCGCGATCCCAAGCTACCGCTTCACAATCCAAAATGCAAGATTTGACAGTATCGCCTTTGCACTTCCCAATCCGGGATATGATATCCGGATACTTGGAAGTGTTGTTTTCTTGATTTCTGCTGAATATAGAAACTTGATCGTCCTCTATGTGTATCTGTGAAACAACGTAAATATGTTAATTTTCAGGTTTCCACGGGTGCCACTTGTTGATCCTGAAAAGGACCGGGTGAGTATTCGAGTAACAAGCAGCGAAATCAGACGACACCACTCCAAACAAATGATCCAAAGATGACAGATTTCATTGTGCCAAAACATCGTCAGAAACAGGGTTCTTTCCAGGACCAACAAGTGACGCGACTTAACACCCGGGCGAATTCGATGTAAATATATCACTATTTAAAGTAAAAGAGTACCTGCGCTCTTTCCCCATCATACTTCCATTCGCATGTGAACTTCAATCCCTCAAAACGTTGTAAAACTTCTTGGATTCCTTTAGTAGGATGAGCCAACATGGGTTTGAGCGGTACTCCAGGAGTCAACTTGCAATGTTTGGGCAAGTTTTCAATACCTCCTTCGAGTAATTTAGGAACAATCAAATTGTAATTAGGACATTCGCTGTAAAGTTGTTGTAATAATAACGTAAAACTTAGAATTAGAACAGTTTTTGGTACCAATAAGTCGTTTTTAGAATCAACGCTTGCTTGTCGCATTCGGCCTTAAACGTTTCAGCTGACATGTGTTTGGAAACATCAAGTTCTTTAGGTGGATACTCCTGGTTTGGTGGCGTCATTGTACAAGCCAACGCTAAAGCTTGCAGTACCGACTGTTCTGCTAAACCAATTCTTAATTTTCCAGCTAAAGATCTAATTAGAAAACGAGCTTCTGAATGTTTGCAAGCTACAAACATTTGTTGGATTTTCTCCACTTTTTTAGTTTGACACTAGAAAATATGTAAAATTATAGATTTGGAAAAGCAGGTTGAGATTTGATTACAGAGTGACCTGTCAAATTTGCGATTTCTTTAAGCTTTTCATAAACACCTCTAAGAGTCAATCGTGCTGGTTGAAAAATCATACGTTGATTGGTCCGAGATTGTTCAGCAACCAAGCCCAAGTCACCCATAGCCTGCGAATCGGCTTTGATTTGGGCCATTGAACGCCCAGTAGACATTGCAATTGCTTTCATCAAGGTAGTTTCTGCCACCCCTAGTTCCAAACCTTACCAAACAATTCAATCAGTTGAAACAACTTCAACAATAATTATGAAAATAATAAATATTTAACTCAATGTTGCTCTCTATAAGTTGCTGAATCTCAATACCAAAATATTTTTTGTGATTATAACTTTATTCAGAGCCTCAAATCCGCAGTTAAATGGATATTACCAGAAACTAAAAGAAACACACCTTCATAGGCGGGGGCCAGTTTGTTCAAACATAAATAAATGGAGGGTAACAAATCATCTGGAGTGAGCACAATGACTGACCGGAAAAAATTGCTTAAAACTTCAATAGTTCTCAGTCTTCCAGAAATATTCTCAATTTCCTCTAAAGTTCTAGTAAGTGCTACATACGGAACACTAAAATATAGTGGAAAATTAGCAAAAATTAATTGTAATGTCAATAGAAACCTTTGATTTCTTTTCCAAATCGCATGGTCTATGGCATGATACTTTTTCTGTGTTGGGTCATATTCAACATTTTTATTTTTAGAGTCTTCTTTTGATGATGAGGCTTTAAAAATTAACTATTTAAATATGCCATGCAAAAGATTAAAAATGCTAACCTGAAGTCAATTTGTCGTTCTTTTTCACTTCTTTGCTTGTTTTTAAAGTGGTTTTAATAGCGATAGGCGTCTTTGAAGTCGACTTCTCGTTTCTATTGTCTGAATAAGATTGTTTTAAATCAAGTAACAAAAAGAGAAATGTTTTACCTTCTTTTAGCGAAGAACAAGATTTCCTAGATTTAAAAAAAACATATATCTGGTCCAAATTAAAAATTTCACTTACTTATTATCTCCTGAATCGCTCTCATCACTGGAATCGCTTAATTTTCTCGATTTTCGTGTTTTTTTAACTATCTTTGCATCTCCAGATTGATCCAAACTCAACTTTTTATTATTTTCTAAAAATAATAATTGAGAATCAGAAATAAAAAGTGAAATATGCTTTTACCTGCTTTAAGTGGAGGTAATGAACAGGACTCTCTGTGAAACAAAACAGTTATAGTAATGGTAATTAATAACTACACTTACTTATCATCTGGAGCGGCGCTGCTATCACTGCAATCACTCAATTTCCTGGATATCACTGCCTTAACTTCTTTGTGGTTTTTTTTAGCAATTTTAACAGCTGATTCATGTACAGCTGACTTATCTAAAAGCAAATTCTGACCTGGTTTTTCTACAAAAACAATGTTTAAATACTTGCTATCAGTTTGAATACCATTACCTTTCTTTACTGGAGATGAACACAGTTTTCTATTTAAAAAATTAAATTAAATACTGGCATTTGCAATTATCACTTGAACTTACTTGTTATCAGATATATCACTGCTATCACTGGAATCGCTCAACTTTCTAGGTCTTTTGCTACTCTTCCCTGCAGCCTCTCGGTTTGACGCGGTTGTAGGTCTAATTCGAAATAAATATGAATTGAAACCGTAGCTACTTATGAATCGCTTTACGAACGTACTAAGCATTTCGGTAGTTTGAAATTTTTACGTACCCGTCGTTGGTTGTCCGTTTTTCTTCTGGCTTAGCACGGGTAAAAAAAGATCTAAAGTACAACAAATTTTAAGTAACAAATAGCAACAAAATATATCGCTTACGTTATGCTTGACTGTATCATAATTAGGGTTTTATTCAAAAATATTCAGCGTTATTTATTAGCTAACACGAATAGTGCGATTCACCTCTAAACATAGCCAAGCAAATTTACCAGTTTTGATCACAGAACAAGCTCTGATCTCACTGAATTTGAGGTTATGTAAATTTAGTGACAGTGGCGGGAAAATTTTGTTCCATTATATTAAAGCAAAACTATCTGTAGCTTTTGTAGTTTTAATCTCTCGTTTCGGAAAATTCAAGTATTTTTGTAAGTTATTTTTCTCTTTTTCACCCACAAGTTGTAAATTTTCAATAAATTTGCAAAATGATTGATTGCAAAGGCCCTTGCACATGACAGCTTTAAATTAGCATGTCATTTTCAAAATAGTGAGGGTAAATTATCATCCCTAACATGAAAGGGTTGTAATACTTTTCACTTTATATGGTCAAGACGTATTTTATTTGGATTAGCAGGCGCTGACTTCTGCGCATGCCCATAGATCTTGAAAATTTTTTGTAGTACGCGTCTCGCGGTAATTTCGCAGTGTTCGTCTCTTCACTTTCTTCGGGAAATTTAAGTGGTTTTGCAAGTTTTCTTCCTTTCCCCAACTTCCAAGTAGAGCCGACACGTAAAAACCACGTAAGTACCAGACATTATCGGGTTTTCAGTGAGTTTTGGGGCAATTTTTTCGAGAAATTTAAGCAATAATTATCGCATAATCGAATTGATTGTCAATTGTCTTTTTTTGTCAGTTGACAACTTCGTTTCTAAAGAGTGCATTAAGATTCACCAGGAAATTGTGGTGTTTAGTTAAATTTTACTATGAGAGTGTATGTACGTGGGGTTCAAGAGAATTATGGCAATTTTATTGTTAAGTTTATTATTAAAGATTAACTTTTAAGAAACGATTTTTAACTCAATTTTTCTTTCAGACTAGGTGATTGCAAATACTCTAACAGGAGGCCGTGAGTCGAAATCGAACAGTTTACTTCAAGATACTCACCAAATCAAGTGGGTAAGCTTGTTATTTTTTTTCGACGCTATCGGGGCGGCGCCGATTTCCAAGAAATTTCACTTGACTTTCCGATCGCTATGGGGGTCTCGCTTAATTATTGTCATTTTTATCAATTACCAGCTGATATTGTGCTAATTTCGAAGTTTTGCCAAGTATGTTTTCAAAAATTGCCCTGAAGTTAAAATGACTTTAATCAAAAGACATCTAAGAAATCTAAACGTATCTTAACCCCAATTTTTTTTTTCAGTATAGAACGTTGCAAATCTTCAAACAGGAGGCTGTGGCTTGAAATTTCAACAATTATCGCGACCACTCTCCATTTTTCTCATTTTGGTAAGTTTGCAGTTGAAATTGTGTTCATATCTAGTTATTGACATTAAAATTTTGCAAAGTACCTAAATATTGGCCTAAAGTTAAAAAATTTGACTCGTAGAAGCATTTAAGAAATTTAGACTCCATATATTCCACAGCATACGAAAATTATTTCCTGGCGCATCCACCAAAAATTTGTAAAAAAAAAAATTCTTATTTAAAGATGGTGCGTCAAAATAAAAGTTCAGAAAAGTCTAGAAATCTGGAAATTTAGATAATTGGATTCTTGAGAGATTAAAAAAACTTATATAAATTAAAAATAATCAATCACAATATAAGCTGGGTTGCACAGACGAAAATTACACATTTCCATTTGCGACTAAATTACAACTTTTACAATTAATTTATAAAAATCCCACTTGAGACTATATTTAATACAATTTCTCTTTTGCAGGATTGACGTACTGCAGTGATAAACATTCAGTGTAGTGTATTGTGGCCAATGGTTGACGAGGCAGTCTCAGGAATTGCCATCAAGGGTAAGAATTTTATGATTTATTAAACATTGAAATTAATTTTAAAATGGCAAAAGATTTAGCTAAACATTTTTGCTCTCTGATTATTCGATAATTGAGTGCAAGAGTTAAATTTTTATAACAGAACTTTTCCAAAAATCAACCCTAAAATTGTGTTGCTTATTTCAGTAAGTCCCAACTACAATGGCGAAAGGGAAGGAGGGATGGTAGAGCTTCCAATCTTTGATTTTGCTGTCGTTCGAAGATCCGGTGAGTCGATACTAATTGTTAACAACTTTGTGTGCTAGTGAGAGTAAATAGTGGCCCTACTGAAACAATTAGTAAGTTAAACACTAAATTTTATTCGAAAAAGTAAGTAAAATGATATAACAAAATTTACATAACTATATGTACTTGGAAGAAAATAGATTTTGGGTAATTAGTGAAAAGCGTCAAGCAAGTTAGCAACGCTGATACTTTTTAGTTTTAAATATTATGGCACAACAAATCAAGGTTTTAGCATGGTTAATAATGTGATTAAAAAATGTTTTATATATGTATAATAATTCATTATGTTTATGTAAAGACAATAACATTACATTTACATCTAGGAAACTACAACTTTTGGTCACTATTAGTGTTGTATGAAAAGCAAAGAAGCAATGAACGCAACAAATTATAAATACGCGATTTCACAATAAAGTTGCACTTGAAAATTACACAAAACCCCTCTGACCCCTCTATAATAGCGACAATTTACGATTTTGGATGTTGTGTGTGAGGATCCACATACTGCTGATTCGGATCAGCAGCATACTGCGTATTAGGATCGTCAGCATACTGTTCCTTTGTTCCCGCTTCATACTGCAAGTTAGAATCCGGAATGTACTGTTGATTGGGATCGTCAACATACAACTCTTGATTTGGATCTACCACATACGGTTTATCAGAATTTTCAATATATTGTTGATTAGGATCCTCAACATATTGTTGGCTGGGATCTACCGCATAGTGATTGGGATCAACAGCGTATTGCTGATCCGGATCAACTGAATACTGTTGATTCGAATATTCTTGATCATTACTAGGATCATATTGGTTAGGGTCATATTGTTGATCATACTGTTCTTGCGTCATGTATTGTTGATCCTCATTTGGTCTTCCCAGATACTGTTCTCCGACTGACGGATCGACTTGGTATTGGTAATTGTCAGGTTCTAACGGTGGTGATTTGGGTTTTTCTTGACTGTTTTTTCTCGAAGACGCGATATCGGGGTATTGGTTGGACGTTCTGCTGTTGGTGCGACTCAGGATTCGCGATTGGGTCGGAGAGGGTTTCGTTTTCGAATTTTGCGATTGTGCAGTTCCTTGATAGCTTGCTGGGTTATAATCCTCATCTGAGACAAAAAATATGGTTAAGGGAAAACGAATAGGGGCATGTTTAGTATTATTGATTCGTTATTGCTTGATCGATCATGTATAGTTAAGAAGTTATCGAAAATAATAAGAAAAGTATACACCGGTATACTTTAACTTGCTGTCTTTTTCATTCAAATTTATGTTGGGTCTAATTATTGTAGATGGTCGTTAGAATCTTAGATGCTGGCAACACGTGGACGAATTATACGAACCGCTTTTATATTGAGAGAACTCGGTCAAACAATAATGATTAGATGTATTAGTAGGGATATCACTACGTTGAAGAGGAAATAATGGATTCAAACTACACATTATGTACAAGAAACAACAAAGAATAATAACTACGATAAAAGAGCGTGTTGATGTGAATATAGAGCTACTGATGGCACATTTTAAAACAATTAAATTAGATTAAAATTATCGGAAGCAAAGAACTACCGCTTATTGTCGCTAATTAATTATAGGAGTGATTGTTTAATCATAGGGGATGATGCAATTCAACTAGTCGTGTCGTACCTTTGACACTGGAGGAAGTAATCTGTGATTGACTAAACCTATTATTTAAACGATCTAGGCTAGTTTGTAGGTCCCGTATTTCCTCCCTATAAACAACGAGAAAGTATTAGAAATGCGACCATTAGTTACCTCTTGAGCGTCAATCTCTTTGCGGTCCTCGTCAAACTGCTTCAAACACTCCCAAACGTTTCCTAATCTAGTTAAAAGTTGGCAATTTTTTGTCCGCAACTTAGCCCTTTCAACTCTGACAAAGACAAAATCATTGTTGAAACAATAAAATTTACACTTAATAAAGCAAAATCTTCACAACTGACCTTACGAGATTTGGGTACCACTTTAACACTGATATCAACTTTAATGGGTTCCTTGCGTTTGGTTGGTCGGACTGTCGGCGAATCGGACTCGTTTTTGGTATTTGCCTGATCCGTCCCTACCAAACACAAGCCGTCATTAGTGTTATTTCGTAAAAGAAAACAAAAATGTTGTTGGGAATCAAAAATTGACCATATTCGGTTTTAACCAAAACAAAATTTCGATTGAAGAAATTTGATGGTCTTACTTATGTCTGGTGCTGGCATCGTCCAGTTTCTGGGTGAGAGTATGACATTCAACCGAGAGTTTGTCCATGAGTTGATTTTGGGAGTGGATCATGCCTTCGAGTTCGGCCACAGTGGCCGCTGCAACAACATCATGCGTTAACACAAAGTCACTATTCTCGAACGATCCAAGTGACACGATCGGAGGAAAGTTAGTACGCGAGTTCGAGAATGAGGCTCTAGTTATTAAATCTCCCGAATCAACTCATGTCAGATCCCGTTCTTAGGGTTGTTTGTCGGGAGAGGGACTTACCGTGTTTCGTTTCCATGTCTTGGATGAGCGAACTTAGTTCTTGCTCTGTTTTGGGAGGCGGTAACGCTAAAACGCCGTTAGATTCCTTCTTCTTTCTGTCCTCGTTTAAAGCTGTATTGAGGTTGACCTGAAATCCCTAAATTTACGAACAACACAGAACAAAATAAAAACGAAAAACCTCTTTTTCCAAAGAAGCCACTTGTTCGGAGAGACGAATGTTTTCTCTGCGGCTGTGGATGAGATCCGCGTCAGCTCTGTCCAAACGTTGACGCAACGACTGCATTTCCGCTTGCAGCCGCCCTATTTCCTGTTTCGACTGTCTTTCGTTTCTTTCGTTTGCCATTTGAAGAGTCGCTATTTGTTGCTCCAAGGCACTTTTCTCGGCGCCACTGACTCCAATATCGGATTGTAACCCCACTAAATCAAAATGGTTTACAATTTAAGTCAATCTACCGTCAAACATTGTTTCTTACTGATTTTAGTTTGTGTATCTTTACGCATCTCGTCCATCATGGCCTGTTTCTGAGTTAATTCTCTTCGCATATCCGTGTTTTCTCTTCTTTGCTTGTCCATTTCCAATTGTAATTTATTGGTAGTTTCCCATTGAACCCCCAATTCGGTCGTCAATTGTTCGATTTGTTGCGTATATCGTCTCTCTACAGCGCCACGTTCATCGGAAACCCTACGACTCTACAATATTGGATTAAAATACGGGAAAGAAGCAACCAAAAAAAGAAGGTACTTGATCCGTTATGGCGTCTCTCAGTTTCGCGTGCTGCCTTTCCAATTCGTCTTTGAGCCGTCTAATTTCTTGATCGGCGGCGTTCTTTTCGTATTGCGCTTGTTCGGCCACGTCCAAACTCCTTTTGACTTGGTCCGAAGTGCTGTTTTCTTTATCTCTAATTTTAGCGAGAACACTCTGTAGTTTGTTGACAGTGTCTTGAAGCATTTCCTTTTCTCTGAAGATATAATATGAAAAACTCACAATAATTACCGTCAGATATTAACAATACCTTTGAAGATTGTCAATCTGCTTTTTGTAATTGTCGAAATTAAAACCATCAACTAAATTGCCGTCTGCAATTTTCTTTTTGTGAGCGTCGCTTTCCTCTAGGGCTTTCTTCAAATCAATTTTGGCTTGCGTCAGTTGCGCTTCGAGTTCTGAAATTCGTGATTCAAAAACTATAGTGGGGCCCTCTAAGATTGGAGCTTTTCTTGTTTTTTTCGGTGAAGCCAAACTCTGAAAATTGATTTTTAATTTTTTTTCACATTTTCCCAAATTTACCTTTGAGTTTTGCTCCAGGTCTGTTTCAGTTTCTGTTTCGGTTTCCAAGTGATTGAAAACTGATTTCATCAAATTACATTTCTGCCTTTCGTGTAAATTCTCGTTTTCACTTATGACATCTTTAACTTTGCTTAGTAAAGTAGAAAGTTCTTCCTGATAAAAAATATGTTAATGACAAACGAATCTCACTTTGACTATCAACCTTGCAAAATCGAGATTCCTTTTCCAATTGTTCGATGTAATCCTCTTGTTTTCCAATAAACGACATCAATTCTGGGGGTACCGTTGAATTTTCGAACTTTGAAGGGTTCCTACAATAAAAAAATTTCAAAATCTAAATTTCTAGATTGTCAATGAACTCACAAAACGTTTTTTTCGCTGTCTGAAGGTAAAATGTTTAGTGCTTGTCTCGAAGAGGGATAATAATAACGGGGTGGCAACATTGAGAGATGATGGTAGTAAGGCTTACTTCCCAGTCTCGAAACTCTACTATTTGC
Organism: Pyrochroa serraticornis; assembly: GCA_905333025.2. Lineage (NCBI taxonomy): Eukaryota > Metazoa > Arthropoda > Insecta > Coleoptera > Pyrochroidae > Pyrochroa > Pyrochroa serraticornis. The sequence goes on along the minus strand of HG995154.1, from coordinate 36,724,764 downwards.
ACTTACTAAAGATTGGTTGTCAGTGTCTTCCCCAGCACTATCAAGTTCTCTCAAGGGTCTTTTGATCGGGCTGTAACTTTCTGCTAATAAAATCCGTAATCTTCCGACCGCTTCACGATAGGCCGTATCGGCATAGTCCGGTTTTTTTCGAAATTCCATTTTGGCGACAGTTGATTTCCTTGAAAAATGTTACAAGTCAAAAGTTGTCCGAGAACCTCCACGAAACTCGTACTACTACAATGTTTGTATCGACTGTCGCCGATCGATAGATAATTACTTCACTACTTCTACGACTGAATTTTCAATTTCTACAGTGCGTTTCCGCATAAATAAATACTGAGTTAAGAGGTTTTTCATATTGAACTGATTGCTTACTTGAATTTCTTTTTCTTGTCTTGAGATGAAGACGGTCGTGGAAAGTAGCTTCTTGCTGGCCCCAACCTGGGTCTGGCCAAGTACCCAGCCGTGGTAGGCCTTTGTTTTTTAATACTTCCTGTGCTGTTGTACATGGTTAACCGGAAATTCCTCGACTGCGATGAAATTTCCTTTTCCAGGCTTTATATAACCTACCTCGATCAATTGTTGTTAAATCGAACTAGAAGCGAAATTTCATGGCAACCGATTTAAATTGATATACATAGTTGAGTTGCATGCAACTTCTTAACTTTGATGTGTAGTTTCTTGATAAAGAGTGAGGAAAGTTATTAAGGCAAGAAATTAAAGAGCGAGTTTGAGGAGAATAAAAATTCGTTTCAGTATTTATTCTCCCGGCGCATCCACCAATTTGATGTTCAATTACTAGAGCATATATGGGATCTTGCTGGAAGTTAACTTACTCTTGTCAATACAAGAAAGCGGTCCTTGAAGAAAATTCAATATTGATCTTGAAAAGAGTATCGAGCAATTCAATGTCAGAAATATCAGTAACGCAATTTCATTTAAAAGATGTACCTTTGGTTCTTTTATTAAGATTTTAATGTTAGCTAAGAATCACAAAGTTTAGGAAAACACAAATAATAGTTTTACAAGTACTAAAATGCCCAGAATTAAAAGTTAACTAAACAAAAAGAAATTTGCTTTGTTCCTGAAATTGACTTCAATTTTTGTGTTTTAGATATCCGATCTTGCGACCAGAATTATGGATTTTTTAGACAATTTCAATACCTGGTGCAAAGCAGTGCTTTGCGTGCATCCCTAAATCCCGCCGTCACGGAACGAACTTTGTCTAAATCAACCCCAACTGTATTAAAATCATTTAACGTTACAATATGCGTCGCATTTAAAATAAATAAAAATAGTAAATAGTGTTGTATAAAAAATAACGCAAAGAACACGAAACAAAATTTTTTTATTAAACACAATGAATTATTTACACAACAACCAAATTATTCGATCAGCTTTACCTTACCAGAAAACTGAATAAGACCATAATTTCCCGTCTCCATCCATTTGCTATCTTTCGCCTCCATTTTTTCTGCCAATCCCTTTTTTAATCCACATACAATATCGGCTTTAATTGTACGTAACGTGCACAACTTCGAAGGATTAAAACCTTGCAGTGCTTCCTCAACGCCGGTAACAGGATCCCAATTCTTTTCCCCGAAAAGCTTGCGATAGTTCAAATCACCTTTAAAAATAACTAATTTCGCTTCACTCAATTGCTTATACAATGACGGGTCGATTTTACTCATAAGAGAATAATCAACCGGCAAAGTCCAAAAATGGTTTTCAACCAGTATCCAAGTTTGGTTTTTGACATAATTCGTCCACTTTAGGCCGAGTTCTTGCAAAATTTTATTAGAACTGCTCTTTAATTCGTTGAGCATCTTTCGAAAGTCGCTAGTCATTACGTCAGAAATAAACCATGGCATGGTTTTGACGTATAATCGAACTTTCCGGGCCAACTTTTTCGTTATAATATAGTCAGCTAGACAGAGGTCAGTAAAAAGTTCGTAACCAGCGTTATCAAAAACTATATCTAGAAAAGTTTATGTTAAAAAAATAGTGGACAATAAGTGAGTTAATTACCGACAATCTGGGATTTTGAGGAAGGATTTGAAACGGCGTTCCAAATTTTTTCAGAATGATCACTCAAAATGTTGGGTTCTAAGGCGGTAAAATCAAATAGGTGGTCAGCTGAAGAGTTTGATGTGACACCATTCGAAAGGGACAAATCACATTTGTTGCCCCATAGATTGAGCTAGAAAATTGTCATTTGAGCAATACCAAATACAAATTAAATAAGTGTAACAATGGATATCCCAGAAAATCCTTTTAACGATTTACATATAGAAGTAGGTATTTAATAATCCGGCCAGCAAACAATGATAGTAAAACTATTAATAACGCTTACCTTGAGTAGATTTATGAAGTCCTCTTTAGTTGCGTCTTCTGAATTATTTAAAATATCTACTAAATGTTGCCCTAACAGGCCAATAAGAGACTCCGCTTGAACATAAGTGTGTTCCTTTTGCTTTTGGAAAGGATCATAATCTTTGAGTCGTTTTCTATCAAAAAAAATAAATAAATTGTAGTCAGTCATTTACGTAATTCTAGAAGCACATACGTTAGTTCGAATGCCTGTCTGATCCTTCTGTACATGTAACATTCGGCTAACAACCAAATTGTTGAAAAAAAAGTAACGTTTTCTTCCTGAACCGACTGAGAAGCAATGTAGTTGTTGTAAAATTGAACGTCAGGAGCGTCCGAGATTAAATGTTCCAAGGGCTTATTGGTTTGGATCTCATATTTCAACTTGGACAAGTCTCCAATGACTGTTTTCAAATCTTCTTGACCCTCCTACAAATTTCTGAATCAAATTTTTGCTAAGTTTTGACGGTAATTACTTCGCCGTATTGCTTTCCTATCGCTTCCTTGTTTCGCACCAATCCATCAATGGTTTGAGTGATGATCACGGGCATTCGCTCTTTGACTGTATGAAAAGCAAAACTCCTACAACATGAATTTTATTAAAGCTCCACTATGTTAACAGTGAGAAGCACCTTTTGTAAAACGCCGATAAGTAGACGTTTCTGGGGGTTTGGAGGTCCATAGTCCTGATATTATCGCAGTCACACATGGTGAAAAGCAAAAATATACCGTTAAACCAAAGTGTCACACTGTGAATGTACCGCATGCGGGAAGTTAAGCGATTTATATCAGCGTTGATACAAACCTTCAATGTCATCCAGGTCAGAAAATGACGAATTACACGATTTTTTCTTTGGGATAATTTGAGGTTAAGCTCTTTATAGTTGACAGCTGTCAAGTTGACTTTTAAATACTATACAATAGTGTATTATAACGCACTAGGGACGGATCCATCTGGTCCCGCCCACTACACCAGTACACAACCAGAGGACTTGTACACAACATAACTTCTGTGCATAACCTCACTTTTTTTATTTTGTAAACACCACGTTTACGTGTTCACAAAAGTTACCTTTATCGTTGTCAGTGATAGTTATGGGGCCTAAACCAAGATTACACAAAAACAGTGGAAAATGTGCAATTCCCTCCCAGTCAAATTTATCAGCATCAGTTCCAGCTCTTGCACCAGAATTGGAGCAGCAATTTGAAATTGAAATTTGTTGGTGTATACAACAGTTGCAGAAGGCCTTAAATTCTGGAAAATTGTCCCAAAAACAAAGTGATCTAACTCCTGGTAACTTATGCTTTATTTGTTGTTAATTTTGGTTGATTTTAGTTCAGGAAAACACCAAAACATTAAACATATTAATGAGCAACTCATCATCTATGATTAAGAAAAGACAAGTGATGCGACTGACTTTTGGTGATTATAGAGCGAAAATGGCAGAAGAAGACAAGAAGTTTTCAAAAGGTTACAATTAATTATTTTTATTATTTCTGAATATTCAACTTTTTTTTTTTAGTTTCAATGAATATTAAAATTGCCCCAATTTCTCCTAGTAATAAGTCGATATTTGTTAAAAAGTCGGCATTTAAGTCATCTAATAACAGTTTTAAATTCGATTTTCAATTGAGTGAGGAAGATGGATTAGTGGAAGACTTAAAGAAGGCAGATCTTGAAGAATCTTCAAATAAAAGTGACACAAAAACGGAAGAAAATTTCAAGTTTGTTGGGTCAAAAAACGAATTTAAGTTTAATTTTCCTGTTGAGGAAAGCTGAGTTTTGCTAATAAATTTCTTATAAATTATTTTGTCTTTGAAAAAAATTACATGCAAGTACTGAATAATTGGTTTATTTGGTAGTCCAACACAAAAATATTTGTTGCTAGTCTCATAAAATTGTGCAAAATTTACAAATGTAAAAAACAGTCTCTTGAAAAGGCACCTCAATGACAGTTTGTTGTGTATAGGTGTAACGCTTAATTAACGTCACCTATTGATACATTTGTTATAGTTACAAAATTTTTACAATTACTGTGAGCGGTATCACAATATTAAAGGGTATAAATAAGTTTTAAAAAACAATCGTTGAATATCATCTATAAAAATAACTTAAAAATAATAAAAACGTTTCACTAGATTAGGCCACATTTGATATAATGACAAGTAGGCAAATTATTAACAAAACTCTTCCATTAATACTAGCTAAAACGTCCCCTTTTGTATAAACGCACAAGAAACAATTGACCAATTAACACTATACTGATAAATATTCAAGTCCCATGTTCAAACTCCTGGTAACCTTCCGCTCCGGTAAAGATAACATCTACCCAAATCCGCATGGCTTCAGGAGACGGCGCCATCAAATAGTAAACCCTTTCATGCGTTTTCACGATGAACGTCAATTGCGGATTTGGCGACTTTACGCTATTTAAATGGTCCAAATAGACTTCTTCGATCGCCTGTTTCAACAAAAACATGTTGTTATTAAAAGTAAGATCAATTATAGTAAATACCTGAAAGTATGCGCCCCCTTTCGGCTTCTTTTCACTCTTATCATTGTAATAAGTGAACGTGTGCTTGGTTCTGTCGAAAACGAACCATCGCTTCGACCAGCCGTTGAGTTTTGACCCTTTTTTGTGCAGGAAACCCCGGCACGTACTCGTGTTGATGATAACATGCGGACAGAGCACTACTTGATGTCCTAAAAATAAAAATTGAACAAAACGAATACAATTTTTGGTTGAGTTTTACCAGCAGATTCAATGTGTTGTCGCAGGTCGAGGTCCGAACTGCGGATCGGTAAATATCTAGTGAGAGGTCTCTGCTTGTCGTTGGTAGACTTGGTCCTTCTTTTGCTCAAAGTACCGCCCCCTTCGACGCTCATCTCGCTGATTTCAGACATAGGTCTAGGAGATTCCGTACCATCGCTACTCGACCGAATCTAAAACAAGGGAGGATTTTATAAAAATGTCTTTATAAACCGAAAATCGCAGCGTTTCTTTTTTAACACAAATAGAAAAAAGGTGGAATTGTTTTGTCTTTCAAATAAATCACTGCGTCAGACTGTGCCTTGAACACAAAATTTACAAAAATACCCTTTGCGGAATTTGAGATCTAATTTAAAAAAAAAAATTTTTTTAGATACTAATTGAACTTTAAATCATAAAATTCCCTTTACTCACAGTCACGAAACTTGAACGTAAATTTATCGCCCAAGGAAGTTGCTTTACTGAAATAATGCCACTGCATGTTTCCGATTATCCCATTAGGAAAGGTTTATTTTGAACCCGACGTGCATTTCCTGAACATCTGTGGCATATTCGAGATTTTCATCACTTTCACTTCCTCCGTTTTGTCTCAATGCGGCTTTTATAAATGGAGAATTTTTATTTTAAGAGTTATGAAACCCGTGCGTAGTAAAGTAATTACTACGCACATAAATACAAGTGATTTAAACGATTTTTTTTTAAATTGTAACGCCCACGAAAACAGAATGCCTGATTTTTATCATAATATTTATGGAGAACAGAGAAATATGAGCTAAACTTTAACTACGAATTTATCGCGACTTAACTTACACTGCTGGTCGATCTCCGCACTTTCCTTTTGGAGGTTTTGCAACCCGACCTTAAATAAGTGATCCACAGAGACATTGCAAATAAAAATCACAACTCAGTGCCAATCAAAAACAAATTAAAGTTAACTGACTCCCACGTAACACTAAAAGCTCGGAAAAACTCGACCACCTAGTTATTTAAGCGTTTCTTAAGTGGTCGTAAAAGCACAGGATCAAGCTCGAGAGTTGGCCTGTGACTAATTCGAATCGAGGTAGCGTCTAATCTTCACGAAGCAACTACATTGTATTTCGGAAATAACCATGCAGTCCGAATTGTTTCCATTATTCCGATAAATCAAGTTAATGGGTGTGTAAACATTGATTTTCGAATCAACAGGAAGTTTCGTATACATTTTTCTTGAGTGATAATGAGTTTTAGGAAAATAATGGCATTTGGTAGGAGAAAAACAGATTTTTCAACGTCTGCATGTTGTATTTGCGTCAAGTAATGCATTCCTGGTTCAAACTTGCATATTATCAAAAATACCAGCGGGCGTTGATGGTTTTATTAATAGGAAGTAACGTAAATCACTCACCGTTTCATTTTGAACCGGCGACTTCGGCGGTCTTTCAGTCTTGATGTCGATGTTTTCTTTGCTGAAAAAGAAAACTTTTCAATTTTTTCCGAAACGGTTTTTTGGGATGAGAAATTGTTCTGATAGAAAAAATAAAGTTGCTATTGATAATTGATCTCATAGCTCAGAAAACGCAGAAAAAAGTTTTTAATTTTCGCACAATTCTTAGTTCTTAATTAAATTTGCGGGGAAAGTTGTGAATTTCCCCAACAAAAGGTCAAATGGCTCCTATATCGTCACCCAACCTACATCGTTCCATTAACAAGCCCTGTCGCCACAAATGCTTCTCATCATACAAAAACAAATATTTTGAAAACCTTAAAACGCACTAAAAATAGTTCAAGTTTGCGATTCCGCGCCTTGCAAAATCCGATTTATTTTCGGAAGCCAATAACGAAAAGTCGGGTACACCTGCTATTTTTTTTTATGAACCGACAGGTGTCCGTTGGCGAAAAACTGGCAAAGGAACAGGACGAGATGCTACAACGCGAATCCATAAATTACCCGTGACGGTTTTAACGAGTTAATTATGATACGTTTAACGCCGAATAAAAACTCGATTGACGTGCTGGACACACATTTCACGCAATTACAACAAAACGGGAGTACGTTTAGGACGTCGTTCAACAAATTGAGGAACCGCTGCCAAAATAACAGATTAAATTTTTATACCGCAAAAAATCCTAAATGATGGCCCTTAAATTACGTGCACACCCAAATATTTAAATACAAGTAGAAGCTGTTCGAACAACTTGTTAAGTAATAAAAGATTATTTACCGCCGAAAACTGAATTTTCTAAACATAATTGTTCATTTGCACGTAAATCGAAAATGCTCGCAACCGAATGAGGGGAAAATACGCTATTTTAAAAGATTAGATAAAAGGTAAAATCGCAGCGATAAACCTTCATTAACCCATAAATACACAGAGATAACTTCTCCTTACTATCACTAACCAATTTTTAATATTGTATTGTAAACACGTATAATTACGAGATTTCGGTTGTAAACCAAACATTTTTGTTGCAACTAAAAGTTAAATATTTATGCTATTCCGACAGTATTATGGCTAAATATGCAAATCACAATACAGAAATTGTTCTAATTTTAGTTAATTTTGGTGTATCTAACGTTTAATAAATTATTAAAATTCAGTCAATTATTTGACTGTGGTGCCATCTTACCATCGCGTGGACTTCTATACACTTTTAATTTGTTTGTAAGGAATACGTTTATTATAATAGCATTTTGTTAAATTTAGTGCTGTGCAGAATCGGCAACGTGTATAGCTAATCTGTGGTGTGGAGTTATTTTATTAAAATTTTAAGATACAATCTGTCTCCCTGAGAAAAAACATTCGTTCCAATGTTGTAACAATAATCGGATTATGAAGTTATGTCGATAATCGGATTGCCGATTTTTTCATTCAAATGTGCCCAACACTAGTTACATTATCGTACACATCATCATAAAGATCACTTATTACTATCAAAACAAACGTTCATAGTTTCATAATACTGACCTGCTTTCGACATCTCCGTTTTCCGATAATTCTGAAGAATTGCAGTCCTGCCTTCGCTGTTCCCATTCACACCTAGCTTCTTGTTGCACCCGTTGCTTCAACGCCAATACTCGCTGCCTCTCTTGCTCTATAACTTGAGATCCTGCAATCAAAACCATAGAATCTAGTTAACAATCGAAAATCCATTACCTTGTTGGCATAAATGAATATGCCGTTTCCTCTCGATATCCCTGAGAGACTCGATGGTTTTTCGACCCAGAGATCCTCGTTCTTCGTCGATATTGATGGGAGCATTCGAAGTTACTTTACTGATCCTATCAATATCGTCCTGACTAGGGTACTTGTGTCCTAAAACAATGATTATAGAATTTTCTAGAAACTTCCTCGGAATTTCATTACCAATTCTGGATTCTAGTATCGATTTTTCTTGCAACAATTTCTCGTTAAACGATTGAGACATGTTATAAACGTGATCGATTGGTGTTCTCGAATTACTGACGATGACCGAACTGCTCATGTCGTAAACCATGTTGTTTAGCGACAAATTCGATAATCTTTTTTCTAAATCTTTCGACTTGTCGCTATCACTATCGGAAGAGCCTTCCTGTTCCGACTCCAAACCGGTAACCATCGCTAGTTCATTTTCGACTTTTTTCAGCTTGAAAGCGTTTTTTTCTAATTGCTGGGAGTAGTCTTGTTTTTGCTTTTTAATGGCTCTAAAATCGGAATTGCTGTTTTTCGACGCTTTGAGTTTTTGCTGTTCTAAATCTTGAATCTGTTCCTGCACCCCTTCAATTCTCATGCTTAAATCTAAAATTTCTCTTTGCACCTCTTCCCGGCTGGCCAACCAGTCCGCTTCTTCCTCCAAATGATGAAATTCCAAATCCTCGAACGTTTTTCTTTCGTTATCCAAAAGTTCTTGGGCTTTCAAGTAATCGTCGAAAATACGTTCATGGTCCGGATCACTTTTGGGGGTTTCAGCAAGTTTCTGTTCGGTATTAAGCATATTTTTCTGAGCGTATTCGAGTTTTTCTTTACAATCTTTCTGGTCTTCTTCCTGTTTCACCTGGCGATGGTGCATGTTGTCTTCGATTTTGTGAGCGTATTGGACCAATTTTTCTTTGCGAGCTTCCAACTTACTCACCTCTAGTAACTTTGATTGATGCTCACCGGAAATCAAAGCGTACTCCATTTCCATCTGGAAAACACGTCGATTAAAAATACGATTAGAATACCTGAAGTTCAGCTTGTACGAAATCTCATCTAGACAAGTTTGCCAGTTTAGACTCGAATTTTTAACTTAACATCAGGCTTTCTCTACTTTATTTTCTTACGTCTCTTTGTAATTCTTCCTCGTGTGTTTCGATTTCGGCTATTTGCCTCTTCACGAAAGAGATTTGCGTTAACAGTTGCTTTTTTTCTTTTTTCAAGTTGTTTATTCTAGTCTTCTGATCAACGGCATTATCCTTGGGAGTCGAATGAACTCTAGCATAGTTGGAGTTGTAGAAAATATTAGTGTTTTTCTTATTTTGGTGTTCTATAATGAAATCAGTTTCTTCTAACGGAAATATGAATTTGGTGTGTCCATTCGGACTCGATTCCAAATCCTTCTGATTGGATTCGTTTACTTTAACTAAATTTTGCAAAAGGTACTGTTCGGCTTCAAGAATGGCAAACTTGTTTTCTATTATTTCGGCAGGGTCTTTGGGTGCACTAAAATAAAATTCTCGATATAGCAACTCAACTAATACACTTACTCCAAATAAGCAATTGCTTTTCTAAATAACTTACTGGTCTTTGTTGGACGTAACAAAAGTTTTAATTCGGGTCCTCGGCGATTGCGCCATGTTTTCGTAGGGGCTGCCTCCCTTTGGAGTACCGGGTTCCTCTTCACGCATCATCCTCACGTCAACATTCTCATAACTACTGCTCGTTTTCTTATGACCGTAATTGATACTGACGTTTTCGTAGGAATGGCTACTTTGCTTGTCCCCAATTTCCGGCCCTCCAGGGGATCTCGGAGGAGTTCCATAACTCGGCGATAACGTCCCATATTGTCGTTTATCTCTCGGCAAAGAACCGTTCGTCTTAATCCTGAAACGCCAAAATTAAGAACTGTAATTATAAAATGCTAATAGCAAGACGTAGAAAGTCCAATACAGAAATTGTTATTAAATCGAGGTTATTCTAAAATGTTTTAATAATAAAATTACCTGTTAGGCACCACTTTACCCTTCTCACATTGGGCTTGTTTTTCGTATTCCACGCACATACTGAGAATTTCTTCAAGTCTTTCTTGCTCGGCGTTTCTAATTTCTTGTTCTTTAACCCTTTCGTGGTGAGCCTAAAACGATTATAAAACTTTTTTACCCCTTTGATCTCACTGGATAGTTTAATAAAAACTTGCATAATTATTTTAGGAGAAACAAAAGCTTCAGAGTAAAAATATTTACCTGAGTTCTGCGTAATTCCGCTTCGTTGTTTCTTTGCATTAAAATTTCTAAAGTTTCCACGCAACCGGTAAGTTGATCCATCGATCCGCTTCTCCGATGCTCGAGTTTAACATTGTTCGAAACAGGACTAGGAGTAGCACTTCTTAGATACGGCGACGGGTTTCTGTTAAAACTGGGAGAAGGCGTCATTACTTTGATATTGATATTTTTATTGCAGCTCGCCGGTTTGTTGTTCAAGTCGTTCCTGTCCAAATTCACGTTCTGACTTTTCGGAATACAACCGTTTTCGTAAATAATGACTTTGTTGTTAATATTTTTCGTTTCGTTAACGGTGACGTTGACGTATTGAGGAGATTTTTTCCCAAAAATCGGTCTTTCCGTTGTTTTTCCTTGCTCCTTGTCGTTGTGGTTGAGTTCGGAGTAATTCAGTGCGTTTTGTGGAAGGTTTTTTGTGAAATTCTGGATATCGGGAGGAGATTTGCCCAAAACGTCTCTGGCCGGGGTATTGACGGTTACTGAATTAGAGGAAAACACTTTCGGCGATATTGATTTTTTGAAGTTTTGTTGGGCGAGGAATTCGAATTTGGAAACTTTGGTCATGATGCTGGATGGCGGAGGTTCCTCAACGCCGGATTCGTCGAGGGAATCGCGAGAACTGGAACGTTTCGGGACTGCCGGAGGTTTCTTGTTAAATTTCGGGTGAAACAGGTTGTCGGGTTCGAAATTGATGGGGACGTTCGAGATTCTGGGATTGGGGAGCACCGACTTCATGATTTTCGCTTCCGCTGGATGGTTGAAGCGCATGTAATTCGAGCGCCCTATCGTTAACATCACACCTGCAATAGCACAACTAATTAGAAGTCCTTTATTCGATATTTTTAAATAATATCAAAAAGTAATTATCTCAACATTTGAAGGTAAACATGACAACACAGAAAAATCAAAATACAACATAAATACAATCATGCAGGTACATGTTATGCTGTTATCGGCTCGTTTGGAGTTTTGACTGTTAAAATTTTAAAAATTTCATTCACGTGTATGTATGGTTGCCATGCTTGCCTATCAACACCAGATGGAGAGGAGTTGTTTGTTTAGATAACTAATTATAGGCTTGATAACAAAACCCGTTTCAGCTCGAACCTTGGGAGAGCCTTGTGGGTCTCGAAATTTTGGCTCCATCGATCGATAGATTATCGGAAAGGGGGTAGATAGTGACGATTCCTTCGCTGTTCTCAATATGACAATGCAGCGGAAGAACTCCGGTTCCCTGCACGTTGATGTCTACTCCGGAGCCACAGCCCAGCGTGACGCGACCTGCAAAAATTCGGCAAACCAACAACTCTCACTACATTTTTTCAAGCTGTTTTACCAGTTTTGCTATTTTAATTTCCATAATTACTTTCAGATAATCATTTGACAAAAATTCCGACAATCATGTAGGGTTGCGACGCAGTTTTAAAATAAGCCGATTCGGCGGATGCAGACTTTACCTTCTTTCAACATCTGCCGGTGCGCCCCACGGAAATAGAAACAAAACGCGATCTAAACAGTGGCGCGCGATAAACAAAACGGTCAGGAGGTTTAATTTTACAACGGGATACTTTCCTGAAGATGTTCAATTAACGCAAACTGCAGCAACCCGATCTATCCGGAGACGGCGTTTAATATTGCGATTTTTTATCTATTTCTCGGAATTTAACCCGATATTTACCTGGAGGAAGGGGGTGAAGAGTCACGGAAGTGCTGAGACGGTCGCTACCGATGTTAACCAAGTGCGGAGTGTCCGTTTGCAATTTTAGCGCCCTGCCGCCGCCCTCCACCAACTCCGGACTCGACGTCCCGCTCACGCCAGACATTCCTGCAAAAATTTTATGTAAACTTGGACAATGCATTATAAACAAATATCCACTAATAAATGGTCACGTGTACGAAATTCAACAATATAAACAAAAAATCTGTTGCGTCAAACAATGGGACAATACGATACAGATTAGACAGGAATTTTCGTCGATAATCTCTCTAATTTGGCTACCGGTTTCGATAGGTACTCATATAATTTCCTTCTCGATTTCACTTGAGGAAAACCAGAACTGTGACGTTGGTGTTGATGATGTTGAGTGGTTCTGCAGATAAACGTGGAGTGCGTTTCGATTTTTTTACGTTCATCAATTTCCACCTACCATCAGCGGCTTTCATGGCGTTATTAATCGACCGATAACGCGACTATAACAATCTATTGGTTAAATTAATTAAGGTTCTGGTCGCCCTTTTTGTTTCCACAGAATTTCCGTCTGTCGCAAGTGGTTTGAACCAGAGACAATTTGAATTAATAGCAACTGCGTTACGTCACTTTTTAAGTGTCATCTGGTTTGAACATTGAACTCGACGAGCTGTAAATTACCATTTATCACGACGTTCCTGTGTCAGTCTTGTAATGCAGTTTTTCTATGTATCTAAACCTAGTTACTATTCTTTCTGCGTAAAGGTTCTTTTTATAAATTTCCAAATTATCCGGCAAATTTCTCTTAATTAAAGATTCAGGTCTTGAACAAGATTCATAGAACTAGCCGTCTGACTGAAGAGTGTGATATTCACAGATCAAGTAGGCTATGAATAGACGCGGACAATAAAACTATCGACTTTTGTAATTTTCCTTCATTGATGATTGGCAATTAATTGCAAGTCCATAACTTACACCAATTCATTACAATAGTAATCTTTAAATAGCACACAGTTGTGGGATACAGAAAATGCTGCTGTGACCTGTCCACAATAAATAATTTAAGGGTGTTTTAATGACGTTTTGTTTGAACTGCTGCACAGCACGCATAAACCACTTGATGCAATTAAACTATGGACTCGCTGGTAGTTGAAAACAATAATTAGAATGGTTTCTAGATAATGGATGGCGTTGTCAAGAGTTCAATACCCATTAAGCTGGTGTGTGTAAAAATTACAAATCTAAAACACAACGTGTGTCGGCAACGCTTCGACGTTTTTTTTTGTTGTTGTTTTATTTTGGCTGTTTCGACCTTCAGCTGTTTGTTATCAGTTGAAATCGCACTATACCTGATTCATCCATGCAAGTAAATTAAAGAAGTGAGTAGGTATGCACGGACATGTACTTCCGGCTGTGCTTTATTAAAACAAACCATTCAACGTCAATGATCACAGGATTCGTTTAATAAGCGTAGGTGGTAATTTTTTCGGTTACACAACATCCAGATAGCTAGGATAAAAAATATGGCCACAAGTTTTATGTGTAATTTTTTTTATTATAGATAGGTACCATAAAACAAAAATATTAACTGCATGAAACCGCGTTAGTAAAACCAAATGGATTTTTTCACTGTATTTTTAAACTTTTCAAACTTTTTTTTTCACATGTAAATATCCATAAACGGTTCATATTTTAAGGGCGTTTTGTTGAAACCGGCAATTACATCACCGAATTACACTGTTAAATTTTTTTTGTTTTACAAAAATCGGGTCTCTTTAAAGTCTCAATACTCTAACATCTTTTTGAACTCAAGTTATCTGCGTTTAAACGTATTAAAAGGTTGTTTAATAAACAGACAGTAAATGATAATTATTTGTATAATGCTGGCAATGTGCAATGATAAACAGCACGTTTTCGAGAAGAGTTGTGTAAAAAACGCTCAACAAGACCATGAGATGGAAAACAATTACGTCAGCGCAATAAACAATTTATTAAGTATCAACAAACTGGAATTAAGATCGCCTTTTCGCAAACAAATAACACAAAAAGCCTGCCTCAGAATGGTGTTCGTTCAGGTAAAATTAAGAAAATATTTCGGTTTTGATGGCCCCAATAAATACTTTCGCTTGTGGTGTTGTAACATTTTTGGTCTCGGGGTGGAGCGAGTGGTCGAAATAATCACCACTTTGGAATTTCGTCAAAGATGAATCATTCTTCGATCTAGTAACATCAGGTAACTAATTGACCTGGAGAAAAGCTCGATGGATTCTGAAGCCGCTGGCCACAAGCCAAAAGTGGTTAATTCAATTTTTAAACACGAGAATGTTCGGCGCCGAACGAAAGCGAAATTAATTCAATTAATCCGCAATTCGAAAAGTCGAGGACGTTGATTGCGCGACATTTTTTCCGGTCCGAAACCTGCGTTTTCGAGAATAAAAAAGATAAATCGAGAGCGAAAAAAATGTTGATCAAGGAATTTATTGAAAAAAGGCGCGTTTACTTTTTATCAAACAGTAAACTTGGGTGTTAGATCGCCGCCCACGTTAAGCAAGTTTCAAATTCTGTTGTTTAACCGCGCGAATTGACACAGTGACTTGATTAAATGTTTCATAAAGAAACATAAAAAGAGAGTTTGCGTAATTACGAAATTATGTCATAAATATTTATTGTTGTTCGGCGAAACCGCGTCGGGTTGCCTACAATTGCTGCATTGCTTGCATACCAGAAAATTAGACGGTAATCTGTTGGTAACGGACCAGTATCGTCCAAATTTACATCGCCTACGGCCCAACTGGCACTAATTAACACTTTCGGACGAAACTAAAGACATTTTCAAACAAAAACTCTCAAACACTTCACGCACACACCGGCCACGAACTGAAACTGAAATGTAAACAGAAAAATTGGACATGCTTCATGCTGTCAGTGGGTAATGTGGTAAACAGACGCCATTGCCCCAAGATTCGGCCTCCGCACCATAGAGGACGACACCACGAAACCGTTATTGCGGGGGTGGTTGTTGTTGATGGTTGTAGATTTGTTTTTGTTTTGTAGAATGTAGAAGTAGAGTCTTGGGGTTGGAGAATAGATTATTACTGATGGTAATCAAAGAGAACGTTATCTCTGGTCTGGTGGTAATCGACATAGTTACCATATCATTTAACATAATAGTGATCATTACACAACTTATTTACTTATTTATTTTGAATCCATCAAACAAGGGTTTGTACAGTTTAAACAAATTTCAAAATAAAGAAATTTGTAAAGGAAATTTTTAAACACCGCTAGATGTCGCCTGTCTAGAATTTGAAGTACGTCAGCTGTTTGCTGTCACTGGTTGTGTTTAGAAAACAAGACGTAACGAAACTAGTAAATACAATGGGGCTACGTTATTATTGCGATTATTGCGACAAAACTTTCATAGACGATTTAGACGCCCGTAAAAAACACTTACAAAGTTCGTACCACATAAAACTGAGAAATTTGCACTACGAAGCATTTAGAGGTTAGTTTTTTTTTTTTTTTTGCTTTTATTTCCTACAATATTTTTAATATGCAGACGCCCGCACTATTTTGCTCGAAGAATCCGAAAAGACTCCATGCAGAAGATTTTTGAACAATGGCATGTGTCAGTTTGCTGGTATTTGCAAGTACACTCATTACACTCCCGAACAACTTTGGGATATTAAGCAACAAGGTAGATTAGTGATGGTATTGTTTGTTGTGTGTTGTTTGACCGACGTTTTTTATTTTTAGTTGAATTTGAGGAACGTAATAAAGAAGTTAGGGTGCCCACTGTTGAATCATGGCTTCACAAGTATTATGATAGACACAGCAAAGACGATAGCGATTTAGTGCACGTTCCTTGGATTTATCCAGAACAGTTGGAACTAAGGCCAGATTTACCTCCCTCAATAAGGAAAATAAAAGCTGAACATTTTAAGAATGACGACTTTGAAGAGTGGGGCAAATAATTTAAATTTTAAAGGGACCATAAATAAGAATTCAATTAATACATGTATTTTATTAATATGGATTAAAAAATACAATAAGAAATAAATAAATACACAGAGGTAAAATTATCAGCTGTTTAAAGAATACCTATGATTATTTTGCGTTTTCTGTCCAATTGGGTTCTTGAAACAATTTTGTAAGGTGAAGCAAAAAATTGTTTTTCTAATAACGCTATAGAAAACACAAAATGCAGGGTTAAGTTAACACGTTAATGTCCTTAACTACTTGGGTTACATTGCAAAAGATCCTAGTTAGTTGCTAACACCATAAAGAAATAAGTTTTGAAGCCCAATCCTATTAGATCGCAGGAAACCTTATTTTTGCGTGTTGGTGACACAGTGAAACTGTAATTGAAAAACTGAGCGTTCTACTGGATATTGTGAGATCCTAAACAGCTACATACAAGACGACAGAAGTCGCAGACCTGCATAGACTCCAATCGTCTAACAATACAGGTTGAAGCGTATCCAATCGGTAATATTATATAAGTATCACAACAAAAACTATATTAGGTTAATATTATAGTTAAGTAAATTGAGGTGATTGTATAATAACAATTGTTTTTTTTGACAATTTATGTACATGTTGCCCAATTAGAAGTTAACATGGTGATTGTATAGGGAGACTGGTCACGTTTTTGCCTATCACAACGTTGTTATGTTCCAAACTTCAGCAGCAAGCTAAACATCAATTCCCTTAGCCTTGCTCGATTTTCCACTACGGTTATTAACACATCGAACTTTCCCCTTACAATCAATATTTGGAAAATATAACTGCTGTAATTCGAGGGTTGCAAGTTTCTTTTGATTTGTATCTTGTGACATGTTAGCTTGCGTCTAAAGTTGGCAACACCCTGTATTAAGTGTTTTAAAAGGTAATCTGGGTAAAATTGACGTTTGCACTTTTTCTGCTAATTAAACTGTAAACTTGCAAGAGATTAAAGGATTTTGTAAAATCGGGTGGTATCACATGACTGAAACGGAATCTCAGTTACAGTAACAATTGACGATTTCAGTAGCATGGGTTACATGAGGCTCCCAATATTAATTAAAAGCCTTATCTTGTTGGTTAGGTGACATATTTACAGTGTTTCAGAATCGCAAATAACAAGTAAAAAAAACTTCCTGTCATCACTATTGTTCACGTCATCATCCAAACTTCTTTCTTCAATAATTAAAGCTTTTTTGTAGGAGATCAAAGACAGTCCGCGCCACAGAACCGACTTTATAACAAGCTGAACCTAAACACGACAATGATAATATATATATCGACTTTACTAGTTAATAGACAGTAACTCGGTTAAACAATCATTAATTATTGCAGGACAAATAATTGCTCAGCTTTATTGGTCCGAAAGAAAATCGTTTGGAAGGTTTGCTCGTTCGGCTCGAACAAATACTTGTATACTTATATATATATGTATGCGGAATGGTGTAGCGAGTTAAAATAGATTCACTAAAATCTGTCAACACGAATATTATGAACGTTTCAAAAACGTTTAGTTTGGTTTGTTGGTGGCTTCCTCTTCGTGTTCCTTACGGACCATGTGACCTCGGAAGGACGCCTGAATTTTCACGGCGGCCTTGTTGAGGTCGGGGTCGGAGAGGTCGATGTCCAGCTCCTCCTCCTCATTCTGCAACAACCACACCTTCAGCAAATACAAACTCGTGCCGTTTTGCTAATAAAGATATTTCTAAATGACGTGACTGAAATGATCAAAAATTTCATTTGACGCGTTCACGGCCATACGGAAAAACTAGCATTCCTACTAGAGCCGGACCGACATACCGCAAGTGGGTTGACGCTTTTGGCTTCTGAACGTGGTAGATGGTGAAAGTTTAGTTTCAAAAAATACGGAAGGTTGGGAAAATCTCGAATTTTGCAAGTTTTCGAATCTTTGATATTTCGGTGCAACCTTTCAGTTACCTAAAACACAACGCCGAGATCAGATTTTAACGTAAACTCTTAATTCCGAAGATACAACATTTTTTGATCGGCTTTTTATGACCCTATTTTAAACTTTATCTCTAAAACACAACGACTTAATGAGATTTCAATTTAAACGCTTAATCCAAAGATACAACAATTTGAACTCTTCTGTTTTAACAATAAATGATGTAGGTAAACTGCAAGCTGTTTTCTCAACAAAAAGTTTTAAGGACATACAGGAGAAACCTCAAAGTTACAGATTCCCCACGTCAATAAATGCAAGATTCCTACCAATTTTCTTGCGATGAACTTTGTAGCGCAGTTAATTATGGAACGGTTAATATTTGTTGATCCTTTATTTAAAGAGCAGGTCGTGTTTTTCAGCTGACCTTTATTATTTCGAAAATTCGATGGGGGACTCGCAAACAGGTCACCCGTGTTGGGGCTGTACGCAACTTCCTGTTATTTATTACGCTCGCTTGACGGGAGCAATGACACGGGGAGGTACAAGGGCGAAATTTAATTTTTTATCCGGCATAGCTGGGGGATTACCCCATTTATTTCCGCGTCTTTCTATGTGGTAACGGGGCGACTCTATTATGGAACCACAAAAGAGCTCGATAATCCAGTTGCGTTATTTAAACGGAGCCCTGGGGCGCGGAAATAATGTTACCTGATTTTTCTTGTCCTTGGAAACAGGTTCGTCCTCCTTTTTCTCCATTTGTTGTTTCCTTATCATGTGTCCTCGGAACGAAGCTTGGATTTTGGTGGCCGCGTGGCAAAGTTCTGCAAAAAGAAAATTTCGGTAAAATAAATTTTCCTTCATCTGAAATTTTCCAAATACTGACTATCGTAAATAATTCATTTAATCATGACGTTAAAATCTAATAATACGAGGACGTAACAAAAATTGTAAAAAGTTTTCGAGTTTTAAGTTTTGCCTGCCAAAGACATTTATGAACCATGTTTAAATCTTTTCGTAATTAGCTGGTGGATAACTTTCAAAGGTTGTTTTTAATTGAAAACTGTGCGTGACGGAAGCTCCAGCATCGGCCGTCGTATGAACATCCCTCTTGTTTGGTCACATCCAAGTCATTTATTGATTGTTAGTCGCCTCATTTTAGTTCACCTGAGACTCCCTTCTCTGCCCACGTTTCTACTAAATAGACGACGTCATTTGATATTGAAATTGCCGGATTTTTAAAGTCAATTCTCGAACAACCCTCTGACGTCAAACGTCACGTGATGGCGGCGCTTGACCCAGACACGTTTCGTGAAAACCTTAGTAATTAAATATCCATCACTCGTGTTCATAAATTGCGTCGACATCAAAGGTGAATATTAGACAAGGTCTAAACGGCACCGGATACCGTAATAAAACGCGGAATAAAGTCGAAATGACGGTAAGGGTGTAAAATTTGAGTCTACTTGCGGTATTTTATGCGGCTACGTCGAACAGCTTGTGACCTGTGGCTGTGGGGGGCTATAACGTCGATTTTGTAACTCAATCTGAGAGAATGATAACAAAATTTTCTATTTATAGTCACAAACTGGATCAGCGATAAGCAATTCCCGTTCATTTCCAGATTCTGGATTAACAGATTGTAATACGAATCATGACGTGTGTTTGCTCTGAACAATTGTTTGTGTTAGGTAGTTGTTTGTATTAGATTCGTTGCCACTGGAACACCATTGTTAACATCGAAATAAAAAATTTCATTAATTTACCGCAAAATTTGTTCGGAGTTCGGTGAAATGCGTCAATAAATTCAATAAATGTTAACTATTTCCAACCAACGAAAATAACGCGATCAAACCAGTTGCGGTTCTTGGGGTGTTTAGGGCAGATAACTCGAACAACTTAGCGGCTGAAGTGCCGATATCAAAGTTACCCGTTCATTCCGAAAGAGTTATTCGTTTACCCTTTGCCTAATCGGGTTCAGTGCCAATAAATTTCCTCGTCAAGGGTTTTCGTATACCTTATGGTTCAGGAGTGACCAAAACTAATTAATAATTTCGGCATAACCCCAATATTTACCTTCCGGCTTCCAACAACAAACATTGCACAATGAACTGTTACAGTTTGTGTATTCAGCACGCTCAAAGCCCAAGGTATACACACCAGGCGGTCTGCGAAGCCGCCGTTATCCTTTCGCAGGACTTCCACTATTAGCATTTCTGTCCACTGATTGTTATAATTATCAATCGAAAGCAGAAAACAATTTGAATCTGGGGCTAAGACATTGGAGTTTTTCTATACATATCTATCCTTACTGATGGCAACATCCTGCAAGGTTTCAGATAAATTTTTGATTTCGAATTTTTTACGGGAAAACTATTAAAAATGGTAAAACGACAAAATTTCAGACAGGAATGCTTCACATTACCGAACAAATCAGTTAAAGATAGTTAATTTTTTTTGACTCCAGTTTGAAGGAAAAAACAGTTGTTGACTCCGCCCTAGTGAACCTTACTGTGAACTGTTCGGGGCGATATATGGCGAGTTAATTTTTCATCAACTCATTTACATTTTAAATGACATAATTGCTTTCATAATTTCTCATTTTCGGAGTTCATGATTTTTAAAAATCTAATAAATATTAATGGCGAAATTCTTTATAGTCGCTTCAAATCTCCTTTTTCGTATATTAGCGGTTGTTTTATTGTACAGTATTTCCCATTTTATTATTTATATAAACCAAAAGCTGATAAGAAGCTTTTTAAATTTTGTCTCTTTGAAGTGTGTCTGAGTCTTTCTGTTAATTGATTTTTCTAGTATAAGATATAAGATATTTCATGTATAACATTATCAATTTGAGCATTATCAACAAAAAAAATTCCTTTCGTAAAACAAGAAATGTCAACAACTTTTGTAAGTTAACATTTCTCTGTTGGTAATTCTTGTTAACGATACCCGTGCTGCGAAAACAACGTTATTGTATCAACTTGGAAATCTGTGTAACTTTGATTAAATATGTTGCCGGCAGTCTGCACAATTCTCAACACCCCTATAGACTGTTGGCTGTTTCCATTATAGTCTTGAGTTGGCAAGTAGCGCCCAACTCTATCTATTCCTGCACACAATACGGTTTCATACCAACAGTTTCGTGTTGCAGCGCTGAAATCGACGTTATTTATGACTCATTTCTGAAACGAACCACCCGTAACCCTCAACTCTTCTGCCAACCGTCCAACCAGAAAACAAGAGCATTTGCTATTCACGTTCTAAATTACTTCAACATCTCGAATCGTATCTCCTAAGCAGCTAAAGTGGATCAGCTAGCATGTATCCTCAAAGTGGCCGTTCAAATTGAGTTTCACTCATGCAGAGTATTAGTAAGTCAATATTGACTGGTGATCAATCTGTTGAAATCATTAAAGTCATACTGTGTGTGTCGGTTTGTAGTTTTTCTCTTTACTTAGCGGCTATCGGATTATGGCATGAAAGCTGCTTCCTGAATGTTTCAACTGCTACTCTAAAAGATGCGTCCGAACCTTTTATCTTCAATTATTAAAAAGCTTTTGGCAATTGACGTCAGAGACTGTTGTATCAACCCAAACTCGATGTTGGTTCAGTTTAATTATGGATTATCGAGACAAAAGCTCCACAAAAACATTTAATGCTTTCGAACTCTTAAAGATTGGCAAGTCGGTGCCACAATAAATCATCCGACTAGTAACTTTTAGATTTATATCTATAAAACTAATCAGGGTCGTATCGATTTTCTTGCCCTCGAGGGATGGACACGACTCACGTGCTTTAAGGTCGGCTTGTTTCCGGTTGGACGGATTTCCACGCCTAAAACCCAATAAACACGCCATCAGCCTTCAAACTCTCTAGAAGAAAGAAAACTGGACGGTTTCTGCCACCATCAATTCGGAATTGTTTAATTTAAAATGTTTGAATGGGAACGCTTTTACTTGCTCCTAATTTTCTAACAGTTATTGTAAATGAAACGATTTGCGGGGACGAGCCGGATTTCGGGACAAAACGCGAGTTGAGCGTCGAATAGAAACTTATTCTGTCGATAAATCAGGCGAGAACAGCCTCAATTTATCACAAAGTATTTAAATTTTGGGAGAAAATGCCAACGAAAGCAGATTTTGAACGACAACTTCACGTATATAATTAAATAATACGCCCGGAACCCGCCCGTCCGGATCTCTTTTGTTATCAGGAATTTCCGGGCTTTCTTTCGCGGCCCGCCTCGTGGAACTACTAAAAAGCATAAAGTTTCGGGAATCTTCGCTAATGCGCCGTTCATTCTGTTTATTTTAATTTAAATTAATTAGTGAGAAAAGCTATCGTTTCACCGGATTCATTTCACAATGTGTTTGTTTACCGGATTTATCTAATTTGGTTGAGAGTCATTTTTCGGTTTTAACACATCGTACGGCGACCATTACGCTAAACCTTCCACTCGTGTTGTCTTATCGCAAACACTTACGAAATTAACGTTTCTTGTTGCCGCTTCCGTTTTGAACACGTTTAGGGGGGGGGGGGGGGGGGGGGAGAAAGAGAGAGGTTTCGAGTTAAACCTAAGTCGATGGGTTAAACTTGAGTTAAAATAATAATTGCGCCACTAAAGTAACAACATAGCAGAGACTTTGTAGTCGCTAGGTTAACATGTCAAGTGAATTAACTAGATGAATATTTGATGGAAAAGATCCCTAACAGCTTTAGAGGCTGTCAGGGGTCAAAAGTTGAGAAACTAGGGTGGCATGCAAAGTGAATTGGCAGTTCTTTTAGTTAAAAAACAAAGATATGGTCAAAATGAGATTCAAGGTTTTACCCGCGCTTGCTCGAATTTCTTAATGTGCAGAAATTGAGCACGCGCGGGTAGAAATTTGAACCTCATTTTGTCCAAATCTTTGTTTTGTAACTAAAAGAAACTGCCAAATCAATTGTTACATCATTAACGACCGTATCTTTGTAATTTAATTAAGTTTTAAAGGAAAATGAGGTTCAAGGTTCTACCCGCGCATGCTCAATTTTCTTCATGTGCAAAAATTGAGCAAGCGCGGGTAGCAAGTTGAACCTCATTTTGTCCAAATCTTTGTTTTTCAACTAAAAGAAACTGCCAATTCAATTGTTACATCATTTACGACCGTTTCTATGTAAGAAAATTAAGTTTTAAAGGAAAATGAGGTTCAAGGTTCTACCCGCGCTTGCTCAATTTTCTTCATGTGTAAAAAGCGAGCAAGCGCGGGTAGCAAGTTGAACCTCATTTTGTCCAAATCTTTGTTTTTCAACTAAGAGAAACTGCCAATTCAATTGTTACATCATTAACGACCGTTTCTATGTAATTTAATTAAGTTTTAAAGGAGAATGAGGTTCAAGGTTCTACCCGCGCTTGCTCAATTTTCTTCATGTGCAAAAAGCGAGCAAGCGCGGGTAGCAAGTTGAACCTCATTTTGTCCAAATCTTTGTTTTTCAACTAAAAGAGACTGCCAATTCAATTGTTACATCATTAACGACCGTTTCTATGTAATTAAATTAAGTTTTAAAGGAAAATGAGGTTCAAGGTTCTACCCGCGCTTGCTCAATTTTCTTTATGTGTAAAAAGCGAGCAAGCGCGGGTAGCAAGTTGAACCTCATTTTGTCCAAATCTTTGTTTTTCAACTAAAAGAAACTGCCAATTCAATTGTTACATCATTAACGACCGTTTCTTTGTAATTAAATTAAGTTTTAAAGGAAAATGAGGTTCAAGGTTCTACCCGCGCTTGCTCAATTTTCTTCATGTGCAAAAATTGAGCAAGCGCGGGTAGCAAGTTGAACCTCATTTTGTCCAAATCTTTGTTTTTCAACTAAAAGAAACTGCCAATTCAATTGTTACATCATTAACGACCGTTTCTTTGTAATTAAATTAAGTTTTAAAGGAAAATGAGGTTCAAGGTTCTACCCGCGCTTGCTCAATTTTCTTTATGTGTAAAAAGCGAGCAAGCGCGGGTAGCAAGTTGAACCTCATTTTGTCCAAATCTTTGTTTTTCAACTAAAAGAAACTGCCAATTCAATTGTTACATCATTAACGACCGTTTCTTTGTAATTAAATTAAGTTTTAAAGGAAAATGAGGTTCAAGGTTCTACCCGCGCTTGCTCAATTTTCTTCATGTGCAAAAATTGAGCAAGCGCGGGTAGCAAGTTGAACCTCATTTTGTCCAAATCTTTGTTTTTCAACTAAAAGAAACTGCCAATTCAATTGTTACATCATTAACGACCGTTTCTTTGTAATTAAATTAAGTTTTAAAGGAAAATGAGGTTCAAGGTTCTACCCGCGCTTGCTCAATTTTCTTCATGTGCAAAAATCGAGCAAATCACTTATTACATCATTAACGACGCATTTATTTAAAGAAACGAAGATTAATGAGGTTCCGCCTAATTTTGTCCAAATCTTTGTTTTTTGACTAAATTGCACTGCTAAATCACTTATTACATCAATAACGACCGTTTTATATAAGAAAATTAAGCGATTTCCTTCATGTTAAAAAATCGATGCAGCAACAAGATATTTTGAAACTCTATTCATTTTTCTTTCTGGGTTTTCAACTTAATCGACTGTGCGAGTTGCTAATGCTTTTTCAATAGATAATTTCGGTTCGCGCTTGTTGTAAGCAAAATTTGGCAACACACTTAAATCGTTTCAATTTAGCTAGAGTTGGAAAATATCCCAAATAAGAGAAGAAAGACCGTCTTTTCTCTCGGTTTCCATTACGCTAATTTTTTCTTAGCTCCCGTTCGCATCTGCGTTGGTGCGTATTGCACCAACGTTTCCAAACAACCCGCTTGCCTTAATCCAGCAAACTGTTCAAAAAGAAACGATTTCAACTCAGTATACCTCTGTACGTAAAAGCTGAGCAAACCGAAATGAATTATCGTTCCGAATCTAGTGCTTTGAGGTTTTCGGATCCGATTATTTCGCTTCTAGAACGGCTGCAGGTGGCGATAAGAACAAGAAATTTTTTTGGGAAATCGAAGAACAAACGAAATACCTTGAAGCCTCGAGTCGGACCCAGATCGATGATTTATCTTAGAGATAATTTGTCCCCGGAGGACGCCGGGACAAACACTTGAACTAGATATGTCACATTTCTAGAAACATATCCTCAACGGTTGTGGGAACGACATCTAATTGACAAAGTCCGCAGTTTTGAACCGATTTTCGGTAAGAGGAATGCACATCGATTACTTTAGAACGTCAAAAACCAAAGTCTTGAATTAAAACCAGTTCCACCTCGTTGTTTTAAATAGATAATTTCTGATTTTTACACTGACGCTTTACTTCTCGCCACCATAACTGAATCATTGAAGATTTCGTAAGTGTATGAATTTTAAGGGGCGGCTCCCTCACTTTCGAAAAGCGTAATTGATTCTTTTTCGGTAATTGACTTGTTAGATGTTTAGAAAACAACGTTCAGTAAAAATTCGGTGATCAAGTATCGAGCTTTACTCACCAACGTCGTCGGATCGGAATTCTTCTTGGAGTTGTTCAGGAGTCGGTTGTGCTTCTTCCTGTTTTTCGGGCTGTTTCATACTCTTCCTAGCCTGATGACCACGAAAAACGGCCTGGATTTTCGTAGCGGCTCCCTTGAGTTCTGCTTCTTCTTGTTCGTCTGTGTTGATCGATTCCTGTTTGTCGACGGCAGCGTCGCCACCGGTAACTACGGCACCGTTGGAGGTAGCCGACGCTGTCTTCGTAGAATCTACAGGATCTGAAAAATCGCAATGTCAAATCGGAGATGAGCAATTAGATCGTAAAATTTGGGTTCGATTAATTGCGGAAATATCGACGGCCGCAAAAATGTCTTCACAACCGATTTATTGACGGTCCAATTCGAGTTATGGCTTTAATTAAAATGATAGCATCACGGACTCGCGACAACCAATCTAAATTTATGACTGTTAACGGCTAATGGGGTTGCGAACTAAATCTTGATTTCTTGCTGAAAATGGAAAAATTTCAGGATGAAATTTGTTGTTGGATTTGTTGTATCAGAGTTGGGCATGTACTTTAGCACTTTCTCACCGGGTGGCATAGCGGAACAGAAACGCTTTCAGAGTAATGCATGTAAAGTAGTTGGATCTATATCAACCCGTATAAATATTAATATTCGAAGGGGCGAAACTTTGATCGTCCCGACGTTTCGTCCATTGTTAGCTCTAAAGTAAATTAATGACGCACATTTACAGGGCGCGGAAATTAATTTACCGGCTCGCTTAACTAAAAATTTCACGTAAGCTGCAAGCGAAAATCGATAAAGAAAAGTGAACAAGGATGTGCAGTTTTGTTAGGAATCAGGGAGGGTTCTTTTCATTATTTTTTTCAACCCACTCAAATACGCTATTAATCGAAGAATAAATAGTATAGCGACAAGCCGGACCGACCAGTTGCAGTAGATGGGTTGGGAAAACAATTTTAAAATTTCTACTCTCTGAAGAGCAAAAAATGAAACCGTACCAATATGCATTTTTCATTTAGTTGATTAAATTGGCTATTCTAAGAGTTGACGGCAGCCTTAGAAAATATATATGTAGGTTAGAATAATTGAGTGATGAACCGAAATTATTTATAAATCGACATTTTTACCATAAATCGTTCATCTTGTTACTCTTTAACCCCACCGTTTAATTTCACTGATCTATTAGATGAATGTCTCGTGATTTTGCATTTATCGGTTGATCAACGTTGTTCGAGGTTTTTTAACGACCAACAAAAACGTTTCTCTTGGCACTGAAGGAATTGTGCATTTGACCACCCCACATAAGTTGAGGAAAGCTAGATGCTGGCAAAAACCCGCACGAAGGTACGGGCCACTTTAATCCAACAAACCTGCAAAGCTCGTTTAACAAAACGTCTCGACATCAGCCAATATCGTGCTATGCTTTTGTACTTCTTTTTTCGTTTTTTTATATATTTTTTTAAATTGTGGGTTTAGAATATCGCAGAATATCCGACAAATTGACGGGTGATTCGTGAACAATATAAACGAAAAGCCAGGTCGCAGTTAGTTTATTAAGCCGACGATCGAACTTTGATTCCCGATTACATGAAGCCACCGGACGTCGATCGCAATTTGCCTAATTTCACCCATTTCAGTCCAAAAACCGACGCCATTGTTCGGCCTCCAACACCCGCGTCAAGACGCTTCGCGCAACCAATTTAATTAGATACGTCGATTCGCTTTACACATCAAGCACCAGTCAAAATTGAGTAAATTAATTATGTTTTGTAATAAATAACAAAAAAATAAGACTCGATTTCAGTAATTATTAATAACAACGCAAAATGACGGTGTTTTTGCTGTTTCTAGGCTATTAACGATGGTTTTCTTGGGTAAACAAGCGATAATTTTTGCGGTAAATCACTTATAAACGTGACAATGGCGTGTTCAATACGTGATTTGGCCATATTCAGTGGTTCCTGTAAAATTCTTCAGAAGGAAATTTTAAATAGTTGAAGTGAAACTAACTTTGAATGTTCAAAAAATATTAAATCTCCCCAAAGTGCACGTTATTGCCATTTTTTCCCTAACAGCTCTATTGGAATTTTGTCTTGTTTGTTGTCGGGGGAGTTAATAACTCGTTAACCGTTATCATTTCGTGATAAGTATTTGATAGCTTGCGGAATTCAAGCTAATTTACGTAAATCTGCATTAAATTTTTCACCACAACTCGATAGAAAGTTTCGAAACCTTGAGAATGATGGCGATGTCTTTACTTAATGTATAATAATTGTTACTGTCATCAGAATAATTATTGCGGCTATTAAGAATAAGTAACAACTATCTCATCAACGTAATGTCAAGTTTCATAAGGCAATTTGAATTTTTAATCGTCTTTCTTCTGTTTTTAGTATTGATCTGCTCAGTTACTAAATGTCATCCATCTGCATTATTTAATTTCCACGTGTACATGAACTGGAAAAAATCGATACAATTAAATCGTGTCAGCAAATTGAATTACCTACCCGCATGTCATGACTAAATTGACCCGGTTTTTATATTTTTACCTTAAAACCCTCTGCTTTACAATTCTAAACAATGTTTTAAGCAGTAACACTCTAAATATCGAAAATTTCAAGCGAAACGTTGACACGTGTTGGATAGTCTTTTTAAATTTTAATTTTAATACTGCCTAAATCGAAAAAGCACCAAATAAAGACGAAAAAGTTACCTGAAATAAAAATGATTGCTAAATGGAATGATGAGCCAAAATAAATTATCCTCTGTTTAATAGTCTATTGAATAGCACAAAGAACTCGGGTTCTGTTTATAGGTCGTCGATAGTTGAGTTACGTAAAACGCACCTTTGCAATTTCGCTAGTTAATGAAATGGAACGTTTTACCTATTTTGGGCCAGAAATCAATGCTTTACAGAGATTTTGCAATTATTCCGTTTGAATTTGCGTTCCTATGCAAGAAATAAAATGCTAACACCATTGAATGAGAGAATTACCTTTAAAGCATCACTTTGGTCACTGAAATCTAATAATTGACAAGAATTTGTCATGAAAATATCCAACTCAAGTTTAATTAGCGATATATTTCAAGTTTCTTAGAAAAAACTGATAAAGTCTTACCACTTTAGATCAAACAAACTACGATTTGAGTCTCGACACTTAATGTTGCGATTTTACATTTAACTAGGCCCGATTCGCCCGGCGCCTCCACCATTTGTTGCGTATTAATCCCATGTGAGAATCGAGTTTAAGTTAATCAAAAAGATTTTCTGTCCAAATTGCTTAAAAAATTGGATTATTGACAGTTTTTCCATTACGCTTTGAAATATTAAAGACAACGGCTGTTAGAGACTCCTTAGGAAGTGAAGTTGTTATTGCAAAGTTTTACGAGCCAGCCAAAGAAAGATAATAAACTGTTAAACATTTAACGAAAGTGCATGAAACCTTATTTAGTCTACGATATTGGAAGCTTTCATGAAAGCGCAGAGCTGAAATTATAATTTATATTTCACCATCAACGTTATCAGAAAACGTCAGTCTGTCAGGAATCCTGTAGACACCACATAAATCGTAACGCAAATTTCAAGAAGATCTCTTTTGATTGAAAATTCCTATCGCTAGTAACACAATTTCATCACGAAACTTCTGAAAACCAATTTTTTTCCATCCAAAGCGGGATTCGTTTTATTTCGTATGTTTCGCGCAAATGGTTGGTAGAAACTGACCCCGCTTTCATTTTAATAAGTAAGAAAATGTCAAGCGGGATAACGGGTGGATTGAACTGAAAAACGGAATTGGGTCCGAAAAACACGAGAAAAAAATCTCAAAGAGAACCGACATCAAACATTTGCAATTCAATAAAAAATTAGGGAATCTACAAAGCGAATCATGAACGAGTCTGTAAATGTATCGGCTATAAAGTTAAAATAATCATCTTAGGAAGTTTGAAAAAAAAAGCAAATTTTACATTCAGACCAAACTGTTTGGTTTTACCAAGTTGGGTCATGAAAGCAAACAGAACCGACTTTTTGCCTCTAACTTTATTTAATTCAATTTCGATTCGTTTTTACGATCTATATAAAAATTTAGTATTTACCTAACAATTTTTTTATCAATTGAATTACCAACAAATTGAGTACAATTCACTTGGTGATGCATTAATCAACTCACCTAGTCACCAACACTTTACACTTACGAACTCTTCACATCCGCCTCAATTCCGTTATTATGGCGAAATTTCAGCATTTCCACCGTTATATATGACGATAGCGTCGTTCGCTCTAATCAACGACGCCCGTCGCAAGTCCGGGCTTTTGGCGGGTCCTCGGAGCTTATTGTGAGGCACGTCGTGTCCGGTTTCATCCTCGACGAGGGAGCTTTCGGGAGCTTTCGCAGTAAATCGTTACACACGGGACCGGCGTGTTGTTAAATAATGTTGTTGGAACGCAGTCTCCTGGTTGCAATAAGGATTTATCTAATTGAACTCTTCTCGTTTAGGTATAGACCTTCTGAAAATATGCTTTCGAACGGAATATGGTAAAATTTTTGAGGAGACTGAAATTTTTACGATTTTCGTCATCAATTGTGGAACGAGGCCCGGAGTTTTTCAACGCCTGACGGCCCCTCGAGGGACGAAGGGATTTCCCACGAGGGCCTATTACTGTCAACATTTTCCGGTTTATATGGAACGCGTGAAAGTCGTAACTGATTCTAAAGTATTTTGAAGTCGAGTTCGAAACAAAATCGTTTGTTGGGTGAATTGATTAAGCATTAAGGTAATGGTCGTACAATGCGATAAGTCAAAAATACTGAAAATCTAAAATCAATTGAATGTTTTGGAAGCTTAGAACGAAAATTTGATTTTCCAGACTTTTATGAAATTAATTGTAAACGTCAATTGTAAAACTTTTGATATTAATAACGAAGTTGTTGCTTGCATTTAAATTTGTATGTAGTTATCTCGGCGCCTTCGCCATTTTAGCGTGATTCTCGAACTGATCAGAAGGAGGCGCCGTCTACCTAAATATGTAGCTTCACTGAAACCTAGAAACAATTTTTAGGCACCAACTCGTAAACGAATAATAATAATTGAACAAATAGATTCTTATAGAGCAACAAATTAATTTCTGTTTTAATTTAATTTAAATTTTTAAACGTACGAACTTTAATTTGTTTGATATATTTTGCATTAACAAGAAATATTTACGTCAGCTGTCTGTAAATGTTTAAAATCCCACATAATGACAACAGCACTTGTACAAATTTTGCTATTTTATCTACGTTTACGTGATTGTAATTGGGACTGAGCTAGAGACACAGCTCAACTAATATGCAAGCACTAAATGTTGTTTTAAGTGGAATCAAAGTGGGAAATTCGACCGGTTTTACTTTATAATTTCCCTCAAAAATTTTGAGTAAATTTCAAATTATAGTTATTAATGTTCTAGCAAACCGATCTTAATTTGAGTTAATAGCATCTACTGATTAATAAGGCTGAAGTATTCGGAAGGCCTTCAACATAAAGAGTTAATAATATCTTTCGATCGTTGAAAATAATAACTTCGTATTCGTACTGGTTTAATAAAGCGAACAAAGCCCGTCGAGTAATAAAACACAATAAAGTAAAGTGGATTATCTGCGGAAAGTAATGAAACTTCCATCATTATCAATTTAAAGAAAGTAATTGGTTAGAACAGCCCGTAGGTTACGTGGAGGTCATTGTTTAAATGATGGTAATCGCAACTGTTATTGTCAACAAAAATATTCACGTAAAGAAAAATCTATTTGTCTGTTAATTCTATTGCTTATAGGGCGAGTCAACAATTAATTACCGTGTCAATATGTTATTTTTCAACACGCAACGTCTCCATATCGATTTCTCGAACCAAATGGGGACAAACTCTTTGAATCACCCTGTATACGAAATAAAAGTATTAAGATTAATATTCATGCTAGTGGGCACTCTAGTAAATTATACTGGTTACTGAACGATTTGAATTCTTAAACGGATGACCTTTCCCTTCACCTATCCCGAATATATTAATTTTTATAATTGAGATCCTTGCCCTCGAAATTATCTGCTTAAGACCGAATTTACGTTTTTTAACCGTATAATTCCAAATTTGTAGATTAATCTCTTAATTCTGACCGATCCAAGTTTCTCATGCACGGCTATTTCTCGGCTAAACATCCCGAAATGTTTCTAATCCACCGTCAAAGTTTTGCTATCATTAGGACATGACGTTTAACAATTTGAGAAATCGATTGTCATTCCGCCTGTTACCGTCTGGTATGAAACCGGGCTATTTTTACATCAGCCACAATGCACCGATATGGGGGCGAATCGGAATTGGGTTATCTGTTGAATCGAGCGTCAGTTCAATCATGGGGGGTTAAGGTGAGCCCGAAATTAACGTCGCTATATTGAGATTTATTTTTAATCAGAGAAGCGCATGACGGATGATCTTTTCCAAAATTCCTCCCCATTGATTTTATGGGAAATTTATTGTTAAATCGATGAAAGGGAGAGTCACTTTTCTAATTATTGTCGCTTTGACAGTAATTGTTTGTCGGGGATCGGTGTAAAACTCGATGGTATTAAAAAATCCGCCTTTAATTAAACGTGACGTGTTTACCGACGGCGATCGTATTATTAACGCGCTAATTTGTGTTGAAACAGCGATATTGAGGTAAAACTCATACTGACCTTTGACTTTTTCCTCGTTTCCATCGGCATTTTCATTGTCAACCTGCGGAACGGTTTCTTTACTTGTGTTGCAGCCCATCCTTGCCTATTTCTAATTTCTAATATCATCCAGAGTGTCTCACCAACATTAAATTACCCCTTTTCACGCACCGTTCCCGGCTATTTGCATATTTTTTAACTAAAAGAAGAATTTAAATAGCGACCTACGCACAAAAAGGTAAATAAAGCACAAGCACTCGTAAGCAATTTCCATTTATTATTATTTTTTTGATAAGCGTACAATTAGCCGACTAAAAACATCAAACTTACTTACTTTTTTATTAAAAATAACCGTCTCGATCCTAAACAAACTAAAAATGCCTCTAAAACTACTGCAAAACTACTCTGATTCAATTGATAACAACAGAGTGATGCCGTAAATACTGGAGGCACCCCTTATTGCATGAGTAGAATATGAACAAACAAGGGTGGTTACTACCCATTGAAATTTCCACGAGCTTGCGCTTTTTCAAATCCGTGACTCATCATTATTTCTGATTATCCGGCCGGATGTACGGAATTTCAAGATTCTCTCGTTTTTTCCCGCGAACTATTCCAGTTTCAAGACGATAAAACCGGAGAAATTAACTTTTCCAATCAATAGCGTCGCGACGGAAGCTGCGACAAAGAAATGATGAAGCCGAAATCTTGGAAATTTTCGTTTATTCGGTTGGTACCGACATCTTCTTACAGAACGTTTAATTGCTCGTTTAAAAAAAAATTCAACACTTTCGAATAATTTTAATAATTCCAGACAACGATTCTCTCTTTCTCGGTAATCAATAAAAGCGGATATAGACGAATTTGGGAAATTAGGGAGCGGCGTCGCTCCTAGTGATTTCTCACCGCTTCGGTTGGTAGCGCTCAATTTCTGTTTGACAATGCCAATGACAGTTCTACATGTGTCGATCAAGCCGACCTAACCTAGAAATTTTTTAATCTAGAAACTTAATTAAGTCGACAGTGATCCGACTAAAGTTACGAAAACTCGGAGAAATCGATTAATAATCGCGTGGTTAACCTAAAAACCAATTGTTGTAACAATGCCTGTTTGCATTGATAATTTACGTTTTTTGGATTATGTGACGAAAATAGCCCACCCCAACTTCAATTCTAGCTGTTTTGTTCTGTATATGCTGGTAATTTACAACAGAGTTACGAAATTGCATCAAAAATTCGAAATTAAAGTAGCTAGTTCGAATTTTTTTCGAAAAACTTTAACTGACAACTTTCGTTTTGACCCTAACAACAGTATAATAGTTGATGTAAAAACCGTGCACAATTACATTAAATTAGCTATAATTACTACAGAAATCGACGGTGTAGTTTTTAGAAGAAAAGTGCGCGTTGTCGGTTCGCATCTTGAACAGTCAAACACTGTACTGGTGACATCGACTCTGCTTCATAATTTAAGAGGTGCTGGTGTTTGCAATTTAAAACTATGCAACGAGACTAATTTGAATTTCGCTGACCAAGTAGCTGTTTCCTTAATCAATACTTCACGTGATTGGGGTAACGCTGTCACTGATCAAATTTTGAAGATTTACTTTTCCACATCTAAACTAGTGTACAGCGGCGACATAATCGAAATACCTGTTCAAGAATACGGAC
The DNA here is from genome assembly GCA_905333025.2 of Pyrochroa serraticornis. NCBI lineage: Eukaryota > Metazoa > Arthropoda > Insecta > Coleoptera > Pyrochroidae > Pyrochroa > Pyrochroa serraticornis. Next base: position 36,690,746 of record HG995154.1, on the reverse strand, counting down.
AGGAAATTTTTTATTCAAAAAAAAAATTTACATCAAACTCCGTCAGCATTTTTTGTAAATGTACCGAAATTATTTACAAAAATCGTAAGGTTTCTGGAGGATTTTTGTGTCTAGTTAATAAAACTGCTTTAAAACAAGCACCCAACATTCAAAGTTTCATTCCGAAACTTGTTCAAACAACCGATCCACCCTCATGTCCTTACGGGTTGAGCGAATATTTGCAGGAAATGCAAAAGGCACTGCATCCGTTTGTTCACAAAAGTATTGGTGCAATGTTAGTTTGATATATTTTTTAATTCTTTGTTAACAGATCGCATGAAATTTAAACCGGTTTTCCTTGTACAAGGTAACAAGGGTAGCGGGAAAGGGATGTTAGTTGAATGTTTAGCGACTTCGTTTGGAATGCATCTGCATTCCGTTTATAATTTCGATATTTCCGCTAATATTTACGCACAAACTGAAGTAAAAATGAAGAATTTGTTATTCAACGCGAAAATGTCCGCCCCTTGCATCCTGGAAGTAAAAAACTTTGAGGTAAGATTCTTGAAGTTGCTGTTTTCTTGTTATTGTTTGTGGGGTTTGGTCTACATGGAAAATGTTACGTTAAAGCTTCAGTTTTATGTCTCAAACGAAACAATTCTGTCCAGGATTGATCGATATTTGTTACTTTTTGGTGGAATAGCAAAACTTGTACTTTTGGTTTTTCTAACTACTTAAATTCGGATGGAGGTGCGGGCTTTTTTTATCGGTTTTTGAACGTAGAAAAACCAATTTGTAGGTTTGAATTTAATGTCTAAACAACTGCCCGTTTTAAAATCACGTTTATATTATAAAACTAGTCATACTAGTGTCAAGGACCATTTATTAATGTAATTTAATATTTAATTTAATTCAATAAATTTATTAATAATAAATGGACTTTGCTAGTGTGTTGCCTTTAAAATTAATTTTTGTTCTTCACATTTTGCGTCATTTTTATGAACGGTTTTAACTCCGAAAGTTGCAAGATCTGCGCTCGCAATAAATCACGTCAAACTTTGCCGCACAAGGTAATTAGCCTTTTAATTATTAACATGTAGCTGTATTGCGAACGTGCCCTTTTTACGTTGCAATTTTGCCCCACACCAACAAACAGTTTTCCATTTGACCGTCTCTTTTCTGATCATTTCAATACTCCCCGAAACAGTTTAGTTGCACCTGCATTTTCTAAGGGAAAATTTCTACTCATATTGATCCATTGTGTGTACGCAAAGCCGGATGGTTGTACATCGCCCAAGGCCAGACTCGCCCCTCGAATAACTCGCGAACTTTGCAGAATTTTGGCAAAAACAACGACGGTCAGTATGACGAGCGAATCATCGACAATTTCGTCGCCCAACTCGATGATTTTTTCGAAAACAACGAGTTTCCGATCGCAATGATTTGCTGCAGTAACGAGGAAATCGTGCCGGTGGAATTACGACGAGTTTTTTTAAAAATCTTCAACATCAAAGCTCCCAATGACGAACAACGAAGTGAAATTCTCAAGTGGATTCTAGAAGTTTACGGAATCCAGTCGCAAATTAATTTCAACGAATTATCCAACAAGACACACGGATTTCTCTTTGAAGATTTGCATGCTCTAATCTACCATGCTACAACCAACTGCAACAAAGAAAACGTTTCTGTCTTAAACGAAAATCATTTATCCGCAGCTTTAGGTGGTTTTTGTTCTGTTGTTCAAAGCAAGAAGTCAGAAGTTTGTTTGTAGATTTCATGCAAGTAAACTACAACCAAAGTTTGGGCGCTGCCAAAGTTCCTAAGGTGCAATGGTCGGATGTTGGGGGTTTAAACGACGTCAAAGAGGAAATTATCAAACTAATCAAATTACCTTTGACTCACCCCAAACTATTGAAAGCGACAGGGTTGAAAAGATCAGGTCCAGTGCGACAAGTTTTTTTAATGATTTTTTTGATAAATTAACGCTTCTAGGAGTTTTGTTATACGGACCTCCGGGCACTGGAAAAACTTTAATAGCCAAAGCAGTAGCCACAGAATGCGGCTTGTGTTTCCTATCTGTCAAAGGACCAGAACTTTTAAACATGTACGTGGGACAATCGGAGCAAAACGTCAGAGAAGGTTCTTATTTTGAAATTTTATTTTTATTTTTTTTTAAATCTTGATTGCAAGTGTTGAAACGTAATATTTTTTAAGTGTTTGAAAGGGCACGCGAGGCCTCACCCTGCATAATTTTCTTCGACGAACTAGATTCGCTGGCGCCTAACCGAGGCGCTTCAAGCGATTCAGGGGGCGTCATGGACAGGGTCGTGTCGCAACTTTTGGCCGAAATGGACGGTCTCAACCGTTCGGCCACAATTTTTATAATTGGTGAGCACGAGACGTTTTAACGATGGTTTCGGTGGCATTGAATTTTGTAGGTGCTACCAACAGACCGGATTTGATCGACCCTGCACTGCTAAGGCCAGGAAGATTTGATAAGTTGCTCTATGTCGGACCGTGTTGCGATAAAACGTCCAAGATTTCGGTATTGAGCGCTTTGACGAGAAAGTAAGCGGTTTTTTGTACGTGATTTCAACGTAAACGGTGGATTTTTAGGTTCAGATTCGAGGAGGATGTCAGTTTAGATGAGGTCGTAGAACTCTGTCCTGAAAATCTTAGTGGGGCAGATTTCTACGGAATCTGTTCAAGTGCTTGGATGGTGGCTGCAAGGCGCTTAATAGTTCCAACTGAAAATAATAAAACAGGTATTCGTTAAACTACAAAAACTCAATTGCAGTCGTCAATTTCGACATTGTAATTACTCTCAAATGAAGTTTCAAATCTATTATGAGTGACGCTAAAAAAGAAAAAAAGCTAATTCATAATTTGATATTTTTTTTAATTGCACCGACGGTTTTCATGGTTTTCTAGGTTCGTCCGGATCTGCATACGATTTAACCCAGAACGATGTTAAATTGACTTTGGAAGACTTTAAGGTTGCGGTTGAGAACGTTAAACCTTCTATTACTCCAGAAGACTTGAGATATTTTCAGCAATTGAGATCGAGTCTTGGTTAAGAAGATAAAAATGCCAAAAGGTGTGAGGTGTTGAAGATGAGATAATGTGATCGATTAATTGGTTTAGGAAAATGTTTTCAAGTTTTAATAAAATATTCCGGTTATAAAAATATTTTTCTCGATTGATACTTGTTTACAGAATTCTTTATTACTAGACAGCCGTTTAGTCATTAGTTAATATTAATATTTTCAAATGTCCGAAGTAAATTAGAGTTAAGTAAGGAAGAACACAACAACGTTGAAGAGCTGAGATAAGCCTATCAAAACAACGGAAATATGCTAACTTGCATCAATATTTATGCACGGTAGGCCATTTTAATTATAAATCTTTATTTACATTTCAGATTATTAATTTTTTTTATCATTCTCGATGTTTGTTAGGTTGGGGTTGTTCACACTTAGACCCACAACAACCAAATCTATATATTTCTTTTTAAACCGTTAGACCTCTAGTTCTTGATTGCTAAGGAAGTATTTTTTTTTTTTACAAAATCAGTAAACAGAAATTTTCCAGTATAAAGTAGTTAGCAAAATTGCAAACTATCTAATGCCAAACTTTTAGATAAAGAAACTACGTAATATATAATGAAAGGAGGAAGGATGCGGATATCACAGCGAGGGGCAAAGGTTTGAATTTCAAGTCCAGTTGGATCGATGGACTAGATGGCGTAATGTTACAGGTATGAAGTGCCAGCAAGCTATGTGGCAGACGCTGGCTATACAGGGTTGGAGGTTATCGCAGGAATGTGATTACTTGAGTGATTAGCGATTGATAGGTGTGTGTCGGGAATCTCATACCAATCAAATTCACGATTCGATCCGTCTAAATATAGAAAGTGACCTAAAATACTATTCAACTACCCTTCAACGACTGCACGTCTTTGCTCCACAACAAACTTATAACAATAAACGATGTTAGTTAATTTAAAGAGCAAGGATCACAAATCACAAGTCATTTTCTTCAATTTCAGCTAATTATAGGTAAAGTTTTCTATTCCATTAATTAAATTTAGACCTCTGCTGTTTCGAGTTCTATATTGCAGTATTTTGTAAATTTGATATTTTTTTTCGTGTATGATATTGCTGCTGCAATTTTTAAATCTTATTTTCTATCATGTTTGTTCGATGGGGAGTTCAGCTCTTAACGGAAAAAAAACCCGAAAATTAATGATTATTAATAACAGAAGGAAAACATTGTAAGTGTTAAAGGCAAGAGGAACAAGCTATTTTAGCGAAATCAAAAGTTGTTGACTTGCCTGGAAAGAATGTAAAACAACAACAGAATCTTTTATAAACCCAAAGCAAGCTATAAATATGCGATAGTAACATTTATTTTTTGTCTGCTGAATTATTATATGTGATAATGTCTAATTTGTGTCCAAGCTTTTACGTTCTAAATTGGAAATAATAAATGTTGACTCTTAGAACTATATGATTCTGATTTTTTTTTAATTACTATTGATTTTTGTGATCAATTTAGGTCGTCCGGTCTGTCGTTGAAGAAAAATTAAACAAACTAAATCGGCGGCCCAGTTTTTGGTGTAAATATTGACTAATTTGGCATGAGAAATCGCAAAAAATCACTAATTACTGCAAAATTTGTCCAAAATCGGGTCACAGATTGAGTTTGTCAAATTTCCAAGTATCGACCCTGATTTCTACTTTTATAGTGAATGCGCCATACAAACTTTTTACTACACCAATCATCCTTTGCTTTAAACCAATACACATGCGATTGATAGAGAAATAGATTAGAAATCGCTATTCTTCACGTGATCATCATCGACCGTCTCGCAATAGAAAGAGAGTTGTGTTTTTGTTTTTTTTCCAGTATACTTTTCTTTCAAACTGCGGCGATAAAAAGTCTAGCCGGATCAAAAACAAACTTGCGATTATGGCTCCTGCCAACGATCTATTTATATCGGTTTGTTGGAAAAACAAATTGTGCGGGCAGCAGAGATAAAAATTACCCATGCCGCACTCGGCTTTACTTCCTGGAGAAGCAGAGTCGCCTCCTCTTACTTCATTTGACAGCGTGATCTACCACTTATCAATTCCATTAGTAATAATTATTGGACTTGGAACTTGAATTTGTCCTATATATTTATGATTTGTTTTCAGCGTGGGCAGTACTGTTCAATTAAACAAAGTGTCTTGCAAGAAGCTGTTGTGTCGGGTGTCTCTTCTCTTCAACATGGTTCACACACTCAAGGTACTTTTACAAGCACCAACCACTCCTACTTTAACGATTTTTTTTTTGTCAACAACAACACAAAATATTTGCGAACAACAATCCGAAATTGCTGAACTTGGGTCTTTTTTAAATTTAGTTGTGTTGATCAGTGAACTTCAGGAAAGATCAAAGACATTTTAACACGATTAGAGTGTGTTATCGCGAAAATTACCATAAATCTGTCAGTTAATTAGGGTGGTTAGAAATTTCGACTTGTTCCCAAAATATCACTGATCAATGCGTGATTTCGATTGTGGAAGTTTGTCTTTTAATGGATTATTTTGATTTTTGGTAATTCGCTATTTCGGGTCGTTGGAACTAATTAAATGTGTTATTCGTCGTTATTCTCCGATAAATCGGTTTGTAAATTAATTAATATTGCCGGTTACAATCGTTGTTTATGGGTGATGTGGTGAAAATAAGCGAATTCCAGAGATTATCCATCGTTTCCCATAAATTCTACGCAATACCGACTAATTCGTAAATATACGTGTAAACACCAAAAGTGCAACGAATATTTACAAAACGTGGCAAATGGAGATGAATTCAAAAGAATTTCGAAATGTCATTTTAATTAATTTTTCAAATAAAATTTTACGAAATTACAAAGTGTTGTAAAAGCCACGATTTTAAAAAGTTTGCAATTACTTTGTTGTCAGTAGTTTCACATATTGCCTGCTTTGTGTCTCAAGATTCTCTAGTTTTTCTGGTAATCTGTAGCTAGAATTTTTCGTAATTCTGGCGTAGAAAAACTCTTCGCCAAGAAAAAGAAATAGAAATTGATTGGATTGGTATCAAAAGATTTTGCTGTAAAAGTACTTTTTAGAAGCATCGGTGATGGTTCCTACTAAATGATTGACTGAATCTTAATTAATTAGCTCCTCTTTCGAAACCTGCAATTACAATGCGACTGCTGCCAACACCAGCAAGCTTAAAAACTCCGCAATCCACTAATTATTTCTAATTAAGATTCTACGTCTCACTCAATAAAATCAATTTCATGTTCACTCGACAAGTCAGTTGCACTAAAATATGTTATCTGTCCTGATTTTACATCAATTATTATTTCAAAAAACTTTCATTGCAACCTACTTTGCAGAAGCTGAGCTTTCTACATTTAAGCCTAATCCTCCTTCTCGTTCACGTAATTATGGCGCGTCCGGGAGGGTTCCAAGAGTACGGCCAACAATTTCAAGAAAACAAATGTAACAACAACGATGTAAGTCGAAACGCATGCATGGTAACACTAATTCAAATTTAACTTTTATCAAATGTCGTCACTGAAGGTCTTCTTAGACAGCCATAAATCTGTTCAGATCAGTAGATAAAACTTACATCTAATGTGACTTCCTACTGATAAGTTCAATGTTAAATTTGAAACTTCATATTTATTGTGGTGTTACAATTTTGACCCTGTAGACGTTTGACGTTGAATTTTACCTTGATTTTGATTTCAGCATGCAGTGATAGAAGTTTGTCAAAGATGCGCCAAACAAACGAAATCGCCCATAGTATATCCCATGTGTTGCGAAAACGACGACGACGCTTTCAATTGGTGCGATAAATATATTAACTACGGCAAACAGGCCTAAGAAACATTTTTTGGGTGTTGTTGCTTAATTGTTATTATTTATTTATTACATTTCTACTCTATATCATATTTTTCACACTAAGTCTCCTGTACTGTTGTATGGTGGACCATTTTGTTGCAATCATTTCCACAAGTGCACTTTCAACAATGACGACGTTCACGTTTACGAAATTATATAAATATCTATATACAGGGTGTCTGCGAGTAATTGGCAGATAGTGGTGGTAGAGAGTTTGATGGCTGTGAATATTGTAAAATTTTGAAAATGATATTAGTGACTATCTTGATTAATGCAATTTTTATACTAGCAATATTTATTTATACCGATTTTAAATACATTTTTATACATATATGTGCGTCAATCTCCTTTCCTCTCTGAGAATTGGCTGCTATGAATTAAGTTTCTTCTCGATGAAAAACTCAAGTCTTATTATAACAAAGTCTTTAATTTCCCCCTGATTCTGTTGGGTACAAGTTTGTAATGAAATAAATAACAACATTCATTCAATTATCTAGGGTTCGGATAACGTTCACTTTTTGTGCTGTAACGAATGGAGTTTGTAGTAGAGCCTCCTCAAGCTAATCAATTCAGAATGGGTGCCGGCTTCTGCGACCACCCCCTTGTCGATAACGCAAATAACATCAGCATCTTGAATGGTGGTCAATCGATGGGCGATCGTGATGCAAGTTCTTCCCTTCTTGGCGTTGTCCAACGCTTCTTGCACAACCTACACATGATAGCACCGTTATTTATTACCACGTAACCTTAAGATAAGACATAAATTATTGAATGACATAATAATACCAAACGAAAAATGTCTAAAACGAATTTCGTAATTAACCGGAGATAAAACTTTTGAATAAATAACGATATCGCAGACCTTTTCACTTTCCGTGTCCAACGCTGAAGTAGCTTCGTCCAAAAGTAAAAGTTTAGGATTTCGGATCAAAGCTCTAGCAATGGCGACTCGCTGTTTCTGTCCTCCAGATAGTTGCGTTCCTTTTTCTCCCAAGCGAGTTTCGTAGCCCTAAAATTCTTGGAAATTAATAAAATCCCAAATAGATCCAGCAACACTCACCAATGGCAGTGATGATATGAAATTGTGAATGTTGGCGCTTTTGGCAGCTTCCATCACTTCCGCTTTACTCACGCTTCTGGTGTTATCGCCATAAGCGATGTTATCGCCGATAGTGCGATCGAAAAGGTTAGGTTCTTGAGAAACTATACCCATGTGAGAACGGAGAGCTGCCAATTTGATGTTTCTGGCATCTTCACCGTCAACTATTATGTTGCCGTCGTCGGGGTCGTAGAATCTTTCGATCAATTGGACAATAGTGGATTTGCCACAACCACTGGGACCCACGAGAGCAACTGTTTTGCCTTTGATGATTGACAAATCCAAGCCTTTGAGAACGGTGATGTTGGGTCTCGTTGGATACGAGAAGAAGACCTTGTTGTAATCGATCGTGCCGTCACCCTAACAAGTATCAAATTTTTAAAACGGAACAACATAACGAGACTAAGCCAAAATGCCAAAATAAATACACAAAGCCGAAAATATGGTGGAAATTAAAAATAAGTAGAGCCATTTCAAACAAGTGCAGGTGTTAAGTTTTGTTGGACTTACCGGATCCTTTCGAACCAGGAAAATAAAAAAAAATTATTATTGATGTTAATACAGTTTTGAATATTATTAAAAAAAAATCTTTGTTTTAGAATCAAAAATTGGACTCTCCTTTATGATGTGTAACAATGTCTATTAAAAGTCTTACCCAATCTTTGTCTTTGGCGTCATACTCGTCTTTAACATTTGGAACCCTGTTCAACAGTTTAAGGATTTTTTCGGCAGCTCCCAGTCCCTTCTGGAGATTGGGAGTGAATGCTAATGCGTTGGCTATCGAAACTGTTCCCATAATAAGCGATTGCGAAACTCTAAAATAAATAATAAGTCATTTTGATTTTGCATTTATAGTTATGGTAAATTTTACTTGAAGACGTCAGCATAAGGTGTCCCGTCTTTGATAAGATCACCTCCGTAGTACATGCAAGCTGAGTAAGCAAAGAACATCAAGCTTCTAGCCAACCCCAAAACTAAAGCCCGGAAGTGGGTATTTTTTAACGTCCTCTTGTGGTGTTCAATCATATGAGAAATATAAAGACCGTGGAACATTTCTTCGCATCCCAAAGAGATTACGGTGCGGACGTTGCTAACAGCTTCAACGGCCAACTGAAAATGTCAATGTTTCAATTTCATCTAAGGGAACATTTAATGTTGGACATGAGGAAATCATTTTGAAAGATTTAAATTTAATAACCAACTTGATAATTGTTTGCTGCAATTTCTTACTTTGGTCGATTTTTGCAGAGATTTGTGATGGCCCTCGTTTTCCAGAGTCATGAGTCGATGTTGAAAGAAAATGGCAATCAAGATGAAAGGAGTGAAGGCCAACGCCACTAACCCCAGTTTCCACTGGTAGTACATTGATAGTCCAATGGAAAGACCGAGAGTTGCCAGCGATTGCAGAATTGTTCCAATTCGTTGTCCAGTTGCCTAAAACGTCGTAAATTGAAATATTACAACACTGGTAGAAATATGAAGTTACCCCTTGAACATATGCCGCTTCTCCAGATAATTTTGCGCAAAGAGCTCCCACTCCATTCTCTTTTCTATCGAAGAATCCCATTTCTTGTGTTAGCATCGATTTAAACATCATACTTCGCAGACGCATTGTCAACTTCTCTCCAGCAGTACTAAACATGAAAATCTAACAAGAGCAAGTGATATAATTGAGAAATGTAGTACAGTACTTGCAAAAATGTTGAAATTCCTGACGCTACTCCAGCTAATACAAAATATATGCAATACAGGTTGGTCTCAGATCTTACATACTCGTCATCGTCGTCTGCCAATACCTATAAAATTTTATTTTTATTCCATTTGAAGTCTTGGCGTTAATAAACTTACTCCTAAAATATCGCCAAATAGCACAGCAAAGATCGGCATTGAACATCCCATAACTATCGAAGAAATGCAACCGAGAAGAATCGGGAACCATTCGGGTTTGTTCATTCTTAGAATTGCCCAAATCGAAATCGAACCGAGACTCATATCGTCTTCATATTTTTCGTCCTGTGTTCGAAAAATAATAATAATAATTGTTAATTATAATGACACTTACTTGGACTTCTTCGTCGACAATGGAGGGTTTTCTCAAGTCGTCGAATTCAACGAGTTTTTTTTCATCTTCACCACCTCCACTTTCAATAGATTCATCACCAGTCACTTGAGCCGTGACCAAATTATAATATTCCCCTTTTCGCGCCATCAACTCGTGATGAGTACCTTCTTCGACCGCAACTCCATTAGCAATTACAACAATTTTATTCGCCCCCCTAATCGTCGAAAGCCGATGCGCCACTATAATCGTAGTACATTCTTTACTTGCCTAAAAACGACAATAGTACCGAAATTTAATTATTAAATAAAAATTTACCATATCTAGAGCCGCTTGCACTTTAGCTTCGCTATTGGTATCAAGTGCCGAGGTCGCTTCGTCCAACAATAAAACCGTAGGGTTTCTCACTAAAGCTCTAGCAATCGCAATTCTTTGTTTCTGACCACCAGATAATTGCGCCCCTCTTTCCCCTACTAAAGTTTCGTATCCTGATGGAAGAGCTTTGATAAATTCGTGAGCGTTAGCTTTCATTGCTGCGTTCTTCACGTCTTCGTCAGTGGCATGTTTGTTGCCGTATTTGATGTTTTCTGCAATGGTGGTACCGAAAAGTACCGGTTCTTGACCGACAACACCAATATGGCTGCGGTACCACGTCAAGTCCAAGCTTTTCAAGTTTTTTCCATCGATTGAAACCTTGAAGGATTGTGATAAGATAATGTGTGACATTGAAAAAACAACGTAGATACCTCTCCAGATAGGGGGTCGTAGAAACGTTGAATCATCTGTATGCAAGTGGATTTTCCGCAACCTGAACTACCAACCAAAGCGACAGTGTCACCTGCTTTGATTTCTAAGTCGAGACCTTGCAAAATCTAGAATTTCAGAAATATGCGTCATTGTTGTTATCGAATTAATCGTTCGCTTATTAAACGAGCGATTGATATTCGTGGTGATAAGGACCAAATTTTGAACAATGGTGTAATATTGGTTCAGCTTTATTGGATACTTACTGGAACATCCTTGCGTGACGGATAATGAAACTTGACGTCTTTGAAAACGATGTTGCCTTTCAAATCATCGATTTTTTCACCCTTGCCTTTCGACAAGTTAATGATTGGAATGTTGTCGATGACTTGAAACACTTTGGCTCCCGCGGCTTTTGCTACTCCGAAAGCTTCGATGTAGGGCGACGATATACCGAAATTCATACTTCCGGTCATTACGCTGAAAAATACCTAAAAAGAACTCGTTATCTGGCGTGAATGAGTTTCCAAGAGAAGATAATTACCGTCACCATGTTGCCGGGATCGTATGTAGGGTTCGGATCATCTTTTTCTTCCAAGATTAGTTTCACGCCGTACCAGAAGGCCAAAGCGTAACTTCCATAAATGAAGAACCATAAAAGGCCGAAACCCGAAGCCGTCATTGAGGCTCTTTTGATGTTGTTTTTCTTTGCACCCTTCAATTCGTGGTCGTAACGTTCGGTTTCTTTGGTTTGACCTCCGAAAGCGATAACAGTTCGTAGTGACGTTAACACTTCTTCCGCTATAGTGCCGGCTGTTCCGTACGCGTCTTGTTCTTTTTTGGCCAATTTTCCAGTCAACTGCAATTATTATTTGAATTTCCGGAAAATTAAAAAAGTTCAACTATTTACCACGCCGATAATACCGATGGCTATCATGGAAACTGGTAAAGAGGTCAAGCAAATTAAGGCCAACTCCCAACCTTTAACCAAAGCCAAAACTAGAGACGCGATAAAAGCCCCCTGAAAATGTACAAACATCGGCACTTTTTCCCCTATTCCATCCTCGAGTTTCGTCAGATCACTAAAAAAATTTTAGTTATCACAAAAATTTAAGGAATTTCTACAACTAACTCCGATATCCTACTAGAAAAATCACCGGTGTGGTTGAGGTCGTACCAAGACACGTCTTGATTTAACACTTTTTCGAGATATAGAGACCGAATTCTGAAAAGCTGAAACTCCAAAATTATTTCAAGTCACACGATTTTGATGATTTACCTGTCTTAGGGCGCTATAATTGAAAACTTCAGTCGATACGTAGCTGAGTACCAACATCGCCAAACCTATTAACGAATTATAGATGGCAAATTCCGTAATGGCGTCGAGAAAATCGTCGGTAGCTATATCGATGGCGGTTTGGTTTTTTGAGTTTAATGTTTGGGCGTAATCTATGATGTGGCCGGTCAGAGTTCCGAAAAGGAGAGTGTTAAGGGGTTGCATTACTCCGGTTCCTATGGCAGCGGCACATGCCACGAACATCAAAAATTTATCCATGCACGTGGCATATCGAAACTATAACAATTTAGATAAGAGATCTTAACGACGATAATATGTGAAATATTGATAAATTTTAGGTGTTTCACAATGCATTACAATGTCCAAGAGGATTTGCTAAATTTCGATAAAACTTGCAGTTAGTGAAACGTGGAAAATTATAATTTAATGTAACACCTAAGAGGCTTGCAAGTAATTATTCGGGTCAACTGCCCATAAATTTTGTAAGAAATTACGTAATAAATGTGGTGGATTTAACAAAATTATTTAGGTATAAAAATTTCGAATTTATTGAGGTTGGACACAAATGGCGGAGGCGCCGGGAGAATTTTATGCGAAATAAATAGTTTCTAGCAAAAGTTACTGTTTTAAAACTTTCATTCCATATGTAATTATAGAGAAAAATGCGACTGTTACTGAGAGCCAAGTGCTGTGATTATCTGATGAGATAATACTAAAATGGTCGCATGTATCTAACGGCAAACGAGTAATGGTTTAATCAAATTTTCCATTCTAACCTGAAATGTAGACTAGATAAGTGTTACGCAATTTGAAATGTTTAATAAAAAAAATTGTTAATAATCGCCGTTCATCAGCATTTAATTTTTTTCTTGTTATTTCCTACCTGCCCTAAATGTTGTTAATATTTGTAGTTTTATGTTTTATTTTCGAATGAGTCACGAGAAGATTTTTATTTACCATTATAAAAGAATTCCATTTACTTGTTGGTAGGTTCTTAATAATTTTATTTTGAAGGACCTTAATGGTGGCAATTGAATATAATTAGGTTTAATAATTGGTCAACCAAAGAATCGTTTGAACATGTAAATTTTAGTTAGGAACAGAAATTGTTAAATTTTATGAAAAATTTTTTAGAAACAAAACGTTGATAGGAGTTTTGCTGTTGTAAAATTTTGCAATTGCACAATACCGTGTAATTTGAAACATTCAAAAATCTTGCAATATTCGTATTAATGAAACCGTTAAACTAATTTACGTTAACTAATTAAACTAACAAGATCTTTTGCTTCGATTGATTTGTTTGAATTGTCTTCTTTAAGCGGTAGAAATTGAAACTATTAAAGGAGATAAACTCGAACGTAGACGAAACTATTTTGAATTAGCTAAATAGGTATCGACAACTTTGCCGGAGTAAAGTGGCAATATGGTAGAAATTCACTTACTAGCGTGAAGAACCCGATAGCTGCCGCAGGTTTATCCGGACCATCCTTAGGATCAGTGAACTCTCTAAAAAAAATTAAAAAAAAAACGCAAATCGAACCCAATCTAGAATAGTCTTTACTTACGGTGTCAACCCATTCTTTTTTTTGTCCGGTTCTTTTTCGGAATCTAAATTATAAACTTTGGCGCCCATCTTTCATTCCTGAAATAAAGGACAGAGATATAACAATCGGGCCTTTATCATAAGATAAAATAAACGAGACTTATTTGAGAATTACAATCACACGTGTTGCTTTTTAACTGAATCCCAATTCAACTGGCTCTATGCTCTTCAATTTCCTCAACCGATTAATTAATCGATTTCGTAGGCTAATAACAAATTTATTGTTTTGAACGATAGTAAGTTGTTTCTATGACAACATTGGTTAAAAAGGAAGAGGCGACAAGTCGCCACAATTGTGTTGACCATCAATAACTTCCTTCTTAACATGAATGTTTTCGTCGATAACGAACGAAATGAAAATTAGTTACCGGGTACACATGAAATTTTCGTGAATAGTCCAATTGACGAAAACACCACACTTCATTAGTCACCGTTCACTTGTCAATTGGTTCAAATTGGCAGTGATTCCTTATTTAATAGCGGCAACAATAAATTTGTTATCTGACTGATAGGGTTTTATCGATCTGGCGATTGGCTCGAATTTATCAGATTAAACTGCGGGATTATATCATCATTAGAAAAAAATGCGATTGTTGTAAAAGTTTCTATCATCTCGGGTAAAAATTGTTTCTTGTCATGATTGTATTGCAATTACGAGTAGCTTATCTGGAGATCGGCGCGATGATTCATGCATGAATAGGTGAAAATGTTCCTTTGGGATTAACAATAAAAGAATGAACTTGTATAATAGTAATCAATTGTTGTTTATTTAGTTTTCAATATTAACAAGTTAACTTACAATGATTTACAACTAAAGTTCACTGGTATTGTCAGCTGAAAAAATACTTTACTACAAGAATATATACAAGCTTTTCAGTTAACACAGAAGGGTTGCCAACAGTTTTATTGTAATTGTTAAGAACGGTATATGCCGACAAGTGGTCGTATCCATTTTAGGGCTTAAAGTGAGAATATCGCTAATTATTCTATCAGGTCTTGATATGAGGCACAATCAATACTTTACAGTCCCTACTTCACATCACCTTCAAACTATAAATAATTTTTCCGTCTATGAGATTACAAACGAAACGAGACAAAGATTATCAACAATTTCTCATTTTTTTGACAATTAATTTCCAACTTTGTTAATAATATCCGTTTCGTCGTTTGTTGGGTTCGCACTTTTCTATTGGTTAACCGCGTTAAAACTAGTTTTCACACAAAAGGTGAATGTCGCCAAATCAATTTATTGCACGAAAATTAAACTAGTTTCCTTATTAACTAACATCACTAATAGTTATAAATGATTGACTATCTAGCTGTTTATTGTTGATAACAACAAATTAATGGATGAGCACTTGCGCGCCATGACGCAAAATTATTATTATTATTATTAAAAAATCGTTGTTCTATCAACAATTGCTACGTAGCAGTTGAATCTATAACTTAGCTATTTCCTAGTGTTCATAACCTAGTTGTCTTTATTCTGATTATGATTGGACGATTAATTCAGTTATCAGCTAAAATGACGCAACGGAAGCTGAACGATCGGTGTATCCGATAAGAAAGCGAAACTTCGACGCTCGGACAAAAAATCTGGACTCAATGTAGGAGCAATTTTGAAACGAAATCCAGGACCGGAATTGAAAATTTGATCCCGTCCATGCAGTTGTTAGTAGATAATTGGAAAAATTTAGAATCTCAACATTATGCAGAAGGGGTGAAATTTACGTTAAAGACTCGTTGGATTGGCCGGAAGAAAAGCTGGATTTGCCAACCACCCCACGAGTTCTTCCCCTTTTCGTTCATCAAGCTCTTTTCAGAGATCAATTCCGTTCGATTCGAAATGCAACAAACCGACAAATGCAATATGTACAAGTTTCACTATTTAATAACAATACTGTTCAGAATCCTCTTTTCATCAGAAAATCCACATCTTCGTCCGCCGAATCCGACGACACTGACGAGGGCGAAGAAACTGTACCCATCAGAGTGGTACCCAAAGTTTGAGCTCTGGAAACGCTCGGTCTTGGAGTGAGCCGTTCTTGGGGGAACCATGACGGTCTCCTGCGTCCGCCTCCGAAAGTTTCCTCGGGAATAGTGTCGCGCGTTATCGACCTGGAGAACGATCAATACGTGAATTTTTTGAAAAAACTGATTAATGTGTTAATTTGTAAAACAAAAATGTGTTAGTGGTCGGACTTAGTTCTTAGGTGGTGGTTGTTTAGAGCGAAAAAGTGCAAATTTTCTCGAGAGCTACCCAAATTAACTCATCAACGGGCCTCTTACCTAGATAATCCAAAGTTTCGTCATGCAATGATCACGTTAATTGTTTAAATGTTAGTATCGGGAGTTAGCGTGTGTGTGTGTGCGCAATATTCAGTTTTCGTTTCTTACATTGGCTCGTGTACTATTGTCACATTTGGGTAACCTCATCATTGTCAACACACCCGCTAAGCTCTAGCATGGAACCTCTCCGGGCTTGCCTCCGTTGTCCCGGAGTTTGAGGCGGCTGCGGCAATGGTGGAATTGTTCCGGTTTTCTGCAACACCCCCAACGGATCCGTTTCACCGTCTTCTATCAATAAAACGGCGTTACGCGTCAGCGATCCTCTTCGTTCTTTCTGCGGTGTCGATTCGCTACTTGTCACGTTATCTGAGCCGAGGCTCTCTCTTCGGAACCATCCGATCACCGAAGACCGAGGGTTTTCTAGTCCCCCTGAAGGTCATTCAATTAAATAATTCTCGACTAGACGCCCTGCGATTGAAGCTAAGTATTGCAAAATTTCCATCAATTTAAAAAAGAATCGGGAGAGAATGAAGAAGCGGTTTCGGTGCTAAATTCCTGTTTAGACCTCGTCAGGCCGGTCTAAAAATAGATATTTACATTACCTAGAAACGTCGCCGAAGGGGAGTTGTAAGCTAAGTATTCTTTATTGGACGCCCACGCTGGAAATTCAGACTGTTGCAAGGGCACAGAACCCTCTTCCTCTTCGCGTTTCCAAGGCAGCATCGTCTCGGTGGCGGTGGGCGTCGTGACGCGCATCAAATCGCCACCTGGACGAAAATCAAGGTTCAATCGAAATATGAACTGGCGGAAAGAAATGACATCTGACGGAAATTCGTCGGATTTTCAGAAGGCGTTCGATGAATTTGAAGGGAAGTTGTTAAGCATATGATCCAATACCGGAGTTATATTACGTTAACAGCGGAAAGAGTAATTAATCGAAGAGAATGAGGAAGAGCAGATTTGAAACATTTTTGCATCCTTCTAATGTTCACAATGAGTTTTATTACAATTTCAAACAGTTTAGTATTTGCCGTTTTTTTCTTTTGAAATCACATTCTGTTTTGTTGTAAGACCATATTTTACTATGTACTTTAATGATGCAATAACAAGTCTTGGGAGGATTTTAAATTTAAAAAAAAATTGTAAGTAATCCTTGGCTAAAAATTTAAATTTTTCCATTAACTCTTTTCAGGAGTTCTTCGATAATAATAATTTATTGCAATTTCAATTTTTTTTTCTATAAAATTTCTTTTGGCCTGCTGGAAATCGCCATTGTCGCCTAACTTTTACTTTAGTTTTCAACCAAACTACAACATTAACGACATCGACACATTGACCATGCTATTTTGCCCCAAACTTGGGTCGAACGCAACATCAAACGTGAGTAAGAACGTGTCTACATACCATCTATGGAACCTCTTGACATGCGTTTCCCTGTATCTGAGAAAATACTCTCATCTGTAACTAAACACACAATACAGTGCTGAAGAAGTTGTAAAAAAATTGATGCAAATCGAACCGTCGCTCCAGTTATCGAGCGACGGCCGCGATTCATATAAAAAATCATTATGAAAGAGTCGAATGTAGAGGCGATGCTTTCATGCAAGAATTTTTGTTGTGGTTTTTCGACGGTCGAAAGCTGCGAAAGCGCCACAAGCGAATTTTACGTACGATTCAGTTGAGCGGCGATTGCGTGTACTTCGGCTAAACGTGTCGGTGATTTTTACTAAAATTGCATTGCCCAAATATTTTCAATAATCGTGGGCTCGAAACTGAAATCGAAGCGAAACCGTCAGACTAGAAACTCGTTAACAGTCGATGGAATAAAAATGTAAAAAAGTTTTACAGGAATTTAGGAGACTTCCCAGATTCGAACGGTTTTCAGAGCGTAGGAGGTGTTAAGATTTAGTTACTTGAACGCAATTACAAAGTTATCGCCCTTGTGTCTGGCTCGCTTTGTTTCGACTTAATTACGTTTATTTTACAAAGAGCTGGCGGAAATTCATTAGGAAACTTAACGGCGCTGTCGAAAGGAAGACTCAAATTGTTTATGGATGAATGTGAGGTATAAAGTGTTAATCCGAAAGCACGTGACTGGAAGAAAGCAATGATAACTTGTGAATATTTGGGCAAAGCTCGATGGCGATCGATATTTCGTAGAGAAACGTTCTAGTCTATGCCTCTAAATTAAGTGAATACTTGGTATTAATTGTATGCTTTGAAAATTAAGAGTGAAAATACCAAATATTTCGAATTAAGTGAAATGATGACTATAAGCAAGCGGTACTACTTGAACCGTACCATTGGTCATTGTGCGTTCTCCTCGCCAAGGAAGACAGCCTTCGGCTGCTGTCGGTTTTTTACTTTTTGGTCCCATCAAGGGCACTAATTGACTAGCAAAACTTCCGCTGACATCCGTTTCCGTGCTCGCTAAAATATGAGCTTTCGTTAAAATCCTTGATCTCATATCAGTAGCTCAAATTCTTTAAATTGGCTACTGCGATCAAGGTTTGTCGCTAAAAACACTCAAAAGCATAACAACACTGAAGGAGAAGCTAGAATCGGAAACGAGTCATGCCTTTCTTCAGTATTATAGCCGTTTTAAGCAGAGTTAGAACAATCAGCCAGTTGAGCATCTCCTCCACTGAAACACGTTAGTAACGCCCCGACAACTAAACGGGATACTCACGGGATGATTTAGCAGTGAATGTTATCGGACTATCCCAATCTTCTTTGCTGGAGCGAGGCTCGGTGTCGTCCTCGTTCAAAACTTCATCTATGTAATCTAAAAGAAAATCAAAACTTATAGAAAAAAAAAATTAAACAACAACGAAACTTACCGTGAGTGAATTGTTTGGCGGTACCGTTTTGCTGGAACTCGGGAAAACTCACGTGGTTCTGTTTGCCTTCCTGAAATTTATCGTAAAATTTTTGACTTCAATTCGATTCGACTCACTTTGTTCATTTTTTTGCTGTGTCTTTTATGGTGATGCTTCTTGTCGGCGACTAGTCGTCTCATGTTGAAGTGCATCCGATAATTGACTTGGGTGCCGAGATCGCGATCGTTGACAGCGTGCCTACTGTAGCTTAATCGCCGGTGCTGCGGTAATTCCCCATAACACATAAATAATTAAAAATCGATCCACCTTACCCGCCTGGACGGCTTTACCAGTTCTTCCGCCAACAAATGGTGGATCTTAGCGTCCGTCAGGTCCTTCTTTGACGGATTGTACTCGAGCTCTTGCATATCGATGTTCCACGTACTGGAATCTAGATGGCTGAAGCTAGAACTGCAAAAGTACAAGTCTTGACAATCTTTTCCACTCCAATCCGAAGGATTGGTTAGTTAGAGTAATAAAGGCGGGAAAGCTTCGATAGTTACTGTCGCTGTGCTGCATATTTAACTTTCTACTACGAAACAACATGAAACTACTTGCGTGTACGTAAGAAAATGCGAAAATCACAATTTTTAAATAATTACAAACTAATTATGGGAGGACCTTCCAGATCTTGATGTTGATGCAGGAAATTTAAGGAAACGCATTTTTTTTTTTTAAATAAAACTAGATGGCGTTGGGTGCGGTCGGTTTCCTTCTCGCTACCGAACGCAACATGGACACAGATTACGAAAAGCAGCCACTATGCACAACAACGAAAATGCACACGGGATATCAGCAAATTAAGCACTGACTACTGTTGCTGTAGCAATAACGTTGCTAACTGTCAGTGCTGTTAATTTACCATGTAATTATTGGGGTGGCGCACCTGCCGTTGAGGTTACCCGCCGTGTAATTCTTGAAGATAGCTGACATGCTTTCCGTACCGGAAATGTTACCTATGGTAGAGGCATTCCTACGCATGTATTCCATGGCGTCGCGCATCGCCAATTTCGAGTACGTTTCCAGAATCTTGGGCTCAGCACCTTGATGGTTGCGCAACAAATACGGCCGTATGAATTTGTTGTCGAACCGTTTGAACCTGTCGAGTTACACAATATTTTTGTTTTAGTAAAACGATCAATTTTCGCAACTCAATTTATTAAATGCAGTAAAGTGTTGTTACGTAAACTGTCTCATGTATCAAGCTCACCTGTCGCGATTATGGTAGTTTCCGTGCTGACCCAATATGTCCTCGATAGCGGCCATGGAATGGTCCATCAACTGAAATTTTTATATTACAACGGGATTCTTGAAAACGAAAAGTAATTACCCTTTCGTGTATTCTCTCGTTCATTGTTGGCTTCCTTTTCTCGGCCGTTTTAACGTTAAGAATTTTTACCAAAGGCTTGATAGTGATACCTTGGAAGAACACAGTAAAGTAGACCACTGCGATGGTGGTTGTCATGAACATGGGTTGGAGTTTTACTATTTTGGGGTTTATCAGGAGCACCAGAGCAAAAGCGACAGCTCCTCGGAGACCGCCGTAAGACATTACGAATTTTTCTACTTGACTCAGCTGGTGCAAACGGAACCTGTTTGCTATTGCTGTGAAGATTATCACACCTGAAAAGCGAGAAATTAAATGAAAGTCAAAAATTTTGTTGACCAAAACGATTAGTTTGAGTAATTTTGATTACAAATCTTTAAATGTGGGAAAATTGATCCAGTAGCTAAAGAGTATTCAAGGGTGACTTAAGAAATTCTTTGTGAAACACGCCCAACAACACAGACCTGATTCGCGTTGCATCGATCGCGTGGCATTTTTATGTCAAAAGGTCAGGGTTTTTACAAAATTTGACGGTACTTGCGTTGTTAAAAGAAAATTTACAATCGAGGAATTGATCAAACAAATTTCTTAAATCTCGAATAAACGCATCAAACACGAAAGTTTTTCGAATATTTTACATTTTTCTGCACTTACCTATTACCCTATAGACTGAGCAAAACAGAATTGTGAGGAGCACGAACCACGTGTTCCAATCGTGGTTTTTGTTAACTGTCGCAACTCCCAAAAACATAAAGATGATCGTTTCCGAAGAACTGCTCAACATCTTCATCGCATATTTGATTGTAGTGTGAGATTTATGCGATATGTTCGCTTCCACGTAGTTCTTCATAGTGATACCGCAGAAAGTAATTCTGTAATAAGAGTTTCGGTTTAATATCCGATTATGCGGTAAAATCCGGGTGTGCAACAAAATTTTCGCATCTATCTGACGTGTGTCACAGAAATTTATTGTTTAATTGTCGAGGAAGATTTTTAATTATATAAGATAAGGGAAGTTACGGTGGTAAACTGTCGCAACGTGACAAGGACAACATTTATTGATTTCAAGCCATAACACGTTTTAGATACCGTTGTTGGCAGCAACTTGCAAATATTCACGTGATTACGACGATTGTTAATTTTTTTTAAGATAACACAAAGAAAATATTTTTAAATAAATCTTGTCCAAATTTGCAATTATCGAGGAGTTGGACAATCTTCTTTCCAACTACTGGCTGGTTTATCGACGAAACGATTCGATAATTTTAGAAGTTTTCACCAACCTTGTCGAATTCCCACTATTTAACTAAATTTACGATTATTTTACGGTTTATTGATTGCCGAAAGCATTTACTCTGGTTATTATGGCTTTTCCGTAAAGAGAATTTGTCACGTAGACCATTAATAAGATTTCTAGCGCTCTCAAAAAATTTGGTTAACTGATGGGTGCGGGCTCCAATTACCTGATGCATGTCGTAAATTTTATAGCCAAAGTCAAAATCGCAATTTTCGTGGAAATGATTACTTGTCAGTTTTGTTTAGAAACGAAATTCTCCTCGAGTGCGAAATGGCGGAGGCGCCGGGTGAATTTCGAGTTCTGTCTTCTCTAACTTTAGGATTTTTTTAAATAGGTACTCACGCTAATATTCCAGACATGTGGAAGATTTCCGCGTTCAAATAGGCCAGATAGGCCATGACGAATATAAAAATAGGTTCTATAACACGCACTTCGTTTGTGAACTTTGTAACGAATCCGGTCCCGAATCCCCAAATCACCCCGATCACAGTGCCGCCTAAGGCGACGACGAAAAAGTTTGCCAGTCCTGCCAGAAGGTCCGTATAAATTATGTTCTCCAAGCCCATCTCCGTGTACGATTCGAACAGGTGATATAGCACTACGGTAACGGCGTCGTTTAAAAGAGATTCGCCGAAGACGACTATGTACAGTATTTCGTTGACCTGAATCTCCTCGAAGACGGCCAGCACAGCCACCGGATCCACGGCCGATATCAATGAAGCGAACAGGAACATTTCCAACAATGGAGTATCACAGGAGTACAGGCCTGTCAGTCCTACTGCCCATAAGGAAGCACCTGCAACATAAGGACAAATTGCCGTTTTTCTCATAGCAACTCGATAGTTTTAGCAAAATAACCAAGCGAGTTTCTGGAATTATTATAAATTGTAATGTAATCAGCGAAGAAAAGTTGAGTAACACTTGGCATGTAAATTTTACAGAATTTATAGCCCACAACGTTACTTTTATCGAGGTAACCGAATTTCGCCTCAACCACGCAACAAAACCTTGTTTTCCACGCAAATACTTTATTTTCCAAAAATTTCGTTAACGACCAAGTCATTAAAATAAGTCGACTACTTCTTCGTGCTGTTATAACAGCGAAGGTAGTAAAATTATTTTGTTTTCAACTTCAAATTTTAACCATGA
Organism: Pyrochroa serraticornis; assembly: GCA_905333025.2. Lineage (NCBI taxonomy): Eukaryota > Metazoa > Arthropoda > Insecta > Coleoptera > Pyrochroidae > Pyrochroa > Pyrochroa serraticornis. The sequence continues at coordinate 36,668,104 of HG995154.1, read as the reverse complement.
CATGGATAATAGAAGAGTTTCAATTTTTTTAAATGAAATTCTTAATTTCAATAAATAACGTTTAAGCCTCTAAAAATAGTTCCAACTCCCTCACCTATAGTTAACGTGTTAAAAATAGTTCCGACAACAGCAAACAACAATATAGTGCCCAGATGATCGAAAAACAGTCTGTTTGGCATGAAATAGCCAGCGTCCAAGATGATGGGGGGCAGCATGTAGAAGAAGAACGTGTCGGGCGTTAACGGCGACATGTGAACAGAATCGGCCACGTGCACCAGGATAACGCCGATGAACACGCCCACGAAGATCAGTAGACAGGATTCGGGAAATATCTCGCTCAACTTAGGCGCCATGTGAAAACCTGCAACAAAACGGTCACGTAAGCTCATTCATAAGTCATCAATAATTTTTTGTTTGCTGATTCGAAATTCTTCCAAATAAAATAACTTTTCGAAAGCCGTCGAGCACGTCGGTAATTGCGTGGGTGTAATCAAATATTTACGCTAAACACACAAAAGCTTTTATCTTTTTTCGCAGTTTCCAATAGTCATAAAGTAGGGATTATATGGGAAATTTGGCTGGAAGCTTTGATATCAAACGAACGTTTTTTTGTGGAAATTTTATGTCAAACGATAAATAAAATACGTAGGTACACCTTCATCTACGCGTTCGAGGTTTAGGTGTTTTTAACAAGGTTTCTATTTGCGTTAGTTGAAAATTTCCACCGCCAATGAGCATTTGAAAAACAAACTCAATTTTTGTACAGCCATCACCCTTCGACCTTTTACAAGTCACCTTTTCGGCGCTGCAAATCGATAATATTATACTTAAATCGGTCGAGGTTCTCGACGAAATCGGTCTTCCTACAACCATCAATTTAGTAAGCCTAATGGCGACGATTTAATTTTAGTTGTGACAGGTGATCGGCGTCAAAACCAACCTCAATGTAAAAATTATGTTAAAGAATCTTTTTTCTCTATATTACCAAGAGTTTGTTACGAAACTTTGGTTTCGAGAACACTTTATAAATTATTTTTATATTTAGAGTCAACGAGTGGCGCCAGTTTATTTCACGCAAGAAGCTAAAAAAAATTGTTCGCACTAATTATCAGCTTTAAATTTGATTAACTCGAAGGTTTGCTGTACACGCTTTAATCACTCGAGAACGTTCCTCCAGGCCGTTACAAGTTCAACAAGAACCGAGCAGACCGCCATATGAAGATTTTCCTGCCGTTTTGCAATTAAACGTTATTTACCACGAATAAATAAATCGAAGGTGCAAGAACTGGCAATTGCGCATTTACACCATTCTTAGGTTGTTGTTGCCATTAATCAAAGGTCTAAATTTTAAAAATGCAACGTTTACCCAATTTTTGAAATTTTCAGATTTGTTTTTGTTGAAGAATTAAATACAAAATAAAAAGTAAAAGTTTTGCTTGTCAAACAAATGATACTAGCAGTTCCGGAGTTTCATTATTTAAATTGAAAAATTTTACTGGTCGTTAGAATTTTATTTCGATGCAATTCTAGCAAAATCGTTGTAAGTTTTAATTATTATTATTATTTTTTGTGTCATTGATCTCCAAATTTTCGATTGATTTAGGACCCCAGTTCCGATTCTGGAATCTAATCTAATCACCACCCACGCATCTGTTTTCAGTTTGACAAAAGTTACAACAGGCGAAATTTAGTTGGTATCTAAAATAAGGCGATAATGCGCAAATTCTTCAAAATATTGCGAGAAATTGGGTTTTGACCCTAACTATAATCACATTTTTATGAAAGAATCTTCTATTTTAAGTAACGTCTGCATTTGAGTTTAGAAATTATAAATAGCTTCAAATTTAGGACGATTATGTTACAGATGTTCAAAAGTGGATGGCAGCGTTTACTTTTGGAACCATCAGAAATATTTAAAGCAGAATTTTTACTGAAAAAATCCCCCACCGAATAAGAATTTTTTTCTATGTTATTCTTGGATATTTTTAATGATATCGTGGCATTGTTCTTTAATTCTTTAAAAAATTACATTACTTTAGTATAGTAATTTTCTGACAACTGCACTATTCTACTCAATTTGTGACCAACGTTTACGAGATCGTTTGTAATGATTGCTTTTTTATTGCATAACGTTAATGGCAATAAAGGCACAAATTGCTTTCTTCCTTCACCCTCGGTCTATTGTAAACCGAAACAAATAATTTTTGCAAATAACTCAAAATGAAAACGATAATTTCGTCGATACAACCGATTTTTGATCAAATGAGTTCAAGTTTTTAATTCTATTACCTAATAATTGTATTTGCTGTCATTTACATTTTTTCTAATGAAGAAATTTAGATGAAACAAGACGGGGAGCGAATGTGACCTGCAAGGACGCTGCGTCTACACAATCGATATTTCCTGACCTCCAACTCTGCAGTAGTACCGACAGAATTCTTCCCTTATGAAAAATATTAAATTTTAACCATGTAAACCGCAAAAATTTAACAGTATAACCGCTTCAGCTACAAAGCCGCACTTGAAAATGTTCGAGCGGTAAAATTGATGGTTTTTTAAGCTTCCATCGTTTTTATGAAACACAATGAAATGGGCATCAACCAGAAGTTGCTGAATTATCGAGAGATCAAAGTTTATCTCTACAAACACTCATTGATTACTGTCTCTTCGTATTAATTTTGCACAACTACAACAGCCCTTCGTTGCCGTACTGCTCTCCGTCATTATTCGGGACCTCTGAACAGTTTCACGCTATCCACCAATCGTAATTGTTTGTCGAAGTCTTCTGGGAGTATCACTTTCGATTTAACAAACATGTTAGTTTGAAACACGAGATAAATTCTCGTTACTTTCAATAATGGGGATGTCAAGTCGCTTGTAGATCAATTAATCGACGTATTTTTTGAATACAACTTTGGAAAATCGAAATATTAATTATAATTTGAACGAAACATCAAAGGAACGTTGATGGCTAAAACGAAACTCGGTGATTGAATTATTTGTAACTCGTTAATGATCCTTTGGTAGCGTTATTGAGCTTGGCAACATTCGAGAGTGCAACTGAAAATTGCTTTCATTGAAATTCGATTAGGTTTTTTACCGAATTGAGCCAAATTCTTAGGTATCGATAGATATTTTTGTAGTCGTTCTCAAAACAATAGAATGTTACATCACAATGCAATTAAACACTCGCAAATCGACTTAATGCGTTGTCGGATATTGGTTTAACTAATTCAGTAGACATTGAAAGGGATCGTGCTGGGTGAGTAAGTGATAAGTGCTGGTAGCGAGAAAAATGTTAGCATTTACTAAAATTCTTGTTTAACACTCAAAACGAACAAGTCTAACAATGTCCAACTTAACACTTAAGTGAGACTTGCGGTAGTTCTCGAATTTTGAGGGATTAACCGTTACACAACGCTAAGAAATATTTTTATATTTATCGTAAATAAGTACGTCATGACCACAATGTCAACTATTTAGTTGCTATAAATTATCAGCAGGAAAATTATGCATTTTACTTGCGATCGTTACAAACGCGTCAGGCATTTATAGCGATAAATTTTGGTAGACACCCTTGAAAGCGTAATTAGGAAGTTTCGGTATCTACTTGGAAATTTTAAAGTTACATCCTGCGGTGTGCTATAGTTTTCGATATTAAAATTTTTGTAGATCGATCGGTTTATTTTGATTAAATATAATCAGCGAAATTTTAATAAAAATTGCGGTTTTTATCGTTTGTCATAAACATCCCCTGACGTACCCCTCCGAGACAGACGTAGTGTTGTTGACTAATTTTTGGGCAGACGATCAAAAAAATGAATGATGCATGTTTCCACCCAAACAGTAATTTATTTTGAGTAACGAGGAAAGTAAAACACGTAAAAGTTAAGAAAAACAACTCGATACTATAAAACGCGGTTTATTCGACGTTTGTGTAAACAGCTGTAAGATATCTGAACTGGAATCTCTTTTCTTCCGAATTGGACAAATTTATTTGTTTACTATACCTCTGGAACACGACATTAAAATCCATAAACTCGTTTAAATTTCATTCTAAACATAGATTCATTAACGATCGTTATTACCCGAAGCCAGATTTGAATATTGAATAAGTCACGACAGTTGCTGTTTGGGTTGACTTTAACGATTTTCAATTACATTCAATAGCGTCTAAGCGAACCCCCACAACCGACTCACCTATTTTTGCCAAACTCGCACAAAAAATCCACAATCCGATGATAAACGGCGTTTCGACCCTATGAAAAGACACGGACGCCACTGGATATCTTTCCACCTTTTTCTTTTCGTGTCCCTTTTCGGTGGTGGTCGTCGCTTCCGTCGTCGTCGTCTCCTCCACCGGCACCACATTGCTCTGTGTTCCCGTAGGAATTCCTTTGTATAAACTGTTGATGTCTTGCGAGTTGATATCAAGATTGACGGGAGGGTGCAATACGGTATCGGAGGCATGATCGGGTGGTTTGGCCAAGCAAACTCCGAAACATAAAAAGACCAAACCGACCCTGCACGCCCGCCGCGAAAGGTTCACGCTGTGTTGTAAAGAATACATCACATACGGTCTAGGGTATCGCGAGGACTGCCATGGAGGCAGCCGGTAGCTGCAGGCACCGTGCACCTGCCGAGACTGGGCGTCGGGCGTCCAGCTGACGACGGCGTCGCGACGGTCTGCTCGTGCGCAAAGAGAGGGCGCCGGCGTTCGTTCGATGCTGTTTGGACGCCGCCGACGCTCGTTAAGGGTGCTTCGACGGATTAGACGGATGGGAAAGTAAAACTCTGAACGAGATTTATATGGCGTCTGCAGCGAGTTTCGCGACTACGAAACGACGCTGGACAGGGACGGGTCAAGTGGTAGGGCCAATATTTTATTTATATTTGATTGGAAAGAAGCGACAGGTGTTGAAAGTTACTTTTTTATGCAAACGTTTCTCCGTGATCAACGTCACCACCAAATATCTTGATAACGGTTCTCGTTATTGTTGTTATAAATTTAATATTCGCCGTAAATTCGCTATAAATTCTGAAGAAACGCGCAAGTTAAATGTTTGCGAGTGGCATCTAATCAATTTACGTGTGGAATTCATCAAATTCTCAATCTTTTTCAACTTTACCACCACTCCAATTGTTCGAATTCCATAGGTAGGTTATACGCACCAAAATACATTAAAGTAAGCGGGTAACATAACTGTATGGGCATTCTATTTTAGAATTTTCTTTATTAACAATCATCTACCCTAAGTAATTCTAAAGTTTGAAAACTGCTCCTTTTGTCCAGGCCATTCAACTCCTTTTGGCTTCGATGGTGGACCACTCCGGCACCGAAAGCGTCACCCATTACGTTGATAGCGGTCCTAAATCGATCCCTGCAAAAATATTTTTGTTATTTAAGCTCCGATACAACAAGAATTTTCTACTTACAACAACCAATCGACTGCCAAAATAAGAGTAACATCGTTAGCCGGTAGCCCAATGGTATCTAACACCATCACCATAGTTACCAATCCTGCTTGAGGTATGCCTGCTGCCCCTATACTGGCGGCGGTTGCAGTAATGCTAATTGCAATGTATGTTCCGACGGTTAATTCAACCTGTCGCACTTGAGCAATGAAAATTGCAGCTACAGCTTCATAAAGTGCAGTACCATCCATGTTAATCGTCGCTCCTATCGGCAAACAAAAACGAGCCACTCTTGAATCGATGCCGTTGTTTTCCTCAAGACATTTGATAGTTACCGGAAGAGTTGCAGAACTAAAACAGATGCGATAGTAGCTTCGTTTCGAATTCATCAAAATATAACTAATATTGTCCAAACAACAGAGGACAAAAGTTTGAAAGAGAAACTCAACAAAGACAGTGATGCTCGTGGTAAGGGACCTTATAACATTTTATTAAGTCGAATCTACTGAAAACCATCGCATTTCTGATAAAATGATTCAAAAGAGTTTCTACCAAGTTTTTTTGTATTGATAAATTATTTTCCTTTGGATCAAACTATATCGGAATGTTAAATTGATACGCCAATTTTGTAAATAAATAAATTGAAAGCGACTTGCAATAATATCGAAAGTTACAGCAACGGTCCAAATCAATCAGCAATTTCTAAAAAATTAAATTTACCAGTTAATGCATTTTCGATTTGATATCTTATCCTCGTTCTATTCACTGGACACGGATCCATCAGAATTATACTTATTTTTGTTATGCAAAAACTTTCAAAGAAAATCTTACTATTCGAAGCCTAGAAAGATAATTGTTAGATCGGGAATTTTTTGTTCTTCCTCGTAAAAATAGAGATTAGTTGAAATTGTTTCAGGTAAAATTTGAAGGTCTCTCAATGTATACCTTTCGTATTGTAACGAAGTCTCATCGTCATGGCATCAGAGAACGAATCGATAATTTTTAGCAAATCAGATGGGGATGAAGGGTGGAACCGGTTTCAGATGCAAATGGCATAAGTTAAATATTAATTTCAACAAGGGGTTCTTACGAAAATCCTGCAACTTTACTATACTTATTGACTCGAACCGAATGAACATAATCAGGGTTAAAAAAAATTATAAATTCCAGTCAAAGATTTAGGTGTAGCTCTTCCAATAGATATTCTTTTTTGTTGAAAAAAGATATATAAAGTTATTATTAGTAATAAGTATTTTGTTGTAGGTACTTAAAAAAACTTGCAAAAAGTTCGTTGAGCGCGTAATGGCGAACATAAAAAATGCTGTAAAAATGAAGCTTTAAAAACGTCGTGTTACGTTAATCGTGCGCGAAGCAACTAACCTTGCGAAATAATCCTCGTAATCCCTCGACATTGTAGTTTTTAAACTCGGTTTTAATAGAAGACCATCGAAAACAAAAACTTATAATCTAATCCGTGATCGTTATTTTATAATTATAACTCATGATCCTGTTATTGGCAAATATTAATTGCACTACAATTACGCAGATTTAAAATTAACTTCCTCTCAAACGAACAATCAAGTAATCATTTTATCTTTGTAAATTTGTAAAGAAACAAAGTATATTTCAATGAACTAAAAAGATGTTATTTATTGATCACTTAAAATTTCTAAATAACTCATTGCATTCCTTTTTTTAACGTCAATAATTTTCTGACGTTAGATAAACAATATCAAAACAATGTAATGCAATAAAAACAAATTAAATAATTTAATTGCATCTTAATCGAATTGTTTAAAAAAATTATTACCTAGAAGCTGTTCCAAAAGCTGTAGCTATGGCTTGCGTCATATTCATTAGGTACGCAATCGGTGACTTCCTGGTTAGTACTAAATACAGTAGCGGCAACACGATCAATCCTTGTATCAACAATCCCACCATCACCGTTGTAAAGTACAAGCCCAACTGTCCCATAACTTCACCGATATCATCCATTTCCAAAATTTTGGCCGCCACCAAAAACGTGATGCCTACCGGCGACAACCAAATAACCCACGTGGTTATCCTCATTATCGTAGCTGTTAAACTATGGAAGAAGTTTGCTAAAGTTTTTGCTTCTTCTCCTAATTGTGCCAAAGCTATACCGATGGCCGACGCCACCACGACCAAACCGAGAATATTGGTGCCTTTCACGGTTTCCTCCGAAATGTCCCATTTGTACAGATCTAGAAAAAGATGAAAAGTTGCAGTTGGTTTAGAGGGGAGAAATTTTAAATTACCATGTTCTGTGCGGTTTATAGGGCTTTTAGGGGGGGTAAGGAGAGTCCGAGTCTGAAATATTTTTTTTAAACTAGAGATGGAACATCGACATGTAGGTATTTACCTGTTCGATGCAGGCCTGCACTACGTTAGGCGGGAACATGTTTCTAGAACAAGCAAATAATTAGAAAAATGAAGGGCAATTGCTTTTTCCGAGTTGTAAAATATTACAAAAATTTTTACCTATAAACGTCATCTATAACGATTCTAAACAACCAATTATAGTACCGCTTTAGGAATCTTCAGTTGTGTTTCAGTTCCAATATTTCAATCATAAACCGATCAATTCAGCAGATAACGCTATTTAATGGTTATACTTGTTGCAACAGGAAATTCCAAAGTTAATTATTATCATTGCTATTATTTGCTAAGATAGCAAGTTGAGTGCAAAGACGTTCAATCATAAAAATTTTGATGATGGTAGTATAAAATCATAAAACGAATGTCTCAAAATCTATCTCGCGTCTTTACCAATTCTGCAACACCAATTTCAAATCTCATCTGCGATTTCATAAACCAGTTGTCTTTTCGAAGTACAAGTTGGCAAATTTACGACACACTTCTCAATTTGACATTTTTATTAGTCAATCGATACTATTGAGTAATCTATCAATTTTGTGGAGAGAATATTAAAACGAATTCTAATTATTTGATCGGTTGCAACTTATTGCTTTTGTTCGATCTGACTTTCAAATCACCTAACCGTTCCGTTGTTGCACCAAAATTATGGTAATAATCCTAGAACAGAGCGCAGCGGTATCATTATTTTTTTTCGTTACGTCGAGAAACCGTCTTGATTTAATCTTTCAACAGATGTTATCATTTAATCTGGAAAATCTGAAGAAATGCGCAATCATATTGTTAATCTCTTTATAATGTTGTAAAAGAAACAAATAAGCCATAAAAAAACAAAGAATATCAAGAAACCTTGAAAGTTTTAATTTTGAAAATATTAATAAAAAACTTACTTAACCAAATCCAGGAGAGTATCAACTGTCGTGACGTTCCTTTGTACTTCCTCGTTGTCCCCATCTTGTCCTTCGCCGTTATGTCCCGCTCCCGGTCTTATGCCCGCCACCAGCAACATCCCCAACACCACCGCAGCGAAAGTGGTGGTCAAATAATACGCGATGGCTCTTGCCGCGATTTTTCCGGATAAAGAAATGTCTAGACTAGCGATCGCCGATACCAACGACGACACGATCAGTGGCAAAATCAAAGATTTCAACATACGCAAAAACAAATCTCCCAAATAATTCACGTACATAATTTCTCTCGATGTCATGTCGCTCGCCGTCGCCCTCAAGATGATGCCCAGAATTACCCCGGTGATTACCCCGCCAACGGTTGCCAACGTTAATTTGTTGGCTTTCAAACAGGAGACGCAAGGAGGATTAACTTGAGGCTTTTCGACGTGAGACTCATCGTCAACGGGCACGTCGATGTTTTCCTTGTTTGGGACCATCGTGAAACGGCACTGGTTTAACCCGGAGGTTGGATCAACACTGAGAGATTTTTTTTAAATTTATCAACGGTTTAAGATAAAGTTAAGTCGGTATTACGTTAGACACTGGTTGGGAAACAATAGGTAACTAACTACATGATTTGTTGTTTAATTACTGGAATTGTTAATGCGTTCGGTTGGATAAATTGCGGCTAACTGATTTCTTGAGTGTTTGGGTACTTTCCACCTTGCACTACTTCTTCTCGATATACTGGATAAATCCTGTTCTTCTGGCTGCTTTTACTTTACGGAATTTTAAGATTTGGTAATAGAAATAACAACACGGTCGACTGGTAAATCTTAACAATTAATCAAGATGACAAAAAAAATTGTTTAGCAACTACTTACCGGTTGAAACTCGACATAGTCTTCGCGGGCACAAGTAGGTACTCGTGCGAAAATTATTTACAAAAGTAGTTTACCACTATGAATAATTCATATCGCACCGTTTACGACGAACACATGTGTCACGTTAACGTTATTAAAAGTAATAAAAATAATGTTTGAAAATAATTATTTCATCTTCTTATTTACAATTAATTATTTCATTGTATTGAATCTGTACAATTCAAAAAACGGTTGTCCTAATTCGCTGGCATTGAATCGAAAATAGTCTTCGAACCTCGCTCGCCAAACAAAATTAGCGTTTTTAGGGAACGAAGAATCGATTCTAGACCAGTTTTTCCTGGTGCACCTATCACGTTTGTAATTGTTTATGGAAGTAGCCTCGCCTTGAATTGAGTCTAGTGCATGACACGTAATGATAAAATTTTCTATGAAGAAGTTGGACTGTACAAATCTTCAATGATAGTTTTTTCGGGTTCGATCAATTCTCGAAGTAGATCATGGACGGGAAAATTATCTTCTTGTCATTGGTAACATTGCTGCGCTTATTGAGTAAATTCCTAAAAAAAACGAGGTAATTTCCTCAAGTGCGACGAAACGATTTGCGCGAAATTCAATAGACATTGACGATCCTCGCAAATATACAATCATTAGGAAATGATACGGAACTACAACATTTAATTAATTCGAAGCTGGTTGAAGTAAAAGTTTTCAACTTTTATAGTGACAGATATCGCGGCAACCAGTAAAACTTTGAAGTATTATTGTTGTGGGATTCCGGTAATCCGATTAATTGTTTATTGAAAATAATAAAATCAAATTGTTGCCAGTTAATAATGTTTTACATCTCTCCCGTGCATAGTATTTCAGCACTTACCATCTCCTGGTGTCAGTTACAAAAAGTCATTTGTTTTGCAGCTCAATTTTAGTCATGGATTTGAAGGCAGACACTGATCCCAAATGGTACAGAAGCTGAAATGTGTGGCAGTAATTTGTCGTTTGAAAAGTTGTAAATTTCAACGAATTAAATTTTTTTTTTTCTAAAAATGATGTGGACAATGTCTGAATTTCAATAATGAACCTTTTCGTTTTCACACTTCTTTCTTTGGTGTATTAATTTAACTACTTGTTTTAACTACTTAACACTACTTCTTTTCGGAACTCTACTACAGATTTTGAAATCACCAATTCCCCTATAGATCGCTGCGTTTTTTCGCAACAGGTCGCAGAAATTATTTTAAACTTAAACAGATAAAGTGTTAGAAGAATTGACATACACAGCAAACACGCGAGGTATCTTAATGAAGCAATTAGATTTATAAGAATTGAACTGCCGATTGGTACTTTAACTTTGGAAACATACGAAAAACTTTTGTATCAAGTTGTGTGGTCAACTTTGACTTTTGACTCTCACCTAAAAACAATAATAATTTGTTGCGCGTTAAAGGAAATTGATGCAAAAAGCACAATCGTTTAAATTTTTAATCGCACCATTGGAGATAGGTTCCGAGTTCGGCGTAATTTGCGAGAAAAAGATAAATTCTCAATTGCTCGCATAGTTGATTTCGGCATTTTTCTGATAAAAACTGCCCATCATCCCGATAACACTTTATCGATAGCAATTAATGAAATTATTTCAATCTCCTTGGCCCGCGACACAACTGCGCACGCTCGCGCATTTGCGTGCGTGTGGGAGAGTCCGAAAATCTTCAAGAATTGGCGCTCCGACAAGAACTTCTTGCAGTTCGCGTTCGTCGTGAAACTTTGTTTGTTATGTTAGCATCCGCGTCGAGCGACCAAACACAATGATCCAGGGCTACGGACCGGTGATGCAGGCCTTTTTAGGCACCCTATTCACGTGGGGCCTCACGGCAGCAGGTGCCGCCCTCGTCATCATGATCAGAGGCTCACAGGTTAGAACCTAACCTCAATCACAACGTAAACAAACTCGTTATTTCCTTTTGTTTTCAGAGAAAACTTCTTGATGCCAGTTTAGGATTTGCCGCTGGCGTCATGACGGCTGCATCTTACTGGTCGCTATTAGCCCCAGCCATCGAAATGGCTACAGAATCGCAATATTACGGGGAAAATGGGGAATACGCTTTCGCTCCAGTCGGTTTCGGATTCCTGATGGGTTCGCTTTTTGTTTATGGGGCTGACGTTTTGATTTCTGTGTTAGGTGTTCATTCGCCTAACATGATGCTAGGTAGGTTGCTCTGTTTGAATGCTTCGGTTGGTGGTTGATGGTGGGTTGTTATTGCAGCATTGCACGCTACTAGCGGACGGAGTAGAGAGAAGACTGTTAGGAGAGATTCACACATTTCATCGCCGGATTCCACGGCTATCGACGGCTTTTCGGAGCTTGGAGCTGGGGTGCACCAGCGAAGAAGGGGTAGGTTGAGGGTAAACTAACGTCTTCTACTAAAGAAAACATTGAAGGCTCCAATAACGCTTGTGCAATTTTGTTAACACGAATTATGGTAAATTTGGTGCTGGACGTTCGTTTTTAAGCCTACAGCGTGGTTAGCTGAGATTAAATAAAGCGGCACCTGTTGATAAAGTCCCGTCTCATAGGTGAAGAATTACGTCAATTTATGAATTAAGTTGATTTTGATTAGCTATCCATGATGTCATATGTCAATAATGTCAAATCTGTTTATAGCCAGTGACGTTTTGATTTTTTTGAGTGGCTGTCATCATGATTTATATTGACTTATACCTTCCGTATCTTAACTATATTGCTAAAAAAAATTCAAACATTTATCTTAGCAGCTCTTCAAATTATAATATTATTGTTTCTTTAGTAATAATCGTTTACGTGGATACCTCCTTTACATGTTTTGAACACTATATTTAGGAGATAATCTCTCTAAATATTGGGTTTGCTATTTATTTTATCTGATGCTTTTCTCTTAGCTATTGTGCTAAGGTTTACTTAGCTAGCGGGATTTAATAGAAAGTCACTCAAGCCAATTGAGTTTCAAACGTGTTTCAAAGTGCATCAAAATACATACATAGGACAATGTGTAAACTAAAGGTTAGCGTAAAACATTATTAGCTTTGTTTTAGACCTTCTTCCTGCAGCAATAAAACTTTCAAGGCTAGTGTTAAATAACACGGGAAACTAAATACTTTGTAGAAATACCAAAGAGTACAGAACTTATAAGCTCTCTACTTTTTGGAAATACTACTAGGAAACTAAAATATTTTAATGACGTCATATTCTTAATAACTTTGCTAGGCACCAGAAAATTTTGTGAGAATCTATTTATCGCTGTCGTTACGTTGCCTCAGGAAAACTTTCGCGTGGAACAATTTAAATTGTTAAGTAACTTAGTTTTACATTAAATTATGTTGCCAAAAAATATGATTAGTAGCTGTTGCTGATATTATTTCCATTTCTGGGACGTTTTGAATCAAATATATCATTAGTGGTCGGATGTGCAGTGCTCCGATAAATTTGACTCGTTTTCTTCATGTTTTTATCTTTCAAAATTATTTATTTTTCTTATAATTATATTTATCCAAACAATTATTTGAGACAATCGATTTTTAATGGGACTGCCAAAGTCGTGACTAATCAAGCCGATGCCTAAAGAAAAATTTGTTGCTAAAAGTGGTCCCAGTTGGACAATAAATAATAAGAAATATCTCGACTGTAGAAATAACGATGTAGCTCCCCGTCATTTTCCATCATTCCATATTGCATGCCAGCTTTTAACGCGTTCGCTCAGGACTCCTTCAGGACTAACGAAAACCACTAACAACCCCGAACTGTTTTGCTCTAATTGTCGTCTTCTCATTACAGTAGGTAAAACGAATAAATTGTCAGAACAGAATGAGGAATTAGTACGTACACAGAGTTACGAAGACGTTTCAAACATCGAAGAGATTCAGCACGGACGATGGAAACGGATCATGCTTCTGGTGATTGCCATCACCGTCCACAACATTCCCGAGGGTTTGGCGGTGGGTGTCGGTTTCGCCGCCATCGGCAGTTCCAAATCCGCCACCTTCGAAGCTGCCAGGTAAACTTTTTTTAATAATTGACAATCAAAGGGAACCTTGTGGGTGGTGAATTTCGCATTGTCATTGATTGCGACCTAATTGCGATGTAATTGTTTTTTTTTTTTCGATGCGATAATCCTTGCGTTCATTCATCAGTTTCAGTCAGTTTATAGCGTAAAGAACCGTTATGGTTAATTTAAATAAATATTTACATTTCATTCCTACGCGAATACCAACATAACTATTATTCTTTTTACGGGCTCGTGAAGGTCCATCCTTAGAAATTTTCAATTTTTTTTTGTTAATACTCATTTATTTTAGATTATCGTCGAATTTTGCCATGACATACTTCACTGTTAGTTTTTCTGGATTCGCGCTTTTCTTGCATAATTGAAAAATCAACTGAAATTGTGAGCTAGGAAATAATGTGTAGGTTGAAAAAAAGGTCGGGAATGTATCTACAGTTACTTCCGTGACGCCATATCAAATAGGAACTTTATTAAAAAATCAAGGCCTCGCGTTTACTTGCTTTCTATCGACGCGTTTTCCAACTTCCACGCTAATTGAAGAAGTTGACACAAAGGGAGGTGATTAAGCCTCTAATGAGGATTTTTATCGAAACTTTTTTCCAAATTCGTGAAAAAACTGGAAAATTATCTATGGGAACACATTAAAAAAAAATTATTAAAGAATTTTGAAATGACGAATGACGTTACAAATGTATGTGTGTACAATTATATGAATTCGATGTGTTCGGGGTATTTATCCGGGATGTCAATTGTTGGTCCTGGAAAGAACCCGATTCTTGTTGAGGACGTTTCAACAAAATTACATTTGTCATCTTCAGATCTTTTAATTTTTTGAGTGAAACCTTCTGCTCCTGCCACTCAAATATACATTATACGTGTGTATATGAGAATTATGGTGAATTACCGTTACAATTTTGAAGCGTTAGTGAATCCGTACATAATTTATAATAAAATTCGAAACATATTCACTTTATTTATTTAAAGTGTCTCGTTTGACATATTTGTTTATTTTCAATTAATTTTAATTAATTAAAATTTGTCCATATTAATACCTTTGTTCCTTAAAAACAGCAGAATTGGTCATTATAAATTCGTGAATTCTTTATCGTGGTTTCTTCTTGACTTATCAATTACAGTTTGTCAAATCGCGAGTTTTGCTTTCGACTTGTAGATGTCGCTGTTTCTGTGCAAAGTCGTAATATTTCCTCTAGATGTCGTAGTCTGGTTGGAGTTTATCGAATATGTTAGTTGGAGGTATCCTGGTAGGAGGTCCGATGTTGTGAATGAATGAACGAACCGGCCCGGCGGGGGCTCGACAGGGGGGCCAGGAATTCAACTGCACGCCCCAGGCGCCGAACATTCCTTCGCGCAAGACGTCTGACCTCACCGGCCCCTTCTCCGCCACTGTCTTCTTCTGCTGTACAGCTGCTGGAATATCGTTATATAGTTACCGGTGATCATTTTACCCCTCGTATAAAATCCATTTCTCTAGTTTTTGCGGAACTTAGAAGTTGAAGTATGCATAGAAGGTTTGGTGGTTCTTTCTGTTTGTTAACGTTTTTATTTATTATCTTTCTTAACCAAAATGGAATTTTTTATATCTTTACTTCCTCACGAATCAAACAAATGTTGAACCTTCCAGTTTTGGTGCGGTAATGATCAAGCACAAATTAGTAATTGTTCTTTATAAAGAAAATTGCTTACTTTCTTTCAGTAAATTGTATTTAAACTTAATTCAAATAATCTTAAAGAGCGGTTTTTGTTAAAAAATAAAATAAATTTTGCTATATATATGGACTTTTAACGAGTATTGCTGTACACATTTTAAGTTACACTTAGCTTGCGTCATAGGATAAGAACATATCGAAACATTTCAAGTAATTTTTATATTTAATCTGAAAGTATACAGTGGGTAGTTTTGCAACTTAAAATCGATCGCAATTCCATCATACAGTAGCATTTGCCAGTGTGTTTTTCAAGGAAAACACGAGATTAGGTGAACTGTATGATGGGGCAGGAGGAGAAGTGATTTTTACAAAAATTGCCAACTTCTGCAGGCAATTTTTCTGTCAGTCGGTTTTAGTTTGGTGAATTCGCAATTTCCGGCGAAGGAATTCGTCGATCTCGTTGAAGTTGAGGTTTGAAGCGGAGGATTTCCGCGTGCGTTTGGCCGTTGACCCAAAACAGTCCGGTGGTCGAAAGTGGCGGTTTTCCTCGCCGCCCGGTCTGCCCAAAACCCGATACATATAATTACCCGCTTTTTGCCTCGGTTTGGTGAAGAGTGCCCGCTTCCCACTTATCCTCGTTTGTTTAATATAACCAGTTTCCCCGTTTCTACCTGCGCGATGCAACGCAGGAGGTCTACTCTCTCTCCAAATAAATCGGAATGTGTCTATATTTACATGATATTTTAATTGCCGTTGTCTTTGTTCGTCTTATTCGAAACCGGAGAGTGAGTCCTCGTCAGGAGCCTCGCAGTCTAGCTGGTTCCTGCATCATTCCGCGACCTGAATACCGACCTTGTTTGCAGTAATGCAACACGTGCCTTACAAAACTAGCTTTCCAAATACTTGCGGTACCCAGCGATTCTGGGACCGCATTTTTATCACTAGCAAGACCTCTTCGACGACCTCACAAATTCGAACCGACGAATGCGCGCTAACACGCCAAAAGAGGCGGCAAGAGCGGCGGCGCATCCGCCATTCCTGCACTTTTCCGTCACGAATTAAACGAACCTTAATTTCGGGTTGTAATCCAGTGAGATGCTCATAAATTAGCAATAACGTCTTCAGCATTTCGCTGCGTTTACAATGTTAGTTGGTGAACTAATTGGTAATGGTGGGCTGAGGTTCGTTATTGTTCATTTTTATTCGAAGCAGAAGACGTAAAGCTGCTATTCCACGTGAAACGCAGGTTCCTACTGCGTCCGAGAGGACTTTTTGTCAAATTTATAGAAATTCTAAATTTAGACGTGATGGCTAATAAGGTACTGAATCAGAAAAATCGAAAGACATCAGCGTGGTGGACAAGCAGGATAAAACACTTCAAAATAATAAAATTAAGACGAACGGACCTCAAATTTGCCCGATTTCTGAATCGCCTATAATGTAACTCTTTCACGTGACCAATTCTTAATTCGAGTATAAAATAATAAAAAAAATTGACTCTTTAATGTTGAAAAAATTTCAGTTTTTCAACTTACTGTAGGAAGGCGAATAAACTTCCTTTCTTCTAGGTGAAGTCAATAGAATCCACTTAGCTATAATGCCTTTTCTAAACTATCCCACTTGTTGATCTTTCTATTTATCAATTCAGTCATCTTCAGGCAATACAAAATGCGATCTCGTCCCTTCAGTAATAACTTGAGTAAACAAGAAAATTTTAGAAATTTCAGCGTCTCAGTTGTCATTCCCAATTTGCAGTCTTACCGATTATACATCTCTGATAATCGCAATTTTTATTAACGAGTCTATTTCGAAGAAAATTTGTGCCGAATATAAAGCGACGACCTTTTCAATCACCGATTGGTGCACGTTTAATTTTGGAATCGCATCCATTTGTTTATTCTTCAGGCTGCAACTTTGGAACTTTTCGGATGATCGCCGTCTGAATGCAAATTTCGAATCAAAGCATCGCGACATCAATTAAAATTCCGCAACACAATCGCCAGGGGAACACTCGGGGGTCGCAAAACGCCGATGTTATTCGTTCGACAAGGTCGAACGAATGGAAATGTCACCTAAAGTCCTCTCGACAATATCAATTAAAACGCGTGGACATTCTTACGTTGTTACGCCATTTCTTACTCATTCATGTTAGAGTATGCGAAGTCGGCAATTTAAATAGGCCGGAATGTCATTAGAACGGCTGATAAAGCTGGTAATGACGGGAAATCCGAATAGAAGGCCGGAATGTTGCAGTAATTCTTCAGGACCTCAATTTTTGTCTTTATGCACATTGTTGTTGTATTCAATTAAATTTGGCGCTTTCGCAGCGTTCGCGTGTTACCTCACACGTGTTCTTTGAGTGGACAGAGCGATTGTATTTGTAAGAAGCGAGTTTATGGGCATTATGCACTAAGAAACGGTACTTCGACAATATGTTTTCAGTACACAAATTAAAATAACCTTCTTGCAGCTACACCTGTTTAATTAACATATTTTGAATAATCGTTGTGGTACTGTATTAAAAATATTTAATTTTATGACTAATGCAGCCACAAACGATTCTTTGAAAACCAAATAGTTTTGTGATTCAAGAAGTGCCATTTAAGAAGTGGAGAACGACAACATTTCCCAGTATTTCTATACCGAAGATGACTTTTTTAACCTAAACTGTTAATAGAAACTTAATGTTCAAGAAGCCGTATGGGTTGTTCGAAAATGTTCAAAATTTTGATTATAATAATTATTTTATTGGTCATAGAAGAACTTATCATCCGGAAAAGGTCGCAATATGACGGCCGAAACACCAAGCACCGGATTTACTCAAGATGCAACCGGGAATTTCGAAACAATCCAATAAGAACCGCGAAAACCTGCAAACAGTCGAAAGCTTTTGTTGCTTCAGTGATTTTAGTGACAAGATGAGGTCGATTTTTCAAATTCATTGTATGTACGTTTTTAAGAACACCAATTGATAGTTTGATTTATCGTTTCGAGCGTTTTTCCTATCAAGCCAGCAACTGCTTTTATTGAAATTTATTCAACAGCACTAGAATTGATATTGAGCAGAATTTCTCAATGAAGTACATAGATACAGGGAAATAGAATTAACAGCTTAGTGAGAAGCTATAATGAAGCGAATGACAAAACAATTTTAAATAAACACACAACGACCACGAATAATGGAGATGAGGCCATTCAAAAGCCATTGCGATGGCATGAAGTTATGTGCATGTGATCAACAATGTGTGTTTACGAACAAGTTAGTGATGATTACTCGCGGATATTTTCGTGACGACCATCCCTCTGGGCGAAGCCGTGCTTCATCTATGCCCATCAGCTTCAAGCCGGCTCGAAATCTAATCGAGGGGGAATTACGTTCAATTTAATATTCAGATTTTTGGTCAAAGCCGATGGCGCTCGTAAAACACAGCTACGGGCTGTAAACAATTTGTAAATTTGGCGATTCAAGCCGACACACGCACGGCCGTAAGTCGGACACCCCGCGTCGGGGTTAACAGTCCGAATGTGGGAGAGGCCGAAGAAGAGGCGCCAGCGGTCGCACCAACCGAGACACAAAGGAACCCGCAAGTGTGGAGTAAATAATTTGAAAGTGAGAGGATATAAAATAGGGTGATCGGGCCCGTTCCCTCCCGGCGATCATCGGTGATAAATGGAAGACCCCTTCGTCTTACCTCTCTCTGGCTTTGCATTCTTCCAAAAAGCGGCGCCTGCTAGCTGAAGATGTTAAAAGGCATCCAACGGTCTCAGAGAGTGGAGGGCCCGGCCTATTATGCCGGCCATTTCGGTTTGGTCGTTTTGGAAACACCGGATTCCAGGACCGCTTGACCAAAGCCACAAGATCGACACAACTCGTTATCAAGAGCGATTTTATTTAGCGCGACTGTTTAAAATCAAAAATTCTTCCACTGAATTTCAGATTTTTATAACAACACTTTTGGGGACAAGAATTTAAAATCTCGTTACTTTGAGGTCAGTTTTTCACAACCTGTTCAACTGTCATTCCTCGTCATTATAAGGTGACTCCTGAAAATTTGCCTGGTGGATGAGAAAACTTGTGCAACAGAAACCGGCGTGCGGCAGGCGGTCCTCGAGCTATCGATCCCGGCGAGGATGCTTCCTGTCATGAGCACCAGGACGATCGATTCAGTTCCCGTCGCGATTCCTGCTGTCCTGTTCTGCCACTTCCTGTATTGCTCCAGGTAAAAGCGATATTGGCCCGAATTAATTAATTTCCGTCGCCCGCTTTATCGCGACATTAAAGTTTCCCCGTTTCAGGAAACTCCCATGTATTAACGGTAATTTCAGGTGAGGTTCTTTAAATTTCAGCGAAATGGAGTAAAAGCTAGATTTCGAGAAAATGAGGAACAGGCGGACAGGAAGTCGTGAAGGGTGACCGCGGTTGACGCTTTCCCGGACTGTCGAGAATTTTCCGGAAAATGAAGAAAATGTATGGGGAAAACATGAACGGAGGGAGGGCGAGTCCGGGTTTTGTTTACCGTATCACGGTGGAATCCGGTAAGGAATTCGTGGACAAAGAGGGCCCCTCGGAAAGTCGTGTGGATTTAGGCTAGGCGATTCCGGGAAGGCGACAAAGATGCCGCTTCAACCTGCATAAAAGACATTAAAAGCGGCCGTTTCACTTTGCATATCAGATGGCGATTTGCATAAAGTCGGAAATTTAACGAGACGCCCAAGCCGGATTTTTCCTCGAAAATTGACCCAAAACTCACCAACTCCCCTTCATAGCTTCGAGTTTTATTTTATTTTTTCTACATGTTTTGAGGATATGGTGAGGGTATCGGAGCGAAAAGGAATATTGCCCTGCGGGTTTCTGCATCCTGTTAAATGAGAGATAGGTTATCTTTAAAAATTGACTTTAACACCTTGTTCGTGTTCGGATGGGCATAAAGAGATGTGTACAATTAATATTCGACGATAAATAGATAACGATTGTAGCTCGCAAAGTGGGTATTTGCATAAATGGGGACGCCCACAAAATTTACAACAGAATAGGTGCAATTACTAGGCCGGAAATTAACACGGCGAAATTTAATTGCAACGCAATTTGGTAAAAATCGTAACGCGAGCTCGTACAAAGAGGTGGCGGCTTCCTCTCGTAGAAAGTCTTCTGGAATATTTTTTGTCGACTAACAGCTACTGAATAGATTTTCTAAACCATATCACCAAGGGTGTTTCGTAATTAAGATTTTTAAATTAACTGAAATCCATCTAAAAAAAAAAAAATTATGTGACCGCACGTTCCTCAGTTTTTCCGTCCGAGTACTGTTTTTTGAATGGACTGATATTAAACACAAATTGAGGATCATACAAACATTTGATTGTAAAAAAAATTAACAAAATGGCAAATAGAAAATTTGGCTTCGTGTTTCTGTAATAACAAGTTCAGAATTACATACATACTCGCTTTAGGCAAAGAATCCACAGTCTTCTGCTTCTACTTTTTTCACATTTTCGTTGCCATCTTGGTCGTGCTTCTTAACCAGTTGTTTTCATTTCGTTGCGAGATATTCCACTTTTCTCCTGGTTTTCTATAATCAACATTTGAAGGTGCAGCAAATTCTCTCATAAGGAGCTCGCATGTCTCGCTATTCAAAATATGTTGAAATTATTGTTGGAAGATGGAAAATTACGAGTGAGCGCTTTTTGTACAGGAAAATCTGAAGTTGCAGCTGCTACCTTCGAGCGTCTTTCGCTGATACTTTGTCGTTACAGCAAGAAATGTGTCTCTCGATAATTAATCGCGGCGTCGCCATTAGCGGATCTCTCGACGTTTTTCCGTCGATTCCGCTATGGTATATTGATGTAATCGTGCTTGAAACGCATACAAATGGCCCGGCCAATAAAAACAATCCTAAATTCTCTTGCAAGAAGTCCAGCCGAACAAAACTACCAATGGTACGAACAAATACACCGGTTTCCGTCGTAGGGTATCCTTTTTAGGCATCCAGCCACGCCTTCACCGTCGACTTTCGGCCCAGCTAGTGAATAAAACACTATCGAATCAACAAAGAATAATAGTGACGACACGGAAGGAAAAATGGAATCGATAGAAAACTTCTTTCTCCAGATGGCATCGAGAAAATTTTGCGTACGACTCGAAACTTCACGTGGTGTGTTCTCTTCGGTTGTTGCGGTCTATGACTGGAAGGGAGGCTCAGGCTAGAGTCTGCTGACCGTCTCCGACCTACCCAGTTCCAGGAACTCCAAACAGTTCAGGTTTACACCAGGTTACATAACCACGTCGTCTTCTCGCTTCCATCCACGTGCAACAGCCGCAAGAGACCCTGTCCAACAGTCGTTCCGTGTTCCAATTTTACCATAATTCCATTCAGAAACGGCGGTTTATGCGTTTTTAATTTAACGAGGGTTAGAATGCCGGACCGGCGTTTCTGCATAATGCGCCACGAGAACAGGCGCCAGGCGGCTATTTTAATTATCACGTCACAAAAACGTAGGTACCAAACATCGACGCAAGAAAAGATTTGTAACCCCAATCAAGTCGAAAGTACTAAGATGAGCTGTTTGGAAATTTCGTTCTAATGGATAATTATTGTGGCGATTAAGATTCTTTTCTCAATTTTGAGACGCTTAAATCAATGGATGAGGTTAGACGCACGGTTCACGTTGTCTTTCACAACACTTCCGGTCTCGATGAAACGTGACGTTACGCTAGATGGATGGGTTGAACGTCGTTGATTAAAAATGTGCTTGTTGCGTTATTAGATAAATCGCGGAATTTCGAAAAACTGCGATTTCGAACCAATTACAACTTTCCACTGGATTGTTTTTTTTTTTTTTAATTATTTCCTAATGGCACGATTTGTGTGAAGTTTATATTTATTACGGCTGCATCTTGATTTATTGCAACAATTAGGTACAGCGCACACGGGTTAATAAATCATGTGAGGTATCTAAACTGCAATTATCTTGTGATGTTAACAATTTAAATGTGATATATTTTAAATTTAGATGGCGATCAATAAAACCAATTAAGTGCGGACGCAACTAGCCACTGGCCACGTTAATCATCACTGTTCGGATTAATTTAAATTGCCCAGGAGCTCATTAAAAATTAATTTGGATTAGTACTTCCATCGCCTACCGAGATCTGGAAGCGAGAATTTGAAAACTTCTTGTTTCTGGTACCCCTTACACTCCTGAATCTATAAAACTGCCATCAAACACGTACTCTTTATGACAAGGAGTCTTCGAGTCATGTCGAAAAATATATGAGGACGTGTCGTTTTTCTCAAATCAATCTCCCTCTTGATTTTTGTAAATTCCCGCTGCATTGCAATCTTTCGAAATCCTGCAAAACTTCGATTCACCTACACTGTGACAATAAACAAGTTCACAAGACAATAATAATAATGCTAACTGTGTGAAATCCACCAACTTGCATTTCTCAGTGCCGACTTTTTGTTCTTTGGACGATCCATAATTTCCTAAAACAAATTACTTCGTATCTAGGTGGAATGCGATAATTCCGACGTTTTGTCGTAGTTTTTCAGACTGGATCGCTGTGCCTTATTAAGGTACATTGTGTCGTTGCATAAAGCCCATTGTCTTTCTTAACCGAATTAGAGCTGGTGTGTATTATCTGGCGAGATACAGCCACCGCGGCGACGACTGGAAGTGGCAGCAGGAGCCCGAGCGGATCTCGTGAAGTAAAAGGGTCAAGTCGCCTGTGGAATGTGGCCAGGCCTACCTTGACCAGACGGTCGTGATCGCACACCGCTCAGGAATGCGCTCTCCACTCTCGCACCTGCAGAACGGACCCCGTCTTCTCTGTCGGTTTTCCTCTCTTTCCGGACACCGGATTTTCGCAAAATCTCCCGGAAACCCAACGAACTCACTTAACTATCGATAACCGTCGATAATCGGTAAATTACCTTCGAATTCACACGTGCAAGGTACGCAGAATGCGGTGTAATAAACAGAATGGAACACAATGATAGAAACATGCTAAACGCTCTTCTATCATGCAATTTTATGGTTGCGGTGTGGAAAATTGACCATAAGGCGATTCTTCGACATTGAAAGAACGCTTATGGCAGCGGACAGAGGATGACTTGCAGATTTGTTGGTGATAAGAAAATTTTTGATACTGTTTGTGTTTGGGTTTTTGATATTGAATAATTCGACTTCTCATCTAAGAGAGTTCAGGTTGTTACAGCTGAGTTGCAGGCAGCATTCTTGCTCGTCTGACATCAGAACGGTGACTTCCGTTATAATTTTTGAGTCGTAATTGGATTGTCGGCCGTTGTTTCTTCTTGCGATTGTTTTTGTACTTCGAGAGAAAGCTTTTGCAAATTTATGGATGTATTTGTGCC
Organism: Pyrochroa serraticornis; assembly: GCA_905333025.2. Lineage (NCBI taxonomy): Eukaryota > Metazoa > Arthropoda > Insecta > Coleoptera > Pyrochroidae > Pyrochroa > Pyrochroa serraticornis. Next base: position 36,644,442 of record HG995154.1, on the reverse strand, counting down.
CACACCTGTAATTAGTACGGCTTCGTTCCATCCGATTCCCGTCAGTCGGTGATTTTCAATACAAAGTTGCGTGTAAGTGCAGAGTTTCTCTGGAAATGCCATATTTTGTTTTTAATTGCAAAAAAGTTAAATTTTAGTTAAAAAAATCGAATTTGGATTTGGAACCGTCCATTCTAATTGATTGACCTTGCGTGACTAACAACACTTTCGATTGAATGGCGGGGTGTATCCATATCTACCCGTAATAATATTGAAAATGTGGCAATCTTCGTAACTTCGTCAAATGCAGCTAGAACTGCAACTTGTTGCACTCTTCATCGCTAATACGCGATCGACGACTTCTTTTTGGTCACCGACAATTTACTTGGGCATTTCTGCTAAATCAAATTTACCACATGGACATTAATTTTGCAGACGACTACACGTGGATAATGCGGCCCAGTGAAAAGACGAACCTCCGTGGTTTTTCTGTTAGAAACGCAAATATGTTCGAAGTAACATCCCCGGTCGTCGGTTTCTCAATGAAAGCCTCCTTCCCTGCGGTACTCACCGTACTTCTCGACTATCCGTCCACAAGCACGTGCGCGTGTGGTCATTTAAAAGTTTAAAGAGCGGGCTGCACGTTCGGGGTGCTAATTACAGTTGCCGTGCTGTTCTGTCAATGACCACGGTACACCTGATTATTACTTGATCAAACAACCAGCGCTGCACGACGAGGTCGTGGGTATTTAACTGGACTTTAAATAATTAGATCCTTCGGTCAAACAGTCCACCGACACATGGGGATGTGCGGTAGAGACGTTTCTTTTTCTCTTCTCTTCGCCTTCATCAACGGAATGCATGCATTTCCAACGAATAGAACAACAACCAGTCTTTTCCTAATCGAAATCGGTTCGCTTTCGAATTGTTCATATCGATATTGTTGTGTTATGGTTTTTTGATCTGGACGGTTGGACATATTGTTAAATCGCGATTTGGCTCACTTCTTTTGTGTTCGTCATGTTACGATTGCCATTCTCACGACGGACGGGTTTTGTCTGTTCATTGCGAGGAGGCCTCTAGGGAGGTGTGTTATCTAATATCGAAAAATCGCAACTAAATTTCCAACAGGAATTCAATATCTAGCTATTTCCAGAAATTCGTAACTTTTCAACAGCGAACGTTAAGATTTTTTCCTCAATTAAATCGTATGTAGTGGAAAGGTGGAAATTAATTTGGATTCGATTCGAAAATTTCCTCTTATCGATTTCGGATTTTTCAACAAACCGATGAAGTGAGTGTTGACATTTGCACTAAATACCTGGTGATTAGTTTGTGTCTAATGGCCAAGTTAAACTGCCCAATTATGTTTATCCAATAGATATGCAGAACCTTAATTGGTTTCGCGAAATTAAGTCATGGAACCACTTAAAATGTATCAACATGTATTTATTTATTGCCCATTACACGCTGCAGTTAACGATATAGCTAACTGTCTGTAATTATGGTATCAATTACTTAATAAATGCGTCTTGCTGCTACTGCTTTAGCAAACGTAGGTAGGTCGCCAATTTACTATCATCCAATTACGTCTCATCTGGATCCATCGCTACAAAGTAAACAAAATCGTTGGGTTTTTTTTTTCTCTCGTTCCTCATTATTTTTAAACTCATGAAGAAATTTAGGAACAACCTACGATGACTGTGAAGGGCCGTGATTACTACAATTTTTGAGTCCCAGATTATAATCTTGCAGTGAGACATTTTTAAACGATTTGTTTAATCGAAAATTACAAATACGCGAGTGCCACACGTTTTGGTGTTATTATTCACAAAAATGGCGAGATGCTTGTCCGAAATCTCTTTAGTTCGCCACCTTTGGACCCGATGACATTCTCCGCGTGCGGGAAAAAATGCGGAACAGTTGTTTGAAAATTTTTAACTGGTCCAAGTTACAGTACATTCTCGGAACGTTTACGAATCGCCATAGATACCGGCGAACACGCGTCGCCGCCACGGCGAGCTCCGCCACATGAATACGTCCAAGTCCAAGAATAGTGTGTGAAAATATGCAACAGGATGTTGTAGTAGTGGATTTGCATAAAGGTATTGTTCGTCTCCCGTAACACAAACGACGAATAACTGCCATAAGCCAGAGAGAAAAAATTCCAGTCATAAATCTGCACATCGCCCGTTTGTTGCCGGTCATTTATGCGATTGTACCGGGATCCAGCAGACGCTATTTATACTTGACAATTGCAGGAACGCGGTTTCTGCAGGTATCGCAATTTGATGGTCCATTAAAAAAAATTATCGACCGGGACAGGGCCAATTTCGATTTTTTTTCTCCATTATGGGATTAGTAGAGCTAATCGTGATGATTTCTACGTTATGATTCGGCATAATAACCGTTTTGTCATTCTTCGCGGAGCCGGCACGTCAATAAAAAAACGAAATTATGGCGCTAATCGAGTGGCCGAAAAAAATATTCATAATTCACGGACACATCCAGCAGATGAGCTTTCATTCCGTATTCTCACGGTTTTTTACAGTTACTGTCGCGATTTCGTACTTCCATAACGCACCTCCTGTTGCGTCCCGACGACCCGTGTGGATATTTTCCGAGGGAGGGGGTCGGCAAGCGTTGCGAATTTTGTCGCGATTCCTGCAAGTTTTCATTTACCTGTATGACCCAATGACGCGACGGCGACACATGAATGCGAGGAATGTGCCGGTGCGAGGTGTGGGGTTCGATTCCGAGAAGCCGGCGGTGTAGATTCGCAAACAGTTAGAATGACATGTGCCGGTCAATGACCTCTGCAGGACTTCGCTGCTCCTGCTGGTGCCGACGGCGGTGGACCGCAGACGGGTACGGGAGACGAGGCCGTCTGGATCCTCCTACTGAGGACGATTCGGAAGAGGTAGAAAGGAATTGATTGTAATCGTAGCAAAATTGTCGAAACAGAAAAAGAAACGATTCAGTTGTGTAGTTTCGATAAGGAATGTACAAATTACCTATGCACGTTGTTTGATGATTTTGGAGATCGATGGTGGAAAAAAGAACTGTATGGCGACCGTAGAAAACGACTTTGGCCTCATAATTTCATTGTAGGACTTTGAAATTCGGTCGAGAAACTCTTTGAAAATGGTCGTCTTACACGCTTTTTCATCTATTCCTTCTTCTTTTTCTTCATAGTCCCACCTTCTTCCTTGTCACATATTTTTTGCCATATTTTTGTGTCTTTATCTTTCCGCTAAACGATTCGTAATTTCTTTTCTATTTTATCGTTTAATGTGGACGTCAAGTTCGGCCCAAAAAGAAAGAAATCACGCTCTCGGACTTTTTGGCTCCAGACTTTGCCATCCATTTCTAAGAAAATCTGATTATATTAGCAGAAAGAGTAAAGATCAAAGAATTCGGTGACGTATTGTTTTTGATAATATATTTGTTCTAGTAGTGAGCCCCGAGCTTTCGAAAGTTGTTCAAGTTTGTGTACATTTTAACGCATAAATTAAAACTATTTACATGTTGTTCTCGGTGTCATCAGATAGGCAATTTATTGTAGTTTCTATAATCGGCACGATAGTGCCGATTGAACTGATAGTTTTTGCTGGAGCCAAAAAGTCCCAGAGCGCTACTTTACAATGTTCACTTATAAGGGACCCGCTTATAACGATCTACTGCCTAAAACAATTTCCTTACAAACGAAGTATGAAATAGTCAAGAAGCTTGAAAGGGGTGAGAAGCAAAGTGATGTTTGTAGGCTTTAGTAAATAGACGGTTGCTACCATCTGGAAAGAAAATGACAAGATTCTTTCTTGTAAGCTATGAGCGCGACAATAGGATACTTGCCTCATTTTTGGGAAATATAATATTTAGAAAATGTAGGCGATGTTATTAGACCCGTATTTTGCAATTTTTTTCTACGATTAATATTAGGTCCAGAATATTTTTTTTAATTTTTGAAGTGGGGAATTTGTGACGTACGTGTCCCGCATGCGGTGTAGTTCTAAAAGAAGCCGTACGATGGCGCCATTCAAAAACTTCAAATAGCCGGTAGCTGGCATCAGGCAACGGCGACCACGCACAGTCGCGATCAGACAGAGAAGCTTGCTTACAGTCTAATATGGTTTTATCTTACACACTCAGAGCACACGACATCCTTCCATCTATGTATAAATCGAATTTCATTTCGGTTTACACATGCGCGCCCTCTACTGGCAGTGGAGCATAGTAACTAAAGCGAGAATCCATTCAATATATGTGTGAATCTGGGATATAAGACCACGTACGTCATCAATATCAACTTTTGCAAATATTTACGAAAATACGAAATAAAAAAACGGGAAAAAATATGTAAGTCTCTTTCGGGGTTTTGCATACATCTAGAGATTAAACATAACAATATTTTTTTTAGGCAAGTACCCCATTATAAATAAAAAAAAATACGAAGAACCACTAACGACTACTCAAATGGTTCACTCAGCAGAGGTTAAAAAATGTTACTATCAGTAGTGCGATATTGCAGTCAAAAGTTGAAGAATTAGGAGGCAAACTAGCAGACATCATCGATTTCAAATGTAGTAGAAGTTGTATAGAGATTCAAGAAGAGACATAACATCGAGAGCGGTAGAGTTGTGGGCGAATTGGCATCAGTGGATCCAAGGGTTGTTGAAGATTGGTTGAAAAATAAGCGGCCTCAAATTCAAGAATCATTTAGAGACTTTGAAGTTTTTAATCTGGATGAGGCAGGATTATTTTGCAAGTTGACTCCCGATAGAACTTTAAAATTTAAAGAAGAAAAGTGTAAAGGTGAAAAACTACATTTAGTTTTTCAACAATGATATTGGGGTTTCTTGTAGGCTCAAGATTTTCGGTATCGATAGTGTTAATATGGGCAGACATTCGATCTTTCTTGACAACATCTGCCCTCACAGATGTCTGATATAGTTGACACCTTGGGTTTAGTAACAACGCAAATTACCGTTTCAGGCCTCTCACAGTTACACATAGCACACTTCTAAGTTCAGTAAGTTGTGTCAATCTCTGTTTAAGGCTTACTATCCCATTTCTGATGTTATACGAAGCGACCGTAAAAACATAAATCCAAACAGTTTTCAACCCAAACTTCAAGGTTTTCCTCGCGTCGCCCTTCTTCTTTCTTTGTAACAGTTTTCCATACAACCACTCGCTTTTGGCATGTCCAAAAAAAAAAGTTGATTCGTGTGTACAAAAAGTATAGGTCTTGTCCGTCAATTTTGGTTTTCGGCATTTTTGACGGATCTCGAGCCGATAAGGCGGTGCGGCGTGGCTTTGGTGTTAAATCGCGAATAAGCCCATAAAAGTGGGAGCGGTAAAAAGCGAATCAAGTGAACGTAGGCGTCAAAAAAAATAACGGGATATCAAATTATTAAAATTAAGTTTTGCAAGGTCAGTAAAGAGAACAACACAAAGCTATACCTCGTGTTTTTTCGATGAGATTTAATTACGTTTTTACGGTCAGTCGATGGAATAGGGTCGAAAAAACCTCAGGACACAGATGCACCGATTTGCGTAATTTGACGCGAATAATGTGAGAAAAATCCGGCAAAACGTTTTCTATTTCTCACATTATGCCACGGTGTGTTAGTATCGACAATAAAACCGACAAAATTAGTGTCCGCCCAAAAAAAAAAAAAAAAAATTAACAATAAAACTATAAATAGGATTATTGATTATTTCGCATAACGTCGTTAATATCGAAACGTTAGAAAAAATTTAAAGACGCGATTTATGATGGTTCTATGTTAATTTTGGGCGTTACTGATGGACATTAATAAAAGTTGGATATAGTACCGATAGGTTTAGAGGATGGCGCGGTACCCGGCTTTTTGCAATAACAATAAAATTTCGAATTTTCAGCACTTATCGAGACTCCGGTAAAAAATTATGTGGCCACTTAATGTGTCACCGCGTGACATTTACGGGCGGCACGATTAAGCCGAATGGGGTTTTGGCACTTAGGGCATGGGAACGGTGAAGAAAAACGAACTTTCGAACGATGGCCCGGCGCTTCCACCATTTCGGTTTTTAACAGTCGCTTCGATCTTAACTCCGATTCCGGCATTCCAAGTGTTGAATGATCACAAAAATTGCTGTAAAATTATTGCGATGATTTAAGACTTAAAACAAAAAAAATCAGACTCGATTAGTACCGTTGGCGTCCTTTTTGTAGGACATTAATAAATTAGATGTGAATTGAAATCAGTTGAGATTTGGTCGTGTAATTCCCTTTTACTTTGTGGGCTTTCCCCATACCGATTCGTTTTAGCTGCGATACGGGACGTCATTGCCGGTTTTTGGCAAACCCGTAGGAAGAATGTCTGCGTGGGGTCCCTGTCAATGAGGAAGAACACTTCCCGAGGAAGTGAACGTTAACCACTACATCCTTTGGATTTCAGTCGCCGGCATAACGGGCTACGCTATTTTATTTCGATTACAGCGCCCAATAGGGAAGACTTTTCCATTATTTGTGAAAATTTCGAATATGTACGATTGCCCGAAATTAGTTTGTTCGCCTCCAACAGCTGGAATAATTTCAAATTTTGGTCCGTATCTTTTTCCAATAGGTGGTGCAGTGAAAAGAGAAACTTGTTAAACAAAACCTACTTCTGAAATCACAGAAATAAACTTGTCCCCGTGATTGATAAACCCTAGAAAATTCCGAAAATTATCACCCAACAGGATCAAAGGTCATCGGTTCTTGTGAGAACGTAGCTCTGCAATGACTGAATCAACGAAAATCGTCGATGGCTGTTTTAAACGGTTCCGGCTTGGTATCTCGGAACGTTTTGTGATAACGGGGTGGCTTTTCGAGAATAACACCATAAATCACGATGTAGTTAATAAAATCGTCGAGATTACCCGGAGGAAACGTTAAATTTCCTCTTGCCCCCCTTTTGTTGTGTCAAATTTACCATCACTAAAGTTTCCGGTCTAATTGTTGCAGGAACTTGGCGATCGGGATCGGCATTCAGAACTTCCCCGAAGGACTGGCCGTGAGTTTGCCCCTGCACGCCGCAGGATTCAGCACGTGGAGGAGTTTGTGGTGAGTACATGTTTCGACCTTGCTCCCTGCATCCCATGTTGGAGATGAATGCGATCACGACCGAGCGCGTGTATTATCACATTTGATAAGTAGTGACGTCATTGGCATGCGACCTCGAAATCCAGGTCAATGGCTTTGTTTTTATATATAGTCGCGGGGCTCTGTTGGTGCTTTGAATCCCGTGCTTCTAAACTTACCTTTTACCTGAAGTATTTATAGGTCTTTTTCAAGCGGTCGATGATTTATTTCGAGTTTTCGGGTATGGGAATTAGTTCAAGATCTTGCAGATATTCGCGATTGGAGAGGAGAAAAAAAAAAACGAAACCCATCGACCCGAATGGTCGTTTTCGAAACGCGTATACGCTTCGGATGTGCGTGTAATACACAGGACAATTTGTTATCTACTTCCGTTGCTTTCTTTTTTGGGTTTATCGCTTAAGAAAGTTTTCATTCATGAAACAGTTTCATTCATGATTTGGGCTCTGAGAAACTTGTACAGCTGCAAATCGGCCTGAGCCGGGGTTTGGTGACATATTGCTAACATGATAATAATTAAAATAAATTGCCAGTACCGAGCAGACTCTCGTTTTTTTTTTCGCTTCATTCTCGACTTTTTATGGCGAGAAAGTCGGTCTAGTTACGTTGTCGAGACCGAAACTATGAAATGGCCAGCTTTTTTGGCACATCTACAGAGTGACGCGTCGAATTTTTGAATTGGGAACCGTTAACAAACTGTAAATCGCCGTTGTTGCAACAGACTTGAAACAACTAGAAACGATGTGTGACAAAAGTATTTACGTTCTATGCATCTTGTAACGCAATGTGTCAAAAAAAATTATTTAATCAATGTCTGATTTGTCATGTCTTTTCGTTCGCGTTGTTAGTGGCAAACAGCAAAATTTCAAGTGAAAAGCGGCCTGAGAAGAAAAATCGTCAAAATAATGAAAAGAAAAAATTAGTTTTTGCAAAAATACTTATCGAACAAAATTAACAAAAGGATTAAATGATGGAAATTCTTTGAGCCAAATGTCGAAAAATGTTCTGTAACCATAAACGGTGTAAAAGTGAGGACGGTAAGAAAATGTTATGTCAATAGCAAAGAGTTAATCGGGAATGGAATGTAAGAGAAGGCAACGACCATGACTTATTCACTATGGATCTGAAGGAGAGTTCGAGGAGCAAGAATGTGTAGGTGGATGAAGAAGCAAAAACAGATAAAACGTTATCAGGAAAATAGTAATAAGGACTGCATAACCGTGCAAATTGGGAACTTCTGCTTGTTCAGATTCCGCTTTTTCAAAGGCATTTTTGTGTTTTTCCCAAAATGAATTTGCCAGATTTCCGATTGCCCTACGGCGTTGGAAATTTTTGCCTTTGGCATAGGTGGAGGAACCGGCTGGGGCCGAAACGGTGTCGTCACCGCCATTCACCGACTAAATACCATCTCTTTTCTCAATCTATTTACGCAGTGCATGCACTGAACATGATGAGCAGAGCAGCAGTCCGCAACCAGGGGGCCAGGGGCCTCTAATGAACTGGGAACGACCTTGCAGGGTCGCAAATACCATGCGGTGTTGCAAGACGCTCTCAGCGGTCTACCCATCTTCTATTGTGATTGAAATTTCGTAATTCCAGTTCGATCACAATTTTTTTAACCTTAATTTTCAAAAATGAATCGATTCCCTTTACAGATATTGACACAAATAAATTCTTAGGAAAATTAACGTCGATTTTGGAATTACAACAAATCGAACAAAATTTGTAATTTTTTGATGCATTTTGGGCATTAACGATGTGAGAATTGAAAAATTTACCTTCCTTATCTTGAGACTTCAAACTTGCACATATTCGGTAAATGCAAGATCTTTATTTTCATCTGAATTAAAGTCTCAAATTTTCACGTTTCGATTTTTTTAATATCCCACAAACAGAAATGAATTCAGAAATTCAAGTTGAATAAATTTTAGAGTTTTTGACATTTTAACTATATGATGACCGAAAGAAAGAGAAGTTTTAAAATAAAAAAAATTCCTGTAGATTCTCCTTAATTTTAGCCCAATTCGGTCGTTCGTAATTTCGAAACGTTTGTGAACGCACTTAAGTTTCTCTTTATTTATGATATTTTTGAACTAGGTAACTCTGATAGTTACCTAACACTTTAACCATCTCACATTATATAAATTATTAATTTGTGTTAACTTAAATTAAACTCTAGTTTCAAAACATTTAACAATTTCGTTGAGGTGACATAACATCAATTTGGTACGTAGGTAAAACGCAAAAATTATTTAGTTTCTCGATATTTTTCTTCGAGTAAAAATTTTCAATTGAAAATGACTCAATGGAAGGAACAATTTTTAAAAAATCACCGACAAAAATTACAAATACCACGACCCATTAGGTTAACCTAATCGGAAATAGTGTTAATGTTCGTGCGAGTACCGGAAACGCGATTCTTGATTCGACCATTTTGATCCGGAGAAACTTGCATTAAACAACCATCGTGCAACCGGCATCACCAGAGGTCAGGTTTAAATTGGTGTGAGCCAACGATTCGGCATGCGGTAACAAGGACAAGTAATTAGAAGTGTGTGAATTCCTCGAAGGATCGAATAATAAGTCCCCGCATTTTTAATCGATCTTTATTGATAACTACGAAAATTCGGCGGATCGCTGCCGATTTTTTGCGGTTTCGTAAAGAAATTTCAAACAAACCGCAATATTTATTTAGTAACTCGGTTAATTAGAATGGTATTTTTAAATAGTTTTTTTTTTTTTTAGGTATGGCCAACTTAGCGGAATGGTCGAACCGATTTTCGGAGTTTTGGGAGCCCTTGCCGTAGCTCTCGCTCAACCAGCACTGCCTTACGCCCTCGCTTTCGCAGCGGGCGCCATGATTTATGTCGTTGTCGACGACATTATTCCAGAAGCCAATACGAAGTAAGAAAATTATGTTGACTGAAACTAAGAGTAGTAATATCCTTTTTTACATCTTTAACATCATCTGTGCGAGTCTCCTCGTCTTCAGTTTGAACTATTGCTTCAAAGAATCGTTTTGCGTTGGCTAGAACGAGACAGTTTGCAGAAATCGTTTGAAATTATTCAAAGACTGCAAGTAGATTTGTGTTTTATGGTGCAACATTGCCTCACATCGCGCATCATACACATCACAGCTATTAATTTTTCATAGCTTAGTAACTTCCGGTTGAAGTTTCCATTACAGATAGTAATAGTATTGCGGACAGGCAGTAAATAGTTTGCAAAGTAAGATCTGACGTGGCAGCATAGATTTATGTTTGTTGTCGCTTTCAGGACGACGGGAACTTTTGTTAAGGATATTGGGGTGACACATAAACCGAAGTTCCTGAAATTTGCTAGTCATCTACTATACTGAACTTGAATTTTTGTTGTTTCTGGGCGGTTCGTATATAACTATAAACGGGAAACAATCCTCAACGAAGCTGGAGTAATGACTCAATCCTTAGTGATTCGATAACTCTTTGTGGCTAATCGAATCAAGCATTATTCATTCATGTTTGCATCAAGTACTCTCGGTGCATTTGAACCAACGATAAAGTGACTCATTCGATCAGGTTTCAAAGGCGACAGGGTATCACGCGCCTCTGACATGTGTCCTGATTCATGCTAGCAAAATTCTCGAAACGTTTTTATTTTGAGAAAACATCGATTGGTCATCCGGAATCGAATTAAAAAAAAATCGTTTTCCCACATTCCCCACCAGTTACCGAAGTCTTATTTCCCGGAAAAAACCTCGTTTGGAATGATTTGGCGCATATCATTACTCTGCAAGTTATTTGCATGTGTTGTCAGATATGCTTCCAGAGAGCAACATATTTACATGTTGCTACTTTGCTGTGATGCTGTCCGCATTCAACAAATACACCAACCAACTCCCAGGAGGCCTCCTTCAATGTCAAATCCGTGCCTCCGCCTCCGAGCTATTAATAATGAACATTAAGTTAAAAGCTTTTGATAATAGTTTCGGTAGTGCCACGTGATCAGCAAAGGAACGGTTGTAATTAAGGGAAAACGTCGGGGCGTCGAATTCGCCAAATTTCCCAATTAACACGTCGAGATAGCAGGTCGAAGTTTTTTAAGAATTTTCGATCTCTTGGATCGAGAAATGTGGAGCCATCTGCGCTACCCCGGAGGAATTCGGTAATAACAGATGTCGAATTCAAAACTGTGTAATTGACGACGGCGTCTGTTCTTTTAATTTAGCCATAAATCCGTCGATCTGTTAAAAGCGGCGAGTCGGCGGAGTCGTTTCAAAAGAGCAGCAGTAGGTAAGGTGAAGCCGAAAACACGTCCCGAAGAATCAGCAGGAATTTAAAAACACGTTGTTAGGCACTTAACGTCGAGTTTTTTTCAAATTTCGACCACCACCAAAACGGTTTATGTTCAAAAAAAAAAAACTCTAGAAACACTTCTCGATGAGTGCGTTCTGGGTTCATTGTCACAGCGCCACCCGGAGGATAGTTTCGCCAAATTCTTAATTGCCAACCGTACTTCCAGGTGTGTTCCAGGATCATTATGCACCCGTGATTTTTCGAAACAAACCCGCATTCTTGTGCGTGCGTGTACACCCGGGAGCAGCAGGAGCGAGCACATGTGCGTGCATTTCAGCTGACCAAGAAAAACGACGGGTCGTAAATCGTGGCCGGCGTATGTGATGTGTTCGTTTCTCTTCTTGTGCTTCGCTTTTTGTTTTCCGGAGGGCTGACCGACTGCAATAACAATTGGCCATTACGCTTACACGGCCCACCCAAACGTAGCCAGGTCGCTCGCCAAAGCAAGCACAAAAGGTGCATGCGGTAATCGGAGGAAAAGTATTGCGAACTCGTCGCCAACCCCATTTTACTGACGGGGACAAACAGAAATCGTTTGAACAGGAACCAAAAATTTCAGTTAAAACAAAAACACTCAGTTGAGCTTAGACTGTTGAAACTTGTAACGGGCGTAGCTGCGAAGTGGATAGGTGGAACCGTTTCTATTGATTTATGCGCTGAGGGCCCTCAGGAGAAATTCCCCAACCAAATCTTATTGCTAAACTCCTTTGACTCCTTGACCACTTTAACGAGGATCACAAAAAACAAATTTAATTCACTAATTATCCTACTAATTAACTTTTTTGTTTTGCAGCGGTAACGGCAAATTGGCGACGTGGGGCGCCATCCTTGGCTTCCTCGTCATGATGACACTGGACGTCGGTCTGGGATAGTCGTCACCCCCTCCGTTAGTTACGGACGAATTTAAATTAATTTTAATTAAGCATACCCAAACGAATTCTAAAACGACGCATGGACAATTTTCTGTCGCGACGCACAGGCAATAACAGGATAACGTTAAGCACAGAAGGTTGTAACAGTTAAGTAGTTGTACTTATTTATTTCTAAATTGCTTTATCGCGTCCGTATTTTCATTTCTTATCCGTACTTACGCCATGGTTGTTCCTGTCTATTTGTTCTTCAGAGTGTGGGTACATAGGCAATTTTAAACCAACTGTTGCTGTGATACTGAAGATTTATTGTCAATAAAACGTACATTTAATAAAACATTATAAATAGTCCTCTAGTTTTTGTCGGACCTTCAATTTTATCTGAGCAGAAGCCGCTTCAAGGTAAGATCAGGATTTATTGCTTTGCACCTCGGCGTCGTGATTATCAGTTTTTCAAATTTTTACTTTTTGCCGATTAAATTTTCAAGACTTTCTCTTCAATTTTTTATTTTAATAATTCTTAGTCACATTCTGTCTCTACGACGTATGCGGAACATAAAGGCGAACATGAATAGATCATCCGCGTAACACACGTTTCCATCAAAGGACATTTCACATTATGTTTGGACCGCCGTCAATGATATGACCAAATAAGAACGTCAATGTGTCGTTTGATTTGTCTGCAACAACGAGTTGTAAACTTTTGGAAGTGGATAAAATTTGATTGTTGCGAGATTTCCAGGAGCTAATCTGAATTCCTATGCGGCGTCACGTCAGGCCTGGATTAAGGCTGCGGGGCCAACGGCTGAAAGATGATCTCCCTACACAATATGCTCTCTTTGCACTAGATAAGTTGGTAACTCGTAACCTGCAAATTCCATCACGTTCACATCATCACGACTGCACCTAGTGCTGAAGCCGCTCTTATTAAATTATCGCGACTGGATCGCAACTTCCCAAGATCGAGACCTGGAGTCCGAATAAGAGAAATCCAAGTTCATGTTCGTTTTTCTCGAAAACTATTCTGGTTAGCAACACGTCCTTCAACTAACATGTATCGCGTTGATAAGCGAATTCTACATATGAAATTATGTAAAGTAGACACGCGCCATGGAGGGTGAGGCCAGAATTCGCGTTTCCCCGTCAAGACGGAAAGTCAGAGACCCGTCGCTGTTTAGTAAACAACTTGTGTTTGTCAGGTCTGTATGGGATTTCCAGGATTAAACGTGCTTCCTTTATACATACGAGCCTGAAATTTGTTTGCGTGTGCTCGAGTAGCGATTACGCGCTTGGAAAAAGACAAAAACTTTCTCTCAAGACAGACGTGACAATCATACAATTTGTTATAAAATTTCAAATACTGAATGTGAAATTATTGCAACCCTTTTCATCGTCGGAAGGTGATCTGCTGAGATTTCATGGCAAAAGAAAGATGGTTGAAATTCATTGAACCTGCTAGTACTAGTAATGAATCAGTGAATACGTTGAAAGCTAAGCAAATTCAAATCGGTAAACATACTTCGATGGTGTGGATGCAATTATCGAGCTTAGTAAACTGTTTATTTGGAAACACTGTAGGTGAATCGCAGAAAGGCAGCTAAAAGTTTAATGAACGTTACAAAGCGCGAAGGGTTCATGTATACGATTTTTCCAACCCTCCGGAAATATCTGTCAGTTCTGAAAATGGATCCTTCGATTTTATTTCTTGCCTGAAATGCGTTTTTGGACGCTTTTAAGCACAACTACGCCCTGTAGAACTACAATGCTGAAATATCTTTGAGAATTTCGAGCTGTCTCGATCGATGGGGCGGCCAAAAATAACTTCATGATCATCCCGCTCCCAACTATCAAATTTGGAGAGCTGTGATGAGTGTGTAACAAATTAAAATATTAAATCGTCGATATCGTTTGCTCCTTATATAAAATTTGGCAATCTTGCCCATCATAGATATAGTTCTAGCTGTTTTATGGGTGCAATGATTAGGGGTGAATATTGTTCCGAAATCTTTCACATCGGGATACATCTAATTCAGTCAATCTGCACAAATTCTTGCTGCCCCAAGTTGTAGTCACTGCAAAGTTTTTTCAGGTCCTCAACCTCCAACATTGTGGAACACTGGCGGAGATCGTTAGACTTGTAGGACTCAAACCTGCTGGAAATTCTTTGCGAAGTTCAGCTTTTGCACATTTTTGCGAGAAAAAAGTAAAATCTTGCGCAAATGCCTTAGGTAGGTACATTATGTACCTCCCTTATGCCAAGACAAAGGCGATGTCATTGCTATTGTTAACGCAGTCACGGCCAGCTAATGTTCCACGGGTACATTAAGAAACCGTTGGTATTTGGAGAAATTCCATTGTTTACGGCACCACCTGTTCACCAGGTTAATCAAGACTATCAGAAGTAATAGCAGTTATCGATAGCATCTCCTTCCTCCTCGCTTATAAAAATGTCGTGCACGTAGAGGAATGTCTCGGATAGAAAGACGTCATAATCAGATAATACCCATGCCCAATGAAGGACTCGGTATCATTTTAACGGGAAAAACGTCGTTGTACTTTTCGAGACTGGGTCGAACAAATAAAGTTGGACGACGTTTTTGTGACTTCCTAGTTGGGTTTTTTGCGAAAATCCATTTACCTACTCAGATAAGTCGTTATCGGTTCAGTTTTTCGATAGATAATTTCGTTGCATGCAACCCATGTCGACGGCGTAATCGGCTCGGGGTTCCGGTTCCGGTGTGACGTACTTCCGTGGAATTTCCGGGTACCAATGCCGCCGTGGTCATTCATGCTTAATACAATAGAAGCACTCGCGATATTCTGCAACTCCATTTCCTCCATCCATCCAGCAAGCTCTCTGGATGCCAACGTTCGCCATTATTCATTCATGTTTCATATAGTAGATGACATTGATTGGCGCCGTGAATGGGTGCATTCTGTGAAACTTACGCAATCGACGGTATTTTTAGAAATGCACGTTGCAAGTTGCATGGCGTCACTTACTCTAGTAGTGGGAAAATCGACAATTGAAATTATTGAAAACAAATAGTTGCCATTTGAGAAAAGTAAATGGTAAAAAAAGATGAGCAAATGGTGGATGAAGGTGAAAAGGATTTGGTTTACGACAAAAGATACACACTCGGTGTAGAAAAAACGAAAGAAATCTAATAGCAACAACATAATTTTCTTTCCAACAATTTCGAACAAGAAAAACGTGACTGAAGCACTGAAGTGAATCATACAGGTATTTCGAGTCGGATACTGTTCGCGTCAACAATTGTGTTATTGTTGCCATTTCCGAAAGCCTTGACAAAAACGACAAAGTAATTTTTCTATATTTTTCATCGTTCTACCGTGTGGTGCAATTTCGCATTTTATATGCGCGTAAATAAGTGAAATTGTTCCTGGAAAATTTGTTAGCTTTTAAAAATAAAGACGACGTCCAGTTTTAGCGATCGGATCCATTGTTGAACTCGTAAAAAATGTAGACGATGATTATGCAAAAGGTCGTTACTATTTCTCTCGCGCTAATTTTAGAACGTGCTTCTGTCAGACGGCGCCGCGACGCCCCCTGCGAAGCTTCCTCTGGCCGTCTCAATTTGGACGGCGACGTCCTTGTTCAACCCGGACGGTTACTTTCAAAAACTTAGAAAAACGTTTTTGCTTGCCGCCCCCTCGACGGCTTGCCAGAAAATCCGGAAGTTTCACAAAAATTGATGTAAGCATCAGAATTCATGAACTGAAACAGTTCTTCAGTAGTTAAGTTTTATGAAATCGATCACTTGCACTTTTCTCGTACTTTTTTGTCACAGATTACGTTCTAGGGGACTTGTAAGGTTTTTTCTTTTTGTTATTCATACACAGATATCGGTGTTTCTGTATTTTATCTTCTCACATTTTCCTTCCTGCTGTGCCCTTTTTTCCCAATGTCTTCTCTCCTTATCGGTATTTCTGCATTTTATCTTCTCAGATTTTTCTTCTTATTATGCCATTTTCTCCCAATGTTTTCTCTCCTTATCGGTATTTCTGCACTTTATCTTCTCACATTTTCATTCCTGCTGTGCCTATTTCTCCCAATCTCTTCTCTCCTTATCGGTATTTCTGCATTTTATCTTCTTACATTTTCCTTCCAGCTGTGCAATTTTCTCCCAATGTCTTCTCTCCTTATCGGTTATTCTGCATTTTATGTTCTCACATTTTCCTTCCAGCTGTGCAATTTTCTCCCAATGTCTTCTCTCCTTATCGGTTATTCTGCATTTTATGTTCTCACATTTTCCTTCCTGCTGTGCCATTTTTTTCCAATGTCTTCTCTCCTTACCGGTATTTCTGCATTTTATCTTCTCAGATTTTCCTTCTTATTATGCCATTTTCTCCCAATGTTTTCTCTCCTTATCGGAATTTCTGCACTTTATCTTCTCACATTTTTCTCCCTGCTGTGCCATTTTCTCCAAATGTCTTTTCTCCTTATCGGTATTTCTGCATTTTATCTTCTCACATTTTCGTTCCAGCTGTGCCATTTTCTCCCAATGTTTCTTCTTCTTATCGGTATTTCTGCACTTTACCTTCTCACATTTTCCTTCCTGCTGTGTCATTTTCTCCCAATGTCTTCTCTCCTTATCGGTATTTCTGCACTTTACCTTCTCACATTTTCCTTCCTGCTGTGCTATTTTTTCTCAATGTCTTCTCTCCTTATCGGTATTTCTACATTTTATCTTGTCACATTTTCTTTCCTGCTGTGCCATTTTCTCCCAATGTCTTCTCTCCTTATCGGTATTTCTGCACTTTACCTTCTCACATTTTCCTTCCTGCTGTGCCATTTTTTCCCAATGTCTTCTCTCCTTATCGGTATTTGTGCATTTTGCCTTCTCACATTTTCCTTCTTGTTATGCCATTTTTTCCCAATGTCTTCTCTCCTTATCGGTATTTGTGCATTTTGCCTTCTCACATTTTCCTTCTTGTTATGCCATTTTTTCCCAATGTCTTCTCTCCTTATCGGTATTTGTGCATTTTGCCTTCTCACATTTTCCTTCTTGTTATGCCATTTTTTCCCAATGTCTTCTCTCCTTATCGGTATTTGTGCATTTTACCTTCTCACATTTTCCTTTTTGTTATGCCATTTTCTCCCAATATTTTCTCTCCTTATCGATGTTTCTGCATTTTATCTTCTCACATTTTCCTTCCTGTTGTGCCATTTTTTTCTTAATATCTTCTCTTCTTACTTTTTTCTTATTTTGTGTCCATTTAATGCCGTCCCTATAAGAGACGTAGGAATACCTTTTAAGGTTAATTATCGAAATACCATTTTCTGTAGTAATAGTTACGTAAACTCTTTAGGGCGATAAGGTTTGTCGTGACGTTCGATGTGTGACATCTTTGAAGAGAACTTATCTTGCGGGGGGTGTTAAAGGTTAAATACAAATACAATGGTTCACAGAACGAAGAAATTAACTTTTTGGGGTTTAAGGAGCCAATTTTTTGCCAGATATGCCAGACATTTGACGCAAATTTCTCCCTTTGACTTGTTACGTAAACAGGTACCTAATCGGCGAATTAAAAAAATCATTTTGTCTTTGCTGTCAAATTGTTGGTTGTTCTCGTCGGCTGTCGTATTTTGCGTCATTTATTCGATTGTTGATAGTTATTAGATTCCGTTTTTGTCGATTTCACACACGAAACTGAGTATGGAAAAAAGCCGAAGCTGGAAATTCCCGATCTCGATGCGACTGAAAAGAAAAACCTTGAAAACGGTCCAGCAGCAACGATGTAAGTAGGTATGCTGGTATACACAAAATAAAACGGTGAATTTGTCAGTTATGAATGGAAAAAGAACCGAAATCTACTCGTTCCCCTCCACGCCATGCAGCCAGGGCTGTGCATTCTTCAATGGGCCCACGGCATGCTCCATACTTCGCCATCGACCACAGTCGTGCGGTGGCGATGGGCAAGGTAAAGTGGTCTGCTCCAAGTTCACTCATGGTAACAATCGGCTGCCACACGAGTAATTTTTCTTCTTTTTTTTTCTCTCTTTTGTTCGCGTTATTGTTGAGAAACTGAGTGAATGAACACGTGTGCAGTGTACGAGATAACCCCCCTAAATTGGAGCATCTCGATTACGATTTGGTAAGTCGTCGTTTTACAACTTAATTCCGCCCCAGTTTGATCAGAGGCGCCCCGTTGCCCCCATATTTCCCATGTAAATATTTGTGTCGCTAACGATGTTTTGGTTGGTGCCTCAATTACAATTATCATCAGTTCTGCTCGGGGACATTTAAAAATTAAAAGGTTTCAAAATTGTGTGTAAATTCTCCAGTAATTTATTCTTTTGTTTCCGATCCGTTACAATCACTTAAATTTTAATAATTTTCCGAAATTGGGGCACCATTTGAATTCACGATTGAATTTAAATAACAGACACCAAAAGCTCTGGCGACTTCCCGGTCGTTATCGCTCCGAAAAAAAAAAAATTGGTTGAAATTAGTCTCGAGACGGCCAGAAATAGAAAAATTCCTCCCTCTCTTTTTAGTGGCGCATCATAAATTTAAAAGGCGAAAATAAACCAGACAAAATAAAATAGACAGGTTAAAATGTGACGTCACGGAAATATGTGAAGAATTTGTGGTATGCACGCACCTGGGCGCCACCGCTGAAATTCTGCACAATTGCATCGAACTTTTCAGCGGTTACGGAGAGGACGGCAGCGATACTTTGTTTTTAATAATCAATTTGCGAGTTTAACGATGGAGAGCAAAATGTTCACCACTTACTTGAAGGCGAAGTAATTGCAGAAATAGTGACTGCTGGAATTGTATGAAGTTATCACATTTCCTGTCATTCAAGCTCGAAAGCTCCTCGGTTGCAATGACCTGAAAGAAACGCACGGTGGTCCAACCAAATAGCAACTGCCGTTTCACCGATGCGTCTGAAAGAGTATATTTCCAAAGATTCTATCCAGGTACTTTTGGTAGATAAATTATCAGAAAAGTTTCTCAAACTGTCAATTAATTAATTAAATTTACTTGCTGGTCAAAGATAAATCGGAAATTGAGATATAAGAATTGATCAAAGCCGTTGGTATAACGGAGGCAGTAATTGAAACCCGCAGCCAAAATAACGTCTTGCAGTTGTTAATAAATATTGTTGTACCTGCACAACGCCGGAGGCCCACCAACAAGCAACTAACAGTGAAGAGGTAGAGTTTCTTCTAATGAACAATTAGGGGCAATAATGGTGTTGTTCGAAAGCTGCCACCATGAGGAAGGTGTGAATCGACAATCTCCGTTAGCAATGGATTTCGGGAGGTCCTGTTAATAGGTAAAAGCCACATAGTCGACGTGTTAACCAAAAAGAACCACCATCTCAGCAAACAGCTTGAGGACAATTTGGGGAAATTTGTCAAGATGACAATCAAATAAACCATCGTGTCTATGGTTCGAGACGAGCAGACTTTCCATCAAACTCCGTCTGTTAGCGTAAATGTTTCTGGTGAGCAGCAATGCATCACACCTTACCGTTGTATATAATAAGACGTTCCCCATATTACATAGCCGTGCAGAATGCAGACGATGGTTTAGAAATAAACGGCTATTGATCCAGGATAGCAAGGCGGGCTGTGTACTGGTGTCGTGCCGGGGTCGTTAACGTGGCGGCAAAGAGCGCTTGAGCGCCCATCCGTGCCGTATGTCTGATATCAAGCCGTATTCCGGCCATCATCTTCAAGAAGCGGCCCCTAATTAATTGGCCAGGTGCGATCGAAAACTGGCTCCCATGATGAAACCCTTCCCGAATTCTCGACACTTTCGCGGTTTGAGTGGTTGACTAGAGGTAGGTACCACATTACTTAAAAAGTTTGAAAAGTTTTCCTAGTGCGTCTTTCGAATTCTGGATCATCTGCGTATAGCGCGATGAGTCACAAAGTTAATATAATAGTGATGGATGGGGGAATAAAGGATTTATTGCGTGATTTATCGAAGGTCCGGGCCTACAGAAACGGATGACGGCATCCACTTTGAAAATTTTCATACAACTAATTGAAGGTTCGAAACGAGGGTTAGATTTCAAAATTCTTGACTAAAACCATCTTTTGCTTTAATGACTGCGCTTCCCGTTCTGCTCATTTAATTCGTAACGGCGGTGGCTTTAAATTGTAAACGCCGTAGAAATTTTATTGCTATACGGTCTTTAATTGAATTCTACAGTGTTGCCAAGGGGCGCTGAAGGGTGATGGACTACGATTATCGCGAGCCCCAACGGATACGCTTTCAGGTCAAACACACTTACGGTTCTGGAAAAAGAAGAAATTTGAAAACGAGCAAGTTATTGCAGCAATTCATTCAATAATCCCGATCGTTGTTCCAAAACATTTTTCAGCCTGGAAAAAAATTTCTCCTCCAAAGCAACGAATAGTTAAAAAAGGGGAAACGAAAATTTTTAAGGCATTAAAAAATTACTCAAATACAAACGCAAATAGTGTCAACTGCAAAATTTTTATAGCTAAATCTTGAAAAAAGTTGGTTTCATCCTGTATTTGAATAACGTAAGTAACATGAAGCCCAGTTATTGTTTCTCTTGATTATTCCGGTGTGTTTTCGAAGACGAAAAAATGTTATCGCATAATCTGCGAAACCCTTACAGGGAACGCAAGAATTTCAAGGGCATTTCTCAACATTTCCCGTTTCTTGCTTCGACTCGCTTAATTAAAACATCGTTACGGCGCTTTATTGCTGAGATAATTGCCCTAATTAATTACGACGCTTATTTTAGTTCTTCGCGCATTAATTGAGGTGCTAACTCGCGGCGTTTCGCTATCAAAAAATTCAATTTGGTCGCTAAACATCTCCTTTGACAGTCCGTGGTGTTGTTCGTTATTGTTGACGTTTCTGTCATTCGTGTTCATTTCTCCCGGAAACGAAGCGATTGCGAAGCTTTATATTTCGAGAAAGTATTATCGTGAAATGGTACAAGTTGATGGTGGAAATGGTCGGTGCATGTTTTGCGTTGGGAATTGTGATTATTTCCACTAGATTAGTGGCACCTTTCAGGGCTGGAAACGAGCGGATAACGGGACGGTGATTAGGTTTTTAAAGGAAACGGGAAAAGTCACACAGTGGACGGTTGGTTTACGATAAGAGTGCTCGCCTAATTTATGCCTTCACACATCGATGGTATTAGGTGGAATAAGTGAAGTTGCATGTTGAAGTTGAAGTTATGACCGGGAATTTGCGATTGTTCAAGTTGTACTGTGTTTGGGAAACATTGAAAATCTCTTTCGGACATTGTCTTGAATGTTGTTTGACAAGAGTTATCGCCATCGACTGTGGGAATAGAACAAAAATCCATACTGAAACTTTCGTTATCTTTTTTCAAACACGATATCCGTGTCGGTGATTTTAATACGTTACGGCACTTTTTCCTGAAGTTACTTTCGCAAACTTTTGATTAAATGTCATTCACACTTTTTAATTCCAACACATCTCCGATTTCAGTTCTCTTTACAGATCAAACACTTTTAGGTGCAATTTATTTAAATTATCTACTTTCTTGTACATCTGCATCAATTTCAAAGTTATATCTGCACATTATAAGGAGTCTCCACTTTCAGCGAGTTACCTACAATTACGATTGGGTTACTTTAAGTAAATTTTTCATTTTTCCATTCTTCATTATTGTCCGAAAATTCAAATAACTCTCCATATTTTAGTATTTTTCTTGGCGCAACTTTCCTTTTCGGTTCCCTTAAGATGTATCTAGGTACAAATAGTTTCTTCCAAAATTCTCATGTGTTTAAAGGGGTCTCAGCTTGATCTTATCATAATTTCGTACACATCTGCATCACTTTTTCTCTCTTCATCAAATAGCTAGTCTTCTTTGACTTTCTCATCCCTGACTCTTAATTCCTCCCTTCACCGACACTTACCTTGCAAAAATGAAGATTTTCATTAAACTTCGTTTAAATGTAGATTTAAGATATTCCTATATAAGTTTTTTAAATTGGTAGGTATTAGAAATTGGTAGGTGCCAGTTATCAATAATTTTTTTTGAAATAGACGATAAAGCCGGCAGAATTTATTATAATGCGAGATTATTTAAAATCGTTGAAATATTAATACAAATCTCGTTACTCAGACGAAACTTGACATAAGTACAAGCGCAATCTCATTCTCCTGGATATTTCCAAAATAACAATAAATTATCAAAGAAAATTAATAATCCAGAGCAGTATAGAGACGAAATCGAAAGTTGTATGTACCAATGTCTGTTTATTTTTCATCAAAGTCGCTGTTATCAATTCGCAGACACCAGAAGCGCATTTGTACCCTTCCAGTAACAAAAATGATTTATTATCACCCTTAACAGAAAATAAAGACTTAAAATTGTCAACAAAATTTGCTGATTAGATTGAAAGAGTTCGAGTTGACACCATGCATCGCCGAGGAAGGTCTTACAGATGTTTTTGACCACAAGTTACTTCTACAATTGGATTTATAGCAATGCTAGTTAATCGTTGTAAATTTTTGTAGTCACTTTGTAGTATCTTGACGGCCATTTTGGTATTACAGGATTCTGTTAAAAGTTTCAATTAATAAAAAAAAATCGATTTTAAATTTTTTAGGGGGAATCAATGGGGAAAGTTCTATATTAAGGGAGGTTTTATGGTCTAGAATGTTGTTAAAAATAGATTATTGCATTATTTGTTTCTAAGGTTCGACAGCTCCTCGCAACTCTGGAATTTTGACTTCTCCTTTGCTACGACATCCAATGGCGAGAAGCCCTTTTTGGTTTGGTATAGATCTTGAATCTTGATGAAGCACACCCATAATCATCGATTATGGGAAAATTTTGGTTAATTTCTGCAAAATCAAAAACTAGTTACAACCCTTCGAATGGCCAAATTTCCATTCGAATTGTTGAGATTTGTATTAATCGGGGCAAGAAATTTTGCTTGGTTTTCATACCATAAGGTCAATTGATATCTTTCTATTCAACATTTGGGCAAAAAGACCGAAAACGTACAATATTATGGACCTATTGGGTACAATTTTTACTACATCGTGTAAGTTTGCTTGTTTGTTGGGAATGAGTGGGGCGTTTGTTTTTAAATTTTTAAAAGTTGTAAATGTTTGAATGGAAATGTCAAAATGGCGGCCCGCGTGTTGTTTGAAGAGCTGGATCTAAGTATACCCTTCTACCTACCTATTATTGGCAAAAGGGAAACAGTAAAAAGGTCGATACCTATCAAATGAACGTATAAAAAGTAGGATCGAGATGTTTTTGATGTAAACGTTGCTTGAAATATTGGGGAAGAATTATTGCAGCCCCTTGATGGTAAGATTGTTTTATTTCGAGGGTGGCTGCGTTGCTCAGGTTAAAATCCGTTCTCAAATGGTGGTGCAATGTTCGGTAAAAACTGAAAATTAGTAAATTTTCCAACGAATTTCATCAGGAGATCTTAACTGAATGCGCATGAATCCTCCGGGAACCTCGCCGAAGAAGCCGCCGACCATCCGATGCGTATTAATTTTTCACGCCCCTATCCGACTCTTTCGGTAACCTTTTATGCACCGAAACGTTAGCCATCACCTCCCGGAATCGAACGACTCAATAAAAATTCGCGAAAATTTCGTAGAAACCCCCGGAAACTACCCTTACAACTTCCAGTTTCTAACTAACCCACCGCCGAACATTTCGTGACCATTGAAAATTTCAACCGATAAATTCGCAAATTTTCAAGCGTTCGGACGATTTTCGTCACCACGCAACTACCCCAAAAAATCGCAAAACCCCACATAATGCGCACTTATTCCGCGAAGTCGTCCGATAGCAACCATTTTGCTGGGCCCCCGTCCTTCCTCGCGCGTCCCGCCGACTTGGACGTCTTCAGGCCGGATTTTGGCGAGTTTTCGTCGAAAAACCGTCGACTTTTTTCGCTGCGACTTTTCGCCACATATCCCGCCGTCAATTCGGTGGTAAAAAATCGGGCATCGGGGTCGTTTCGAGGGTGAAAATCGCCAAATCGTCGTCTCCCCTCTCGCCGGAGTCGATTTCGCGGACTGCGCCTGTGTGGATGACGCGTTTCGTTCCGTCTCTTTTCGGACCGCTGCTTCGGCGAGTTGGAGAGTTTCGAACGTTCGTCGGTTGGTTGCTATGCCGGAGTCTTGCTGGAAAACGAATAGTTGCAACAATCACCTCGCCACATATACAGTGTCTCGGTTAGGAAGTGCGTTTTGGGTCTGATTCGTCGGGGGTGGTGTGTTGGACGAGGTCAGCTGCACTTTTGACGTAAGTAGGCTCAGGGTTTTCCGAAAGTTAAGGGGTGCGCCACCCGACGATTTCTTTCGCAACTTGCATTTTCACATCGGCTATCGCTGTAATTACGCGAGTTTTACGTTTAACACGTTTATGCTTTTCGTTATCGCTTCAAAACAATTTTTTTTTCCTATTTTAGTGTAATCGCGACGTTAAATTATATTGCCGGGTTTACGGCCGGTTTCGCAACGTTAACCCTCGCGAAGTGGGTCACGGGAAGGAAGTCCGAGCTGGGGGAACTCGATTCGCAGGGTTGGAAGTTTTCGTTTTCAGTCGGCGTTTCCGACAGCGCCTCCCTTCGGTCTGCCGGTTGCGAAACACGACGTGGGTCTTACTGCTCCTCCGGCTCCAAACTCTTTCGGCGGAGGTCTAGGAACTGTGGAATATAATTGTGTAGATGTGGGGGACGAGTGTCTAGCCAGTTTGGGGCTCCCTTTAGGAGCGGTCGGACTGCCGAATTACAAAGTCATTCGCCAATTTTTTTTGTTGCTATAGCGGTTCAGTAAACCATTTGATTCTGTCTGAAAACGGCGGCGGCGGCTCCATTCATTACTTAACTCCAGACGGATCGTTACGTAACCCCGTGTAATGATGTTAGTGCGAGCCAGCTTCGTTCCATTTGCATTGATAATAATTGTGCCATTTTCCATGTGTCCATTTTAATTCGTTGTCCGTCAGTACCTACTTAATTTTTTTAACCCCCCGAAATTCGCCACTTTCACGATGTAACTCGACCTGTCCCGGTCTGACCCAAATATTTCGTTAATGCGATTTCCTCCCAGAACAGGCCTCATTTTTGTAAAATATTTCTTGTTGATACAAGCCAATCTATCTTTATAATGGCTGATGCTGTGCCGCGTTGTAAAGTGAATTCCTAATTCGCATTGTCGAGGAATTCGCATGTTGGATGGGTCAGTTTCCATTCGCGTCGGCCCGGCCTAGCAACAACGCTCGAGCTAATTTCGCGATTTTCCCACAACACCCAAAATCCGCCAACACGAACCGACAACAGTCAAAACCGTTGCAGTTTTTCCCAAACCAAAACCAAAACGAGAAGAATCGAGTTACCACCAATCTTTGACAAATACACCTTCAAAAAAATTTTCGAGCCAATTCTGAGATCGGGTTGACGTCGCGTCGCGCCGTCCTCCACGTGACAATTTCCCGAAATGTTGCGATTTCTTATCGCAATACGGCTGGTTGACTTTAAGGATTGTCGTCGTCGTCACCGTCCCGACGTCAAAAGGCTCAGGATCCGGTCCGTGCGTCACCGCCCAAACAAACATGTGTACATAGCCATTTAAACTTTAAAGTCCGCGGCCAGACGCCCGAAACCGATGTAACCGTTTCGAAACTGTCTAATTGCGTCGATTTTCACGTCGGTCGAAAATTTGTCTGGGAGTGAGAGGCGAAGAATTCCGTCGTATCCTTGCTAATTCTTTCGTCGGGGCGAAATTGTCGGGTTCTAGACGTAGCGGCGGCTAAGAAACGAGGTCGTTGAACCCGGCAACGATGGCTGACTCACTTAAATAAGTATTATTTGTATTACTCTGACATAAAGGTAATAAAGTAGGGGAGACCGGGGATGAAAGTCAAATTTCTTAATTTTATTTTTTTCGACACAAACTTTTTTTATTCCAACGTATTTTCATGATGGAGTGGACTTTCGACTTTCTTGCAAGATACAGTCGAACTTCCAAAGCTCGAATCCTCAAGAAACTGCCAAATTAGTTCGAGTAATAGAAACTTCGAGTTAAAGAAAAAACGGCACAGTGATAATTTTTTTATTTGGAGTCTACACTGTATTTGGACAATGTAGCACACCAGTTTCGAACTTCGCGATGAGGGAGCTTTCCTAGTACAGATTCTTCATCACTTACGCCATTTTCTTGGGTGTGATCTTGTGATATGAGTGAAGTTTCATTCATACTAACACTATCCACAATTTCTTGATCTATAGGATTGTCGCTGGTTATTAGATCATCATCGACATTCAAAAAGTTATCTAGTCTAACATTGTCTAGACAATTGTGCAACATAGTCCATTTTGCAAATTTTCTTCAAGATCTGGAATTCCATCTTTTTCTGCTTCATTAATCTTCACCTGTTGTTGCAGTTCCGCCAATGGTATATCATCTTCCTCATCATAAAAGATGTTTCCCAAATCCGGCCTTCTTGAAACAATTCTGAATGGTTTTTTGAGTAATGTCGCCATTCCAAACAGCTGCTACAGTCATCACCCAATTAAAAAGATTAATGTTAGGCATTTCATTGGATTGTTCATAACTATCCAACACTTTACTTAAGATTCTACGTCTGTAATGACACTTCAATGATTTA
Organism: Pyrochroa serraticornis; assembly: GCA_905333025.2. Classification (NCBI taxonomy): domain Eukaryota; kingdom Metazoa; phylum Arthropoda; class Insecta; order Coleoptera; family Pyrochroidae; genus Pyrochroa; species Pyrochroa serraticornis. Next base: position 36,617,494 of record HG995154.1, on the reverse strand, counting down.
ATGATTCCTTGATGGAAGAGTTGTGATTTAGATGTCATTTTCGGTGGCAAAAATATCAATTTAATTGCCTGCATTTTATGTTGGATTTGAGAATAAGCATGACAATTACCAATGATAAGAAAAATCTTTCTGTCTTGGTTTAATTTTTTTTTTCTAATTTCAGAAGCAATTTCTCAAAAATATCACTTGTCATCCACGCCTTTTTATTGTAGCTATAATCTACCAGTAACCACTTGACCCCTTTAAAGCATCATGGTTTAGCACTCTTTCCAATGAAAAGAATTTTTAATTTTTCAGTGCCACTCATGTTAGTTGCCAATAAACATGTCACACTTTCTTTGCTGAGTTTACCACCATGACACTTATCATTTTTGAAGATAAGAGTTTTGTCTGGTGAGCATTTACAAAATAAACCTGTTTCGTCCGCATTAAAAATATCATGTTCATTGTAATAAGCCAAAAGTCTTGGTAAAATATTCTGAATCCAATTGTTAGCCTGTTTTTCATTAACAGCAGCGCTTTCGCCACAAACTTTCCTCTACGTTATGTCGTATCTATCAAATTATAATAAAACTTGTACCTTCAATAAGTGACAAAATCCTCTCTTAGCTTTTTTTGAATTTGTCTAGCCATCCAGTATTGGCTTTGAAATTTTCTTCTCCTACACGTTCAGAAAATTTGAGAGCCTTTTCTATTAAGATTCGACCGGATATGGATAGATTTCGATTGTTTGCAGTTGAAAACCACTTCAAAACTGCGGAATTCGCAGCTTTTCGCGGTTTATGGCGTTTCAAATTGGCCCTATTCCGAATTTTCCGAGCAAATTTCAAAATCGACGTTTTGTTCTTTAAAATTGTAAATAAAGTACTCGCTGGTATGTCATAATGTTCTGCGATCCTCTTTTTCTTCTTGCCACTTTCTACTTTTTTAGAATTTCTAACTTTTCAATGATGAGACTTTTCAGCTTACGCTTTTCCATTTTTAACCGATGCACGTCTGAACACCTAACACTAAAAACTGGGAATCGCCGGTCAGAAGACTAAAAGCCTGAAAACAAACGGCGAGTTCCAAAAACTAATTTGATTTATACAAAACACTCAAAATCCGAATATTTTCGAAGAAATTCCGGAGAAATTTCTACGACTTTTGTCCTTTCGAATTTTGTTCCAGTTATAGAAATTTTCCAGTTGTTGAAATTCCAGTTATAGACGTTAAAATACATGTAAATCATATAGAAAGTGCACGGGACCACAATAAATTTCGAGTTATAGAAGTTCGAGTTAAGGAAGTTTAATTGCAATTACTTATCATGCTTAATGAAGGATTTGCGACATTTTGGTTTTTTATGGAGCAAGACTTTTTGCTCCAACGTTGGGGTAAAATTCAACAAGATTGATCTTTCATTCCGTAATAAACATTACATGGAAAAATTGAAACAAAAATTCCTTGGTGCCACAATATCCCTGAGTGAAACTTATCAAATCAATAACCAAGTGAGGAAAGATAAAAATAATAATTCGACAAAATATCATCGTCCGAATCGCAGTTTTTGCAAAAATACATTTTCTTATTCCCAACACATTTCATATGACCCCACAACTTGCATCGGAGGCACTGAATCCGTTGCTCCCCAGCGAGATTACTCGAATAAGGCTCACAACACGTAAGTCAGAACATTTCCTCTTCTTTATTTCCATCTTCTCCCCATTGCTTGCTCGCCACTATCTTTTTCTTTGCTTGTTATTCCTTCAATTTTTCGATTTCTGGGGTATCGCCCCAGTTTCGCGACGTTTACCGCCTCGAGTCGTTTGTTTTCGTCGTAGAGCTTTTGGGAAGAGCTTCACAACTTCCGGGGAGAAGTTGGTAAACGATTTTGGCTCAAGGAGTTTCATCATCGTGTTCGCTATTCCGTGATGGCCCCACACTTTTTTTTCCAAATCTTGTGATGGTTTCGCATCATCATAGTCAGGTTCGTCTGGCAATGGTCAATCTGTCACAAAGGCTGCGGCCAAATCACTATCCTGAAAAACCTCTCTGTCCAACGGACATATTCCACTCTTTGCGAAATCTTTTGATATATTGACAGGCGTTGTTGCAATTGATTGCAATAATCTTCCTAAACTTCTTCACCGTGGTTACTCCGGTTTCATCCACATTCCATATCTGCGACGAAGTGATTTCGTACTTCTTAACACCGTTTCCAGCTGATCAAAGAATTTCTTGACATTGCTTTTGTTGAAAGAAGATGCTCGACTCAAACTTGTAGCTTCTGGTACTCGGTTCAATAAATTTGGGGGTTTCTTTTCAGAAACGAAGATAGCCATTTGGCTTCAGCCTTTTCGTTTGTAGCCCACGTTAGAGGAACTTTCACGTTGTGATGAAAATGACACTCGTAGGCCATCTTTCGAACATCAGCTGGTGTAAGTCCAAAATAAATCTTTACTTCGTGTTGTTGGCTACTAATCACGGGTTGTCGATATTTCCATTTCTTGACAGATAATTCACAATAAAACTCTTTCGAATGTAAAATTAATATTGACATGTCCGATATATCGTAAACTAACACCCTCCTTCCAAAACAGTTGCTGTCGTTGACACAAATCCGCAAGATCTTCAATTTAGATCAAACACTGTCATTTTTACTTCCACTAGATCTCGAATCTAGTTCAAAATCTACAATTAGGTACTTATCAAGTTTTGTGCAGATCTGAATAGCAGGTGGACCAATATCTAAATTACAGGAAATTTTCTTCTTTGCCACTTATTATCTATTTTTATACGAGTACGTTTCGAATTCGTGTCTTCGGTGTCAACCTTGACGAGGTAACTTACGTCAAAATTCGCCCGCGATGAACACTAATAACTTTATTATTTAATTAGATGATTGTTGGCGAAAAAGCAGCGTGGCGGTAATTATAATTGCAGAACTACTTCGTGCCAAGTTGAACCAGTTTATTTTTAACCAAGTGCATTAGCGCGTTGGTGTTGAATGTGTATCTAGCGAGACAAAAAGTTGAAGAATACGAAACAAGAAAATCACTTCCAAAATGGCAGAAAACTTGAGAATCAAAAGATTTTCTTGTGATATCTCTCGGCGCTTTCCGTTGTGACTCAAGATTCAAACAATTCGCATCTAAATGAAAGAAACTGGAAGCAAGAGCGACAGATGTTACTGAAACGTGGTGGTCAGGTCACACATCAATTTTTATTGCTGATGGGAGTTATTCGAATTTTAAAATTAGTTGTCTGGCCTCACAATTGGGGATTCCCTTGAATAAAACTCATCCTCTGCACTTACGCCAGTTGATATGTACCTAGTTATGGCGATTCTTTGTTGCAAACCGCTGTTGGCTGCTTGGAGGACGAGATGTCGAATTTAGAAGGGTAACGAAGCGATTGTGGATTTTCCAACTTTAAGAAAACGTCGCAGCAGTCCCCTGTGGAGGAAGAGTCGGGTTGCTTATTTGGACGTGTCGAGAAGACCGCAACACGTAAATACAAGCCACCTCCACCAATCCCACAGACAAATTAGAATAATTTACCAGCCGCCTTTCCATAATTCCAACAAGACCCCTACACCTGCCGAACCTACTCGACACCGTTTTTACGCAAACACAAATGCGGCGTTTATGCAAGGCGTCAATACCAAATAAGGTTTCCGGTGCACGTTGTGGTCGGTTGCGCGGGTTCCGTTTTCGGAGCCCAACTCCACGCAAGATATTCTTGCAGACACAACAAAAATTTATTTTCGTGGACCCGTCACGTCCATTGCCAAAACGTTAGTACTGCGAGGCGCCAGGAATTATACAATCTTCACGTTGAATTCGAACAATTCCCCCCCATCCAATGTAGAAACCCAAAACGGAAATTCCTTGCAGGTAAAGATTCCGATGTCAATAGAAGAGAGAGGTCTAATAACGTAATTATCCGATTTTACTTTTCCAGTATCATTTGGTTTTGTGAATTCTACTCACGCAGGTGATGTAGAAGGAAAAAAATGATTCGAATAGTCCGAAGATGGCGCCATTTGATTACTTTTTAAAATCGGCCTAATCGTTTACCTACCAATTGGTTTGGTTCAAAGGTTGATCATGTCGTGGGGTCAAAACTGCATGGGAGAACCACGACGCATCCCACATCACTTGGCGTATTGTGTCATCGGCCGTTTATGTAGGTTAGGAACTAGTCAACACCGGAATGCGATTTGTGGGTGCGCTGTTGCATGGTCTTGACTGCTGCGAGACTGAATCACCCATGGAGTCCGCCATATAAGGTCTAGCGCCACCAAGCCCGGCACTTTCAACTCTCGCCAGCGCTTCGTGCCGACGATTGGGCCTTTTTCTGAGAATCGACGGTTCTCAGGTGCCCATCATCCATCACCTGAATGATAAGTGACACCATCCATCGCTACGGTCACCGCTTGGCTATAGTCTGGCGGCAACTGTTGAAAACCGAAATTTACGTGTCTTCGCAATCGAGATGACACTGGAGAGATTCAGGAAATTGTATGTTCAGCTGTTGACATTATCTTTGTAGTCGAGATCGGTGGAAAAGACGAATCGTCGCAAATATTGACTTAATACGATTGTCGAAAATATCGCGAAATCTTCCGAAAATTGGGCGACGGTTGAAAAGATCCGGTCATCGAAAGAAAAACGTTTAAAATGCAAAAAGCAATTTGTTGGATTGCGATTTTTATTGTTTTAACCCATTTTCAACCCCCAAAGTAGTGCCTCAAAGGAAAACAACACGATAACATAAGCTGATTAATCTCATCCTTCCGGGAGGGGCGCCCCTAATTCCGATCATATGGCTGCACTTGTCTCTTACTGTGTCATCGTAGGGTTTCTGACGGAGGGGTTGAATCTCCCCCCGCAACGTGGAGGTTGTCCCGAAACGGGGCCAACGTTTATCCAGCGGTTAGAGTGTGGGCGGTTGTTGCATTACTTCACTTCCATTCTTCGAAACGCTCATTAATTCCGTTCTTTCAATGGAGCCTCCCATTATTACGCAATCCGACATTGCTGTCGAATGAGTCAATTTGATTAATAATTATTTTTGTCATTGTGGTAGCTTCACGAAATTTGTGTGAACGCGCCTTTAACATTATAATTGTGTTACGCGTGTAAGTATATTACACGGGTCGGAATGATGAATGAAAATTATTGTCGTAATTGGGTCGTCAACCTCACTCACAAAACGAAAATTCGACAGACCATGACCGAGAGACTTGATTGCCGCCGCGAAGGGGACGCAGCAAGGCGTCTTCGAATTTCGTATACGAATTAATTGGGAAAAAAGCGAGAGAGGAAGTTATAAAAATTAAATGATAATAAATGAACAACGCGCACGAGTTCTCGTTCCTATTAAGAATCTAATTACGAGGGGGGGCAAAAAAAAACGAAATTCCAACTTCGTTGTGTTAATGGTGGCGGATAATTTGCGGGTGTTCGTTTCCGTACTGGGGTTTCTGAAACATGACGCTGTTGCGTTATCTCGAAGCATATCTCCGATGGTGTTTGAATTGGCGGAGAGACTTCCCACGGTTTTTTTCCCACCGGCCGGCAGGTTCCCTCAGGAATAGTCTCTCTTTCTCTCTTCTCAGAATTAGGGTTCATTCTATTCATGCTGCCGACAAGTTTTTCATTATTGGTCGTCGCTTTTCGGGTCGAATATAGAGCGGTTTCGTTGTCGCTTTTGTGCCCTCGATGTCGTCGAGTTCTCGCAAAAATTTCCACCATTGTTCGTTGCTTCTAACGTGGAATCGCAGAGAAAGCTCATCGGGCTCTCGACTCCCTTTCACACGGAAGATGCGTTTTTGTCGCTATTTTAATCGACCAATGCGAGTTACACGACAATCATCGCAGTTTCCGTGTAACCACCGACAATTTTTGGAAAATCTTTCGAACTTTACTTTAGATTCGCAGATTGTCCTTAATAATCAGGACAAGTAACTTCTTGGGGCAGTAATAATCATAACGAAGTGATCTACCATCATTTTTTTTAACTTGAAGCGAACAGTTTTTAATATTTATCGTTCCTCTTCCAGATTACAACACCCGACTATTAGCACCAGCCCCTTGTATCGTTCTCTTGGGTAAGTCCGACACTGCAAAGTTTTCATGTTTTTATAAATTGAAATTTTCTTGATTACATTTATTAAGAGTTTTCATCAGGTCAATGTACCCTTTTTCTAAGTTGGTTATGAAGTTTTTTTTGAGAAATTGTATCCACCGTCACAGGTGTTGCGTTGCTTCGGACGGTCCAGAGGAGCTTTTAAAACCCAACGATCTGGGACGAATTTTTTATAAGCCCTACATCCAGCCGCTTTCACTCGCGACAGGCTCGATCCAAGAGGCTTTCAATTCCGGTAAAACCGGAACGAAATTGATTACAAGACGGAATTTGCAAGATCCGGTTTTCGTTGTGGCTGGTTCGATTGTTGAATTTCGGGAATTCGTCGTTGCCGTTCCGAAACCCCATCGGTCGACTTGCCGGAAGTGCACAAGTCCGCGAGTCCGGGGTCATTGAAAGTTATTCCCCTTTGTGGAGCGTCGTCGCATCGCCCAGAATAACCCGGCGCGCCGTTGCGTCACAAGCCGTCAAATACGTAATAGCTATTTTATTGCTTCCTAACTCCTTCGAAGAATGCAATGCGAGGAACAAAATTTCCATTCTAATTTTGTGTCGACCGGGATATTTTTATCGGCGCCTCCGCCAAATCCGAGATGTAACGGCCCCGCGAAGACGGCCGTCCGTGGGTGCGAGAAAATCGCACGGTCGCGAACTGGAATAAATAGGCCGGATGGAAGACAGACAGCTGTTTTGATGAACGATAAACAGTGATTCTGGTGTATTATTCTTGCGAAATCCGAGACGCGGTCGCACCAAAACGATCAAACCGTGATCGCCTCCATGTCGGAACCGCGAGAAAAACACTTTTAAATGTTCGATTTTAAAAACTATCTGAACAACGAGTTAACCAGAAGCTTTTACCCCATCTAGTGGAGTTTTGGTGCAAAAATTTCTAACCAGCGATTTTTTGCTGCACGCGTAATATCGAGATTCAAAATTCATGTTGGAAACCGCCGGCCAAGTGGTAGGAGACAAGATGAGAAAAAGTTATTCTAGATATATGGCTAATAAACCACGAATCGTTTCCCGGTCTTCTGCGGCATTCTTTGATACCGCCTCCACGGCATTATTAACGTGGTACGACTGCGGTGCGGATACCAACGGCATGAATGGAATGACGCGGCCAGAAGTAGGTTGTCGAGGGTGGGAAACGGCTGAAACGGGCCGAAAAGAAAAAAACAACGCACGACAATACAACTCTACACACGCACACATGTTGTTACGACAAATTAAGACACAGTTTCCTGTGTAGCAGAATTACACGCGACGAAAAACTCGATCGCATAACCCAATTATTCCCGTAATAACAGCGCATTAAAACCGAATTTGTCCTAATGGGATCTCGCAGGTAGGTATATGAATGGATTATTAGTACACACGTGCCTGTCGAGTTGTAGTAATGGGCCGTTCAACTCACCGACGGATCGAACAAGCACCACCATCATTTATTAATCACACGAATTTATTCGGAATTTTTCAGTTATTTTTTCAGTAACGATTTACCAAGTTTTTAGAACTTTGTTTTTCGATCTCTTTTTCTAACTACAGTTGAACTTTCTTAACTCGAATTTCTCTCTAACTCAAAATTTATTGTGGCCCCGTGAACTTTCTATATGATTTACATGTATTTTAACGTCTATAACTCGAATTTCTATAACTGGAACAAAATTCGAAGGACAAAAGTCGTAGAAGTTTCCATTACTCGAAATTTCTCCAGAATTTCTTCGGAAATATCCAGATTTTGAGTGTTTTGTATAAATCGAATTGATTCTTGGAACTCATCGTTTGTTTTCAGGCTTTTAGTCTTCTGACCGGCGATTCCCAGTTTTTAGTGTTAGGTGTTCAGACGTGCATCGGTTAAAAATGGAAAAGCGTAAGCTGAAAAGTCTCATCATTAAAGAAAAGTTAGAAATTCTAAAAAAGTAGAAAGTGGCATGAAGAAAAAGATGATCGCAGAACATTATGACATACCAGCGAGTACTTTATTTACAATTTTAAAGAACAAAACGTCGATTTTGAAATTTGCTCGGGAAATTCGGAATAGGGACAATTTGAAACGCCATAAACCGCGGAAAGCTGCGAATTCCGCACTTTTCAAGTGGTTTTCAACTGCAAACAATCGAAATCTACCCATATCCGGTCGAATCTTAATAGAAAAGGCTCTCAAATTTTCTGAATGTTTAGGGGAAGAAAATTTCAAAGCCAATACTGGATGGCTAGACAAATTCAAAAAAAGCTAAGAGAGGATTTTGTCACTTATTGAAGGTACAAGTTTTATTTTAATTTGATAGATACGACATAACGTAGATGAAAGTTTGTGGCGAAAGCGCTGCTGTTAATGAAAAACAGGCTAACAATTGGATTAAGAATATTTTACCAGGACTTTTAACCTCTTACGATGAAGATGACATCTTTAATGCGGACGAAACAGGTTTATTTTTTAAATGCTTACCAACAAAACTCTTATCTTCAAAAATGATAAGTGTCATGGTGGTAAACTCAGCAAAGAAAGTGTGACATGTTTATTGGCAACTAACATGAGTGGCACTGAAAAATTAAAAATTCTTTTCATTGGAAAGAGTGCTAAACCATGATGCTTTAAAGGGGTCAAGTGGTTACTGGTAGATTATAGCAACAATAAAAAGGCGTGGAGGACAAGTGATATTTTTGAGAAATTGCTTCTGGAATTAGAAAAAAAAATTAAACCAAGACAGAAAGATTTTTCTTATCATTGGTAATTGTCATGCTTATCCTTAAATGCAACATAAAATGCAGGCAATTAAATTCATATTTTTGCCACCGAAAATGACATCTAAATCACAACTCTTCGATCAAGGAATCATTAAATCATTGAAGTGTCATTACAGACGTAGAATCTTAAGTAAAGTGTTGGATAGTTATGAACAATCCAATGAAATGCCTAACATTAATCTTTTTGATTGCGTGATGACTAGCAGCTGTTTGGAATGGCGACATTACTCAAAAAACCATTCAGAATTGTTTCAAGAAGGCCGGATTTGGGAAACATCTTTTATGATGAGGAAGATGATATACCATTGGCGGAACTGCAACAACAGGTGAAGATTAATGAAGCAGAAAAAGATGGAATTACAGATCTCGAAGAAAATTTGTAAAATGGACAATGTTAGACTAGATGACTTTTTGAATGTCGATGATGATCTAATAACCAGCGACAATCCTATAGATCAAGAAATTGTGGATAGTGTTAGTATGAATGAAAATTCTCTCATATCACAAGATCACACCCAAGAAAATGGCGCAAGTGATGAAGAATCTGTGCTAGGGAATCTCCCTCATCGCGAAGTACGAAACTGGTGTGCTACATTGTCCAAATACAGTGTAAAGACTTCAAATAAAAAAATTATCACTGCGCCGATTGATGAAAAGAGAAAAAAAAAATTAGTTTGCTACTATTTGGCAGATATTTCATCGAAAGCTCCATTTATTGTTGTGAAGATCATTGTTTCAACTTTTTTTTAAAGATATTCAACTCAAGGAAAATAGGAATAATTACCTTGATTGTTAGTCCTAAGATTGGAATTGTTCTTCAAATTTTCGTATTACTTCGGATGTATTGATAATTTTTTTTTCACAAGAATATGGCGGACGTACAAGTGTCGTTACAATTTTTGAGAATTGCGGCTATTTAAATAAGTTGCCTGCAGGAGCTGTAAGAGGATTCAAACAGGTAGAAAACTTTTTAGACAAGAAAATTGCATTTTTTCCATTTTTGCTTAATTAATTTGCCCCCAAATATGATTGTCCGCACGCTTCGAGTGAGCGCCCTCTATCTGTGCATGCTCGGTGACGTGGACCACTCGGAAAGCGTTTTCCGATTCAAATAAATATATAAAGAACATTTTGAAGCATCAAATCGATATTACGGCTGATTATTGACCAATTAATGACGAAAAAAAAATTTTTTTAGACTCCTTCCAATTGACTGCCATTGTGTGATTGTTGGCAGAAATTGTTGGGCGGTTTGTCAACGCTCGGGATACAGGAAACGATTTTACGGTGGCATTCTACTAATAATAGAATTATGCATTTCTGCACGCGTACAAACAACGCATTAAGTTAAAGTCGACAACTTCCTTGTTTTTAAATGAAATCGACCGTACTTGCGGTTCAACTATACTGCACGCATTTCCTTGAAATTATTATGTTTACGTAAGGATTACGTGACTGGCAAGGAGACGTCATTTTTCTGCACTATAGACCACGGGAAACCTTACGAACCACCGCAAATTCGGCGTATTAGTTAAAATTAAAAAAATCGAGTCTATCGACTTGTTGGGCGGGTGTTTTCCATAATTTAGTCTCTTGTTTTAACTTTTGTGCAATAAGCAATTTGTATTTCTACTAACATCGTCAAGAAAATTATATGGTCAAGCCTAACGAAAAAAATTAGGAAAACGACATTTTGTGAACGTTGAAATACTTGAACGAAACTTTTCAATCCACCCTACTGTTGCCTAAAAAAAATTCTGGGACTTCCGTAAAATAAGTAATGTCGTTTCAAAAGTTTACTTCCTGGATTCTGCGGAAGTTTCGTTTTTATCGCATGCAATGAACACGTACAAATTTGTTAATAAGCGAAAATGGTGGAGGCGCCGGGTGAATTCCGTTTTATCGCACACCTAGTTCTCATCTATTGTTACAACACTTCGTATCGTTTATTATGTGGGAACGATCCATCTTCTCAACCCTTGTTGAGAAAAAATTGTTATTGTCTTGTGTCCTTTTTACACAACACCTGCATAACTCGGGTGTTAGTTGGGCGCTTCGATTTCGTTATAAAAAAAACTTTTCGACTAGATTCACGTGAATTTACGAAATAAACGAACGCAAACAGTCAACTTTGCAGGATGCAGCTAGCGGAGGTATTATCCAATTGAGAGAGCTCGGGTGTTCGGCGACGCCGCCGTCCTCGTGACATCCTCATATCCGACGTCATTTCCTACATATTGCCTAGTAAATAGACGTTTACTGTATCCGACCGACGTCCGGATGATAATTTATGGATTTACAGGTAGTTGACGTTGTTGCTGGTTGATTGTCTCTAGTGGAAATCGCCGGCGAGAATACCAATTCGGTTTAAATGTCCGCCGGATTTAAAGGGACAGTAATCCGGACGTCCCAATAATTACTCGATTAAAATTCAACGCGGGAGGCCATAACGCTGTTAAGAAATCTACATAAGTAAATAACGAGACGATTTTCGGGAATTTAACAAATTACGGAATAAAGTCCGGAATGTGTTCGTATAAGAAAATTGTGGATATCGAGTTTTCAGGGAGGCAATAAAGTCGCCACGTGGTACCGGCAACACCTGCCCGAAACCATCTGTCTTCAGTTGCACCTTGCTTCCTTGATTGTTGAAGAATTAATAGACTTTGATTGTTTACGGTAAATGTTTCACCTGTCCTTTGTCGATAATTGTTCGATTTTATGTTGGCGAACGCGAAATTTCGAACAAACCGTTGATTTCGACTGTAATAAAACCCGCATCGGAAGAGTAATTACCTCCGGATTCGCTTTCGGTTGCACCTTGCACGCACCAGCAACAACACAAATGTATATGCAAATCGAGCATTATCCGTATCGGTAATAATGCAGGAACCCAGGCACCTAACTCGAATTTGCATGCACGAAATCGTTTCGAATGTGCGGTTTCATCGCGCTGTTATCTGCAAACCGAGATTCTTGCTCGATTTTTTTTTTAATACCAGCAACGCGGAGATGTCGGCGCACATTCGGTCGGAAAGGTAGACGGGATAATCCGTTGGAATGCTGCTAATTTTAATTCGTTTCCTGTTCCAGTTTTTGCTTTTTATTGATTTTTGTCCGGTTCGGAATGTTGATTAACGGTGAAGGCGGTCGCTTTTCTAGTCGACCGTTTTACCACGATTTTAAATTTTAAAAAGCAAAATAAACTCACCAGGTGGCGCTGCCACAAACGTTTTATCCAAAAAATTTCTCCCTTTATTGATTTTTTTTTCTGTTACAGATCAACGCCGTTTCTCTTGTATCTACGTGAAGTAAGTCTTGCTATTTGTTCGAAGAGATACAGTCTTTAACGAAAATCAATTAGAAATTTTATGATTTCGAGTTTGTCAGAATTTGAGATTCGCTGCATCGAATTCATTGTTCACTCTTAATTCTTAGCAAAAATGTGACATCGTCCGTACTTAGCTGCAACATTAAATGTTGCAGCGGCAGTTGAATGCGAACCATTTCGAACCCGTCTTTGCGTCGTATACGAGCAAAATCGGCATCAATCGCGTGCGTAGCTGTTTCATTACCAAATTCTCGTGAGGCTTGCACAGGTGCAGCAGAAACGATAATTACCATTAACGCTTTTTTAACTTTGAATTAGCAGCTGATTGTCCCTACCCCTTGGGCGTGTTCTGCATTTTTGTATTCATTGCTTTTATAACTATTTTTCTGCAACTCCCGTTCGAAATGTTTTAAACAAAGATGCAGATTGTTTAAGAATTTTGATTTCGACATCTGTTTTGCGTTTCAACAAATAGTTTTCTCCAATAAAACAACCAATTGACGGCACACCTTCTGGTGTTACTTTTGCAATATTTTTTGTTTTATTGGCCGTTATTGTTGACGTTCAACAAAAAAGAATAATCGTAGCCATAGCAATTATACCAATAGTTTCAAATGAAGGTAAAAAGCGATTAGTAGTTTGAAGAACACTCGGTAAATTACAGTAGACATTGACGCATGTAAAAAGAGGCTCTGGTGTAATTGCAAAAGAGTACTGGTTGCAGTAAAGATGACAATTTGATAGTTTTTCAATTAATAATTTATTCGAGTATCCCTAAGGAAATGGTAATGGCTAGTAGAGTTTCGGCCGCTCGTTAAAAACTTTTCTTCCGCCAATTTGCGCAATCTCGTGACGGCAGTACACGTTCTCGTTCTTGCAGCTGTTTCGAGTCCATCACCTGCCTCGTCCTAAAAGGCCCTATTGTTCGTTCGCCCCGCGACGTTTCCTAAGGTGAAATACACAGACAGTAGTCGCGAGTGGCTAGTCCGATCACTTTGACCGAAATTTACATCTTCGTCGGTTTTCGAACACTTCCTGTCGCCACGTCAAAGAAAGTGTAGTAGGTAAATCAAATGGCCACCATTATCATTTATCCATCCAAAAGTGAGTACTTACGTATCAATTGAATTATCGGGTCGCTAAAATGGACTTGGTAGTGTTTGTGATTTTTTTTTAAATACACTTACAAACGATAATATTATCAAGTCATAATGTCGAAAAAGTTCGCAAATAACGTTTTTATTCTATATATTGAAGAAAACGTTATTTTGGGACGAACAGAATCGCTCTCAATTTTTCTGACGTTGCAGAATAGCAACTCGTATTGGACGAATCATCATTAATGGCTCCCAAATTCCGGATCGAAGTTCTAAAAGGCTTATAATACGCGGACGTGACGACGCTGGCATAATGCTACAGTGCATACTTATTTGACCCCAAAAGATAACTTGCCAAGACGCAGCGCCGTCTCAGTCTAGACGTACTAATTCTAGACAGTGGGAACCTAGGTGCATGACAGAATCATAGAACGAGAACAGGAAGGAAATGTGCGAGATTACGACGAAATATTAAATAATCGTGTGATCTGGAAGCAAAAAAAAAAAAATTACAACGAAATAATCGTGGAAACAATAATAGAAGCGAGTTAAATCGTCTTGGTATCGCGTTTTCACAAACTTGTTGTTTACATTAAGATAGAAGTGTTTCCGGGAGTTACGATGTTCTCAATGAAAACACGCTGGATGTTCATTGGTCCGAGATAACTGCGTCGATAGATATCTTGTAACGGAAATACTAATAAGTGTGTATTTTACTACTGGATTATCAGCGTCTGTTTGATAACGAGTTTGTTGGGTGCAAACAACGCTTCTGACGCTCTTGTGGCTTGGAAATGTGTTTTCGAATCGATCAACCTTTGTGAATATTGATATTGTATTGCCAATATTTTTTCGGAAATTCTGCAGTACCCATTTAGCTACTCGCTTACTATCTTTAAAATCTTTTCCAACCAACAAATGTTTTGCACAGTTCAAACTGGTTGTAGAGCTTACAAAACATTGGAGAGCTACCTAACCGAAAAGCTCTAAAAACAGATTGTTGATCTTTGAGTCTTATTCTATGTTTTCATCCGGAAATGTCAGGTCTTTTTCTAAAACTTTTGTTAGATGACCATTTTTTACTTTTACTCCCCTAAATTATTGTTAGGTGAACGAATTTGGTGTTTGTGCAAATTCCCAATCGCTTACGAAATTTCAAAATTCTTTGCCCCACGAAGTGCGTGTTGTTCACGTTTTATCCGTGGGCCGTCGAACGGTCCCAAGACAAACCCAAACGTAAAAATAACAGTTTCGGCGCCTATGTAGTAGAGTTTTTTTTTTGTTCGTCGGTGGGCGGAAATATTTATGAATCGATTTGGTTACAGAGAGGCGACCGACCCAACATGCAACAGCAACCACGTCGTACATATCAACAGGACCTTCGTCTCTCGACGTGTGTGTCGCAGTGGGATTGAATATAGCATCTGATTACGGCATCTCGATGCAGTTGCGCAGACATATCGTGATGGTTAAGTGGTGTTGCGGAGACATCGACCCATCGTTTGGACATCTGCGGTGAGTAGATCAGCATTCCGACGACCCACAGTTTCTCGTTTCATTTCCGCCACTTCGTCGTCGCGAATTCGACACGACGACCGGACCGCACCGGAACATCCGATCGATCGTCCAAAAATTTATCTTCGGTGCGACTACCGAATCGAACCTGATCGATAGTGGTGGTGGTGATTGGGGAAAACGGCGAAAAGGAGAGATATTGCGAGAGATGGTGAAACCAGCAGCTGACCGTGGGACAGGCGCCCGTGAAAAAGTCGCACGGTCTCTTAAGTTGCGCACGCGCTTTCACGTCGGATGGCAGCAGTAGGGGCAGCAAGACTACTAAAAACTCGTAGTAGACGGACTCGTACACACATTCCACGGGTTATGGCGGCTTCGAAGGACAAAAAGCGATTGAAAATTTGTTACGCTCCCCAAAGTCCGTGTAAAACTGCTTTTTACACGTTTGCTTCGAATACCGAAAGTTACACTCCAATCACCACCGGTGAGATTACTTACGATTACCCGTATTTAGGTTAGTGGACGTCAAGCGATGACACGAACCGGACGGGTTCGTTGAATATGCGGTAGATGGCGGCACTTATCGCGACGATTATCGAACCGACTTTCGTCGACAAGAGTAACGATACTCGAATGTTGACAAAATTTTGAAAGTTTTACGAAGAAAATTAACGTTGTAACGGCAAAATATTGAGCGAATATTGAGAGAAACCGAATTGGGACTAGCTGGATTCGTCGTTTTGTA